>CM053268.1:43688946-44041446 GCA_028583415.1 Protea cynaroides
ATATGTGGATATTCAAATAATTCAACACTTAAACCATACAACTCACCTCCAGATTGACCAGTGCTTGTACAGTATAATCTGACACCAATTTTGCCACAACATCTTTTACCGCACCGATAAGGTCAGAATTGAGCCCAAGCACATGTGAATATTGGTACTTGGGGTTCAAATAGTATGCTGCAAAATATGAATCGCCAGATTAAAATAGAGTACCACCTATTAAGTGGAACTAAATTAAAGACATTATTAAATAAACTCACCAGCCTTATGCAATGGGTGCATCAGCTGACTCTCCCATCGATCTTTGATAATCTTCACAAAATGTTTGTTTCCACGTGGAAACACAGTTTTTATACGGTCCTTCAACATATCCATGGCAGCATATAAATGTGGCATGGTGGGCTGAAATGCTGTATCACTAATCTCGGCACCTTCACCACTGGCTCCAGAATTTTGACTACATCCTTCAGTGTTCTCCAAAATTCCTCTGAAGCTATAGTAGTCTGTGCTCAGGAGAGCTGGACTCCGTCCACCCAAACCAGTCCTCAGAAGCAAACATCGATCTGAGGCCTACCATCTTTGCCTGAAAGCTCTTTAGGGCTATGTAGTTGGTAGCAAATCTAGTAATACCGGGTCTTACCAAGTCCCTTCCACATTTCTCCCTCAGCAAGTTCAAAGAATAGCCATGGTTATATACAAATGTTGTCACATGGCGTGCTTGTTCAACCACTTGCTTTACTTTTTGCATCTTGCCCATGTCCTTCAACATCAAGTCAATGCAATGGGAAGCACATGGAGTCCAAAAAAGGTTATAGTTAGCCATCATCATCTCTCCTGCCTTCTTGTAGTTGCTGCCATTGTCTGTCACAATTTGCACCACATTTGTAGCACCAACTTCATCCACCACTGTCTGTAGCAATCCATAGATGTAGTTAGCATCTTTTGTGTATGCAGATGCATCTACAGACTTCAAGAATGATGTCTTCCCATCACTGTAGACCATGAAATTGATGATGGACTTTCTAGTGGGACCAGTCTAACCATCACACATTATAGTGACCCCATATGCACCCCAATTATTCTTTAACCTTTCTATCCATACTTCTAACTCTTTTTTAATTCTTGGGAGATAGATATTCATTACTTCATATGGAGTGGGGGCTTTAACACCAGGACCAGCTTGAGCAACAACATCAAAGAAAGGTTGATAGTATGGGCCTCTACTGGCATTTGCTGGGATACTATTATAGATAGACCACCTAGCAAAGACATCCCCAATAAATTCTTTTGTACCCTTCCAGTTCCACATACTCTTCAATCTCTTCTGTTTGGCGCCAGCCTTTCTAAAAACTGCTGGATCCTGCTGTAGAATCTCTACATAATCCTCATCCCTACCAGTAGGTGGTGGTGCCTGGGGTTGTGCTCTAGTACTTTTTGATCTTCTAAACATAGAAGCCAACCCTCCCTTACTCCGTGTTTGTGGTTCTTCGGGCTGCTGAAATGATCTACTACCACTTGCCCCTAAGGCTCTTTGCCTCAACCTTTCCATTTCCATCTCATGGCTGATTTTACTAGCCATTGTTGCCCGTCTCAGATCTCTGGCTTCTTCCTCAGTCAAACCCCTGGTATCTAGACCATCATCATCTGAACTATCATCATCCAATCCACGCACTGTACCTCGTATTGCTTCCTCAAATTGTTGTTTATTTTTTTCTTTCTCTGCCCTTCTCTGCTGGCCTCCCTTCATCTGTGCAGCTATGACCCTGGTAATCTCCACAGCAACTATAGGACACTTTGCCACATCTGTAGAAGTCTCACTCAAGTGTTGCTTAAGTTTGGTAATCCCACCAGACATAAGTTTCTTCCCACAAAATTTGCATTGGGTCTTTTTTCTAATCACCGTCAATGGCGGTACAATACTGCCAAGCCATGTCAGTACGACTAGCATCACTACCTCCCTCACGAGAACCCGAAGCAGCCATAATATTTAGAACGAGACACTGTTATATAAGATGATAAATAGAGAAATTTAAATCAATAGATTTACATTAATAAAACTTAAAATTAAAGAATATAAAAGCATCAAATATGCGAATACAACTCAAAATACATTGAAATTACTTTTCAAAATTTTAAAACTATGTTACAAGAAAACATAATATTTTTCCTAATTTTCCATAATTATTTAAATATAATCCGATAACATGAAACCGTAGATTGGTCAATGATGTTCAACATATATTATTTTGAACACCAATAGATAAGTATTAATATTTTTTTACTAATTTTTTATTACTGGAAAATAGAATTTATTAATAAAAAAATTCATAAAAATAAAAATATGTACAGAAAAAATAACTGAAACCTTGACCGCATAGATCGGCCAACGATGTTCAACATATACTATTTTGAACACCAGTAGATAAGTATAAATATTTTTTTATTAATTTTTTATTTCTGAAAAATAAGATTTATTAATAAAAAATTCATAAAAATAAAAATATGTACAGAAAAAAAAACTGAAACCGTGACCGTTTATATCGGCCAACGATGTTCAACATATATTATTTTGAACACCAGTAGAGAAGTATTAATATTTTTTTTATTAATTTTTTATTGCTGAAAAATAGGATTTATTAATAAAAAATTCATAAAAATAAAAATATGTACAGAAAAAAACTGAAACCGTGACCGCGTAGATCGGCCAACGGTGTTCAACATATATTATTTTGAAAGTAAACTGATTAATATTTAAGAAATGTATTTTTTATTTTTTTAAACAAAAAATAAAATAAATAAATATATATATATATACAGAAAAAAAAATGAAACCGTGGCCGCGTAGATCGGCCAACGGGGTTCATCATATAATATTTTCAATACCATCTAATTAATATTTATCATTTTTTTTAATTTTTAATTGTTGGAAAATACATTTTTTAACAGAAAATCAAAATAAAAAATATATATGCAAGAAAATAATTTCGAAAGGATGAGGTTGTAGATCGGCCTAATGACTCTCACATATATAAATTTCATGATGAACCAACATGTATTGAACATATTCATGTAAAGAAATAAGTTTTAGGAGAAAAAACCATACCTCAAACCTTAGATTTGCAAAGAATAGGTCAAAATGAGCCTCCAACAGCACTTTGATGGAGAGATTTGCAAAGAACAGAGGTTTTCGAACCTTAGAGGCAAGGTTGGAGAATAAGGAATGAGGAGGATAAGAAAACAGAAGGATTTGAGAAGCAAAATGAGTCTCGATCGAGATCTCGACCGAGACTCTTATATAAAGCCTTGGACCAGTTCGAAACTGGTAGAGACCAGTCGAGAACCAGTCGAGAACTGGTAGAGACTGGTCGAGACCCAGTTTCGAACAGTGTTCTCGTCTCGACCCTTTCGAGATCACCGAAAAGGTCGAGATCTCGACCCTTCTCGGTCGAGTTTTAAAACCATGGATAGGACAAAACATGTTGAGGTAGACCGTTACTTCATCAAAGAGAAACTGGACAGTGGATAAATCGAGATTCCGTTTGTCAGATCAAAGGACCAACTAGCAGACATCTTCACCAAAGGTCCTGCCAGGGAAATCCTTCCATATGATATTGTCCAAGTTGGGCATGCATGATATATATGCTACTTTAGGGGGAGTGTTGAGAATATTACGTATTTCATTTTTTGTTTAGATTCATTGTACTACCTGTATTGTACAATTGTATTACTAGTACTACCCTCATTGTACTACCTCTTTCTTTCTTTGTATACATTCTCACATTATAAATAAGAGGACCTCTGTCTATGACTCTATTATAGACAAGTCATTCCATCATCCAACATGGTATCAGAGCCAAGTTAGCTCTACCGCCAGATCCTTCCGCCGCCTCACCACCGCCGCCGCTAACCTACCACCGCCGACCACCGACTTTCCTTCTTTTTTTTTTCTTTTTTTTTTTCTCCTCATTAGGGGCAACAACCAAAGAGGGAATCATACAATGATATAGGTACTGCCCTTCTTTTTATCCCTCATTACAGATCATTTTTTTTATTCTCTTTATTGGAAATCAATTTTTTTTATCAGTCTGGATATTATTAATATGGTTCAGTCTGGTCGAATATATATGAGTTTCTGAGTTTACCCCAATAAACAAAAAAGTGGGTGCAAACTAGAATTGATTTCCATATATTATGTTGCACATGGGACAAGTTAGGATATCTGACAAGTGATATTTCTACTTTGATCTCCATATATTGTGCTATAACCAAACAGGGAGGCTGTTCATATTGTTTTTGGGTGTTTGTTCTTGAATATACAACTCAAGGATGACATTTGAAGTAGCCTCTTCTGGGATAGAGAGTTTTAAAATGGACAATCTCACTATTCCCACTAATACCACTAAACTTGATGGTGATAATTACCCATGACTTGTCTGTAATAGACAGAGGTCCTCTTATTTATAATGTGAGAATGAATACAAAGAAAGAAAGAGGTAGTACAGGTAGTACAATACAGGTAGTACAATGAGGGTAGTACAATTGTACAATACAGATAGTACAACTAGACAAAAAATGAAATACGTAATATTCTCAACAATGTGATAGTGGAAGATATTCCCGGCTCAACCAGATAGTGGCATATATTTTTCCTCCTAAGCTTTCGAGCTTACCTCATTTGATAACTATTTTCAGATGATGACCACGACCCGGTCTAGGCGCACATGAAGAAATATTGATTACATTTGCTTTACCTAAATCAGTTTCTATAGTTGTAATGGACGAAGGTATTGAACCAAATTTACAGAACCTGTAATATAATGAATAATGGAATAGTTCACATGTATTTTCCCACCAGAGATTAGGATCCACTCAATGCATCCCCCAGTTTATATTCGGCTCATGTTTTAAGATAAGAATCCCATATATATATATATATATATATAAAGTAATGGAAATTGGTTCACCTGCCTTGATTGACTATCTTGATGTAATAGGTTGAGCTTAGGTTCGGTAATGCCTTTTAACCCTAGTTCCGAAATCTCAGGGTGTTACACTTCCAATCTAGATGGCAAACCAGGCAAAGTAAACCAGTCCAAACATATACACCACAGAACCAGGTCGATTTAAATGATATTGTAAGATGTGGTCACAATCAAGTGTAGGTTATGAATCTTGAGTGAGTCACATTTGATTTGCCCTGCAATATACCTATTCCTTTACTGCTGGTACTGAAGAATGCATATGTTGTTGCTGTTAGTTGACATTCACCCATCGATGAACATTGGATTGAAATGAAATTTGATTTATTAAGAGATAAGTCTACTCCCCAAATCTTGTGAAACATTTTTCCTTTTTGGCTTGATATTCAGATCCCCCAAAGGCTGTTGTTGTTTTCGATCACCTATCTATTGGGTTTCTGTAAGGAAGGAAATTGAACAGTTTTCCCTCATATGAGAAGAAACCCATCTAGATTGCGGCTTCAGATTCACCAGTCTTGGCTGATTGGACCAGTGTAACTTGTGAAAATGTAGTACTAGTATTGGGTCGAACGGGTGTAACAGTTATTAAGGGAAATTTAGTCATTTAGATTTTATAAATCTAAGGTTGTTCAAGTCTTTTCTCTTTAGTTAATAAGCGGGTCGGTTGTACCACTCATGTGGCTGGGGGCATCATGTTATTTTACCATATATTTCTTATTTAAATACAGCTTAACCGAGAGGGAGAGGGATCACATTCGAACTCTCTCCTCCTTATCGTAAGGTAGTCTCTTTCTTTTCTTCTCCTTCTACTACTTCTCTCCTCTTCTACTTTCCGTCTACTCCTTTGTGCATGATCTAGTGATTTGTTCTTGCTACTGTAACATGGTATCAGAGCAGGTTGATTAGAGAGTGCATACTTGTTTGCTATTTTCAGAGTCCAAAGCTATTTGTGGTGGTTCGCAGCAGCCTATGCTGCTCTTTTTCTTAATGTGAAGCTTTCTCTTGGTGATGGAACATTAGAAACAAGAGGTTTAACAACCGAAAGATGAAGATCAAGTTTGATTGGTAGAGATAATGAAAGAGGAAGATCCCCGAGAAAATTAAACCAAACAGCTTTCCCCTAGGTAGCATAGTTGTCAAGGCGTCGCCTAGGCATCTGGGGGGATTTTGTAAGCCTGGGCGCCTTATCACCTTGGGCGACCGTCTTGTTTTCAATGTCTTTTTTTGCTATCAGGAACAACACTTATCAGGCAATATTTATTTATGACTAATATCATTTAAGTAAATTAGCAAATACCCCCCATTTGAATCCAATAAAAATAGTCTAAAATTCAAATTCCAAAAGGATAAAAAGTCAACCCTCCAGTTCAAGAACAAAAACTGTATTTTTGGGTGTGGGGGCGATTTTCAACTTCCAAATGCTAGGCTTTTTTCCAAATATAAAAATTCCGTAAATCTTATTACAGCAAAGCATCACTAAAAACCAAGAGCACGCCAAAATAATCTCTTGCTTTGATGCCTAAAAAATAATTTACATTCAGACGACTTTAAACAGTATTCGCGTACTCCGAACAAGGTTTGACTTGAGTGTAACTCCTTCATTATAACTCGAATTCAAGCAATTTCGGATTTGTTAGAAAGCTGATTATGCTAGCTTTGCAACGAATTCGAGATTGTTTGAATCTAAACTATATTGAAGGAGTTACGCTCCGTTCAAATTTGTTAGAAGTACGCAAATGTTAGTTATAAATACGTGTTACCTATTTAACTCATTATTTGTTGCCTTGTTGGTTTTCTCATGTTAATTAAATTATGTCTTAAATGTTGATTATTTATGTAGAATGTTGCATATATATAAACATTAATATAGCATTAATATTTTAGAAATAAAAAAAATACACTGGGAATGCCTTGGTCTCCTAGGCATTGCCTAGGCGCCCAGGATGGCCTCGAACATCTTGGATCGCCTTGTCACCTTGACAACTATGCTAAGTAGCGCCGTAGTGGTGCTAGATATAAAATTACAAGTTACAAACTTACAACTGAAGAATCTACGACAGAAAAAAAAAATGTTATCTATGCTACGGAGAGAATGAAACAGAAAGACATTTATTTCTTAACTATAAGACCTATGGTTCAAGATATCTCGGTTTCGACAGGTACCGAGACGAAACCAGACCTCGGTACCAAAAATTCAATAACTCGATTGGTTTTGACTGTTTCGACCGAAACCTAGTTTCGACAGGCACTTGACCAGGGTTTTGAATGTTTCGACCGAAACCTAGTTTCGACAGGCACTTGACCAGACGACCTTATAAAATGCAAAGGTTTCCATCGAAACCTGTCTGTTTTGACACATAAAGCTTGGTTTCGACCTTACAAGTCAGAGTAACTAAGGAAACAGTACACAAGAACAACACTTTAGTAAATGTTTCTTTAATTTTATACCCACTGGTTTCGATCGAGATATCTTGGTTTCGACAAGTACCGAGACGAAACCAGACCTCGGTACCAAAAAGTTCAATAACTCGATGGGTTTTGACTGTTTTGACCGAAACCTAGTTTCTATAGGCACTTAAACCAGACCACCTTATAAAGTGGACAGGTTTCGACACCCAGAGCTTTTGATCGAAACCTGTCTGTTTTGACCACAAATTTATAGTAGCTTGGGAAACAGTACGCAAGAACAACACTTTTAAGTAAATGCTTATTTAATTTTATATTTATTTATTTAAGATATAATTCATAAATAAATAAACATCCCCTATTTGAATCCAATAAAATAATCTAAAATTCAAATTCCGAAAGGATAAGAAGTCAACTTTCTAGTTCAAGAACAAAAATTGAATTTTCAATCCCAGGGGCGATTTTCAACTTTCAAATATTAGGATATTTCTCAAATCTAAAAATCCATAAATCTTATTAGCGTAAACATTGTTAAAAGCCAAGAATGCGCCAAAATAATCTTTTGCTTGGATACCCAAAAATTTATTTCCATATATGGTAAATTTAAACATTCACGTACTCCAAACAAGGTTTCGAAAATCTAGGATTGCTAAATCTGAGTTATATTGAAGGAGTTATGTTTCGGTCGAACCTTGTTTGGAGTACGCGAATGCTATTTAAAGTCACCCTGGATGAAAATAAATTTTTGAGCATCAAAGCAAGAGATTATTTTTGCGCACACTTGGTTTTTAGCGAGGATGAAAGTATCGCGTATTTGTATCGTTAGGTGGATCTTAAGAGACGAATCGTATCGTATCATGGATACTGTGGATATGCATGGACTTGTGCTTGTGTCTGTAATGGTGGTTGTGTTTCGTCATCATAATTTAGTTGACGAATGATGTTCTCCACGAAAGGATCAGATGTGGTAGTTTGTCGATCCTCAGCCATCTCATCCATCACCAATGTTCTATTTATGTCCTCTATCCATGCTCTAACTGGATCCTCATCATCAAGCCTGTGGGTGATGTTGATGGGGTTTTCATCTGTCCCATTTTGCTGCTCAAACTCTAGAAAATTTTTCTTCAATCTCATTTGTAGTACACGTAAACCAACTTCTGAAGTTTTTGATGTCTGAGGTGATTCCGTGGTTTAGTATGTATAAGGTCAAAAGTGCCCCAATTTCTTTCACAACCACTTGAGGGGGCCATTTGGGACAATATTCACATTGCAATCTTCCTCAAGAGAGCCTTCATAACCTCGCTTCATTTTTCAATCTTGTCCCAAAATTTCGTTAACATAAGGATGCATGTCACCTCTTTCCCTATGCTACTTGCACAATAAGTACTTGACATTTGACAACCATCTGCACTAGTGATCATCCGGAGTAAACCTACCTTTCAGGTGACAAGTTTGTCCAAGATAATGTAGTTGGTGGCAAACCTCGTTGCTACAAGCCTTATCAAGTCCCCTTTTGTGTGCTTCCTCATCAAAGCCAACACCTAACTGTGGTTGTAATTACAATTTGTTACCTTCCTTGCTTCACCAACCAGCTTGGACACCTTGGGCATGTCCCCAATGTCTCTAAACATCAAATTAATGCAGTGTGCAATACAAGGTGTCCAAAATAAGTGTTGTCTCTTTAACATAAGTGTTAGTCCAACTCTTTTATAATTTGGAGCATTATCTATAACAACCTGGATTATATTTTCTTCTCCAACTTCCTCAAGAACTTCATCAATCAGATTGAAGAGATACTGTGAGTCTTTTAGATGAGCTGAGGTGTCGACTTACTTAAGGAAGATGGTACAGCCATCACAGTAAACAGGGAAGTTGATGATAGACAACTTTGTAGGCACACTCTAACCATTACACATGATGGTTACTCCATATTGGGGCCACTTCTGTTTGATGATTTTATATATTCATCAACTTCACTCACAATGACATCCAAGTATGGACCAACAATCTGATAAGGTGTGGGTGGTGTCACACTTGGTCCACAGTGCTGTATTTCCTGCACCATTGCCTTGAAATATGAATCTTTGGCCTTGTGTGCTGGAATAAAGGCACTATGGAACCATCTAGAAATGGACTTCCACATTCTCTCACTTATGGACATTAGATGGATGAACTTTTCTATCCTTCGTTGCCCTGCATCTCATGATCTGAAAGGGACTTCAAGACACGTCATAAATTTATGGGCTTTTTTTCCTTTTGCCTTTGCCTTTAAGTCGGTCAAACATACCCCTCTTACTTGCTGATTTACTCAAAGTAGCTGGTTCCTTACCCTGGCTTCACCGTCTGTCCTAGAACCACCACCACTACCAACAACACCATGAGACATCGATCTTTTCAACTGCTCTTCATCCCAACCTTTCACTCTTTCCTCATGTCTTGAGCTTACCATCACCTGCTGGATCACATCTTCAGCCTCCATATCTGACCTCTCATAATCCTCTAAATTTGTTGGATTTGGATCTTTATCATCCATAAGATTTTGTATATATCTTTCTTCATCATCCTTTTCTTTTTTCCTTTTGCCTTTTCTTCTTCCAAGTGCTTTGCCATTGCGCTTTCCAACTTGACTGGATATTTTGAGCACTTCTTCACATTGGCATAACCCCCTGCCATGTGTGGCTTTTGCCATATCACCCCACCTCCATGATGTTCGGTGCCATAGAAATTACACCTAGTCATCAATCAATTTCCATTGATTTTAGTGCAATAACTCCAACCGATGTCTCGCCATATTCTTACACACCACGTGTTACATGACATACAAGATTCATAAGAAATACCATGCATAAAAATAGAAAAAATGTTCACTAAATAGAAAAAACAGCAAAATACATTGCATCTTGTCATCACGAAGAGTATAATAAATTAATAATACAAAACAAAAAATTTAAACATATCATAAAAACAGAAAAATGGTTCACTAAATTGAAAAACAGAAAAATACATTGCATCTTCCTACATGAAGAGTATAATAAGTTAATAATCAAAAACAGAAAAATAAAATATAAATTTAAACATATAATAAAAACAGAAAAACTATTTTCAGAATTATTTTAAAACTGTAAAAAATAAAAATAAATAACATAAAATTACAATCAAAATTTCAAGTATACAAAACACTTAGTTTGCATTCTTGATTGCAAATCAGAAAATTAACATACATTTTGGAACACATTTACAAGAAAAAAATTAATTTATCAATTATATTTCCTTTTTTTATTTTTTTTTGGGTAGATCAACAGAGGGTAAGATTCATTTTTGAAAATGTTCTTAAAAAATTTCAAATCCATCCTCAAATCCATTTTTAAACTAGTTTTTGTTGCATACATTCATCATATAAGACTACGATGCACTCATTCATGTGAAGAAACATAAAAAATCAAATTTAGGATGAAAAAAAGACAAGTTGCAGGTCATACCTAGGTATTTTCGCACTTGGAGCTTCAAGGAGTGATTCATAGCTTGATCCTTCACAAAACCTTAGTTTGATGCTTGCATTAAGATCGTTTTTGGGTTTAAAATCAAAACCCTAAGCTATTTTGCAAAGATTTGAAGTAGCAGAAGACTTTGAAAAAGCTTCTAGATTAGCATATTGAGGGTATCGACCCAAAATAGCCCCGTATCAACCAATATCGAACCGATACGGTTCGATACTAATCGATACAGGTTGGTTTTATATCGAACCAGTATCCAAGGAATCAAGTATCGACACGATACACACCGTATCGGCCGATACACGGTATCGGCACTAGTCGATACGATACCCATCGATTCGTATCTCAATTTAAAAAAAAAAAAACACAGTATCAAGCGTATCGAAGCTTATTGAGGTACATCGGCTCGATAGGCCTCGATACGCTCGATACACTATTGAGTGTATCGATAAACTTTAAATATGGCTTAAAAAAAAAAAAAAAAAGACCAACCTGTATCGACCGGTTCGATACTGGTTGATACTGGTCGATACACCCTTTTAGTATTGAGCAGTATCGAATCTCTGCATAAAGACATTTTTCCAAGAAGCCGATAACCATTTGAGCTTCATTCCTTCTCTGCAATTTCATTTTCTTCCAAAAAACTTTAGGGCTTTGACTCTTAGCCCTAAAACGACTGGGAAGGTAGCAAGAAACTTGGTTTTTGTGAAGATTAGAGCTTGAAATCATCTCTTCAAGCTCCAAGGGCCGAAAACAGTAAAGGTATGAGTTTCAATTTTATTTTTTTTCAAAATAAATCGATTTTTGTATTGTTTCTTCCCATGAATCAGTGAAGTATGGTCATATTTGGTGAATGCATGCTACATACATGGATTTAAATACTAATTTGAGGTTCAATTTGAGAATTTTTTAAAGAACAATACAAATTTCAATTTTGTTTTTCAAAAATTAATCCTTTGGTCTTCTACTACTTATATAAGATGTGTAGACCACTGATCTACCATCTTTGTTGCTCAGTTGTAATTTTTGATTTTTTTTTTTGGTTAAAAAATTAGATATATAAATATAATACCTTTCAGCTCTTTCTCTCTACTCTCTCTCTGCTCTCTGCTTTCTGCTCTTTGTTCCCTCCTCTGTTCTCACTTCTCAGCATTTTTTTTATTTTTTGGGTAAAAAAATAGATATATAATACCTCTCAGCTCTCTGTGCTCTCAATTTCTCTTATTTCATTTTTTGATTAAATCATTTGACTTCATATTGAGATGTGCGAGAAGAAGAAAAGTTTTTAAAAATTTGACATCATATCAACATGATCAACATGTGTGTAGGAAAAATTTGAAAACAGTTTTTATCAACATTTGTTTTTATAGTTTTTTATATTTGTGGTCTTTGAGTCATCTATCAAGAAAATTAAAAAATTCATCACCAAGACCCAGCTAGCTGGAAAGTGCCATCAATAATGATATGGGAGAGATTAATAGAATCAGTTTGTTTTACGCAAAAATAAAAAATAGAGTTTAAGAGTCATTTCATTCTTATAAGGGTTAGCTGGCCCGAACAGGACATTTGTTAATGTAAGTAACATATTAACTGCTGATGGTTAAAGAGAAAAAAAATACAAAATATGTGGAAGATTGTAGTGCTTGGATATACTGAAATGAAAAATAAGTGGAACACCATCCCAAATAGAATGTGGGCCCAGGCAAGTCAACACATGCTCTCCACCTTAACCAGGACAAAGCATGGGTAGGGAAAAAACACAATTTTCACATCGTCTATCTAAGGAAGAAGGTCCAAACAAACATTAAGATTATTGAAGAATGCAAATGCCTAGATGCCTTGCCCTGAAGCCAAATCAAGCACCTGTTTCCATTAAAACCTAATGCTTATGTCATTTGTCCCTTTCATTCTCTTGGTCTTTGCACAAGTTGCATTCTGTTTTGGTGAATATGACATTTATAAATCCAAGACCTATGTGTTTGGGTACTAATTTAACTGAAGAAAAATAAAGAAAACTTCACATATGGGCATCTCTACATAAATTTGTGTAAAATATAATTTTCCTTCTTGGTAGTTTTTTTTTTTTTTGCCACATTGAAACAAAATGTGGGAATCCGGAATAGCCTGCCCTTCAGCTTGAGCTCTTGAGCATCGTCATCATTGTCCTCGGAATGCCTGTCAAAATATAGGTTGTGTTTGGTTTCTTTTACATGGAGAATGTTGATTAGTTGGACTATTCTGGAATTTGTTATGATATTTATTTTTAGACTACTTTGAATAATACCCTAATTTGGGCATAATGGTTCTGCTTATGTACTAGAAAAAATCTATGGTATAAAACTAATAGATTACATTTTCATTTTGCTGCATGTGTTTGTTGCCCTTGGATTCTAGTGTTAGTTGTTGTTTCATTAGAATTCTCACTTCAATTCAATTCTCATCTTAGATGTCACATCATTGCTTATAAAATTTAAATCATCCATCATATCATTGAAAACAATCCAATTATTTTTTAAATGAAAATAGTTTGCTAGGTTTGACATTTTATATTAACATCGTATGTCGTATCACACGTGTGATGTGTAGGAATATGGCGAACAAAGACGTGGGTTGGTTGTATTGCACTAAAATCAACGACAATAGATTGACGACAAAGTGCAATTTCTGTGGCACTAAACATCATGGTGGTGGGGTGACACGGCAAAAGCAACACATGGCAGGGGGTTTTGCCAATGTCAAGAAGTGCTCAAAATGTCCAGTGGAGATGAGCAGGGAAATGGCAAAGCACTTAACTGAAGGAAAAGCAAAAGGAAAACAAAAGAAGGATGATGCAAAGAGAATAACAGAAAACCTTATGGAGGATGAGGGTCACTTAAATTTAGAGGATTATGAGGGGTCCGATATGGATGTTGAAGATGAGATTCAGTAGGTGCTTAGGAGATCAAGGCATGAGGCAGGAGAGAAACGTTGGAATGAAGACCAACTAATAAGGTCTATGTCTCAGGGTATTGGTCGTAGTGGTGCTGGTGGTAGTGGGATACAGAGAAGCAGGGGCAAACAACCAGTTTCATTTAGTAAATCCAGCAGTGTAAGAGGTATGTTTGATCAGGCAAGAGGAAAAAAAAAACCCAAAAATTCATGACATGACTCCTTTAATGCCCTTCAAACCAAGAGATGCAGGGCAACAAAGGATAGAGGAGTCAATGCATTCTAAGTCCATGGGTGAGAGAATGGGAAAGTTTATTACTAGATGGTTCCACAGAGCATTTATCCCATCATACAAGGCCAAAGATCCCTATTTCAAGGCAACGGTGAGGGAGATACAGCGCTGTGGACCTGATGTGACGGCCCCCATAGCTTATCAGATTGGTGGCCCTTACTTGGATGCCCTAATGGGTGAAGTGAATGATTATATAGAAACCTTCAAACAGAAATGATCCCAGTATAGAGTAACCATCATGTGTGATGGTTGGAGTGGACCAACAAGACTGTCCATCATCAACTTTCTCGTCTACTGTGATGGGTGTTCCATCTTCCTTAAGTCAGTGGATGCATCCGCTCACGTGAAAGATGCACATTATATCTTTAAATTGATGGATGAAATTGTTGAGGAAGTTGGGGAGGAAAATGTAGTTCAGATTGTTACAGATAATACTGCTAATAACAAAAAAGCTAGACTAACCCTTATATTGAAGAGACAATACTTATTTTGGACACCTTGTGCTGCACACTGTGTTGATTTAATGTTTAAAGATATTGGAGAGTTGTCCAGGGTGGCTAAGGTGGTTGGTCAAACAAGAACAGTGACAAATTTTATTTACAATCACAGTTGGGTGTTGGCTTTAATGAAGATGCACACACAAGGGGACTTGATAAGGCCTGGAGCAACAAGGTTTGCAACCAACTACGTTGCTTTGGACAGCCTTGGGCAGCGAAAGGAAGATTTACTCCAGATGGTAACTAATGGAGAATGGTTGTCGAGTACATATCATGCAACCAAGATAGGGATTGAGGTGACATAAATCCTTGTCAACAAAATTTTGGAAGAAGGTTGATGAAATAACTCAGATTATGAAGCCCCTATTTGTTCTACTTAAATTGGTTGATGGTGATAAGGAGCGAACAATGGGGCTGTTGGTCAATGCAAAAGGAACGATAAGGTATAAGTTAAATAAATGGAACTCATCATCCAAGAAAAAACATTTGAAGATTATAGAGAACCGATGGGAAGGAGTGTTGTTACAGGACATTCATATGGCAGGTACTTTGGTTTCCATTAGTCTTAGACTGTTGCTTTTTATATTTATTGGTTAGGATTTGAATTATAAATTTTTGATGTATCTTACATCTAGATGTGTAGCATATTACTTAAACCCGGATCAACAATATTCAAACTCTAGATTGGCGTATGACTTGAAATATATAGAAGCTGTTAGAAAAGTTATCAATAGAATGGAGCCAGATACAAGCAATGCCTTGTTGGCCACAGAACAGGTAACAAAAACCACTTTTGTTTTCCATAAATGTTAGTTGCACAAACCCTTAATGATTGGCTAAAGTTATTTAACTACTGTAGATTAAAATTTTCCGTGAATGCCGGGGAGAATTTAGTAATCGGGCTGCTAAGGCTGCTGCATTCATGATGGCTCCTGGTAAGTTAGACAACGGACATATTATTTTTATCTTAACTGATTGGTGTCTTACTTAACTAATTAGTGGCTGATTGAAAATATTGTTCTTTGTGTAGCTGATTGGTGGCTTAACTATGGCACAAGTGCTCTACACTTGAGGAGGATAGCAATCCGGATTTTGTCCCAAACGGCCTCCTCAAGTGGTTGTGAAAGGAACTGGAGCACTTTTGGGCTTATACATACTAAACCATGCAACCGCCTCAGCCATCAAAAACTTCAGAAGCTAGTCTACGTGCACTACAACATGAGATTGATAAAAAAATTTATGGAGTTAGAGCGGCCAAATGAGACAGAAGCCTACATCGACCCACTTGACATGACCCATGCCCTTGATGAGGATGACCCAGTTAGAGCATGGGTAGAGGACACCAATAGAGCATTTGTGATGGATGAGATTGACGAGGATAGAAAATCTACTAGACCTGATCCTTTAATAGATGACATTATTCGTCAACTAAATGAAGATGACGAAACACAACCACTATCACAAACACAAGATCAAGTCCAAAGTGAGAGTACTTCATCCTCCTTTGATGGTGATGCCAGAAGGACGAGGTCAGGTGCTAAATATGGAGGCACTATTTCTGAGGAGAGTGATGATGATGATGATGATGATGATGATGATGATGATGGTGGTAGTGGTGGTGGTATGCAATCCGGTATACTTTACAAAGGAGGCAGGATATACTCATACAACTCAAGACAATGATCATGGTGGTCACTTACAACAAAGGAGTTACAGTCGAAAGGGGAAAGGTGAAGGGGAAGGGTAGGTAGCAACTCCATGATGATGATACTAATATACATATGAAATGGAGTCAATAAGCATGAGTTATGCTGCAGACAATGGAGCAAGAATGGTGAACATCGACGCTGGTAGTACCTCACATGGAAGTCAAACTGAGACATCGTGGGTCTCAGAAACTAAAATGTCGACTTCAGAAGAGTATGCATGTTTTTACTACCAGTTTACTACCTTCTATAATCAACATATGGATTGGTTTACCTACTGTACATCGATAAGAGATACATTCCAAATAATATTGGTTGCACCTCTTCCTCCCCAATATGAGTCAGAGTTCGATCCGGGCCGTCACTCAATAGGGAATTAGCTAAGTAATATACATGTAAGAAACACTTTCTTTCTTAATGTTGTTAATTATAGATTTATTGTATTTTTATGCTTTAAAAATGTGTTTTGTATGATTCTTAATCATTTCTGTGCGTATCCTGCCCCATAATCATGTGTGTCTATGATGTAAGAAACATTTTCTTTCTCAATGTTGCTAATTATAGTGTTTTATGCTTTAAAATTGTGTTTTGTATGTTCCTTAATCATTTTTGTGCATATCTTGCCCCGTATCCATGCGTATCCACCGTATCCACAATATGATACAATACATCTCTTAATTTCAACTGACCGATACGGTACCGATACACGATACTTGATTCCTTGTACGTATCTACTATATCGAGGTGTATTGACACATCGACCCGTATTGGTTCGATACGGTTGGTACACTTCAATACACTTCATGTTTTTAAAAATAAGATATGAATCCAGGTGTATCGCATCGATTACTTCGAGACCGATAGGTCCGATACGTATCGTACGATATAGGGCGTATCAATACAATACTTGAAACCATGGTTTTTCCTGGTGTTTACCTTTAATAGGATTTATGGAATTTTTGGATTTGAGAGAAATCCTAGCATTTGAAAGTTGAAAATTTCCCTTACAACTAAAAATCTAGTTTTCGTTTTTGAGCTGGAATGTTGACTTCTTATTCTTTTAGAATTTGAATTTTAGACAATTTTTATTGGATTCAAATGGGAGGTATTTGTTTATATATGATAATATCTTAAGTTAACATTTACTTGAATTATATTAGACATAAATAAATGCTGTCTATTAAACTTTGAACACAATCCCAAGTCTCAGCATACACTAGCAAACTTGGATCCACATTACATAATACCATTTTAGAACTTTTTTTCTTCAAACTAATTGAAGGGATAGGTGTAAAATGGTTAAAATAGGCTACAAAAACAAAATCAAGACGAAAAAATAACTTTCGGGCCTCGAAATCTAGGTTTCTAGATCACCCAGCAAAAATCTCCGGCTTCGACCGAAACTCAGTCAAAACCTGGTTCAATTCAGTTTTAGGCTGCTCGAAACCGACCTCGGAACCGAGTTCTCGAACCTTGGTAAGACTGCAGTGGATGTGTGGACCTATTGTATGGGATCCTTGGAGACATGTGGCATGGCCAAGGAATACAAAGCTTCCCATGCGGTGTTTTGGAGACGCTTGTTTTTAGTAAGAGAATTGGACATACAGTATAGTAATGTAGGTAATTCTGACAGAAAGTATAGTTCTTTGACTAAAGCAAGGATGATACTGATTTCATACAGTTCAAAGCTAACCTCAAAAAAAGAAAAAAGAAAAAAAGAAAAAAAAATTAAAAGAAACTCAAGATTGCACCTACGAAGAAAAAGAAGCTATCAAAATGTGAACTGCACAAAAAGAAGTTGAAAATACCTCCATTCTTATACTGGATCCAGAACTCGTAAGATCAACCAAAGCCACCAAAGCATTTAGCTTCTCTTCAATGCTTAGATCTGAATACTCCCCATCCATCAAGCCTAAAACCCAAACTTCTCCTGAATGGCTCTCATCAATTTCAGTATACACAGTTAACATATTGTTTTTCCTTTTACGACGTCTTTTATACTTGATTAAACTCAGATTGTTTGCTGCTGAGTCTAACTCTGATTCATCGGAATCATCTGCACTGCTATTTGAGGAAGTTTTTCCTGAGTCATTATCAACACTTCCAGAATCCTCAGTATTTGATTGCAAATATCCTTCCTTTTTGTTAAGAGGATTAACACGAAGACGATACGCAGAAGTTGAGATCTTCTCAAATAAAGTAATGTCACTTGAAAGCGTTGAACATATTAGACGGTCCAGTTCATCAGTTGTGCTAGCAAGATTTAATTCAGCAAACTTCACACAAAATACATTACATAAATATTAGTGACCAATCTATCTACCTCCATTCTGTACTCTTGGAAAATAGATTTCATTCATTCTCAAAGGAACTCACCTGTGAAGCTTTGACCAACTCAGAAACTTTTAAACCATTATTTCCTTGCTCAGACAAAATGCTGAACAACTCACCCTTCAAAGTACCAGGACGGAGGCCATATTTTTCCATAGGACTCCCTTCCTACAAAATCACAATAGGAATATAAAAGATATGGGAACAGGAACCATATTTCACATAGACAATGCCACACCATGAACAAGTGTTCCTAGTAAGGACTTGAAACTCAATTTCACAGAGTTGCAAAACCATCAAGGTTCATACACATAACCAACAGGTTAAACAAACAGGTATGCCTGCACACACAGCTGGACATAATAGATACAAATGTGCATTCGTCCGATTCAAATAATTGTCAAGGCAGAAGAGGCTGTACAATAAGATGAGACAATAAAAGTGTGCTGTAGTAAAAAAAAGTATTATTAGAAATATAGAAGCCATGAAGAACTGCAAGAATAAAAGGTCAAAATTCAGAACCAAGAACCACCGGGAAACAAGCTTCCAACAGAGCAAGAATATATTAATAACACCCCGAAAAGGAGAGAGAAAACCTGGGTATCCAAAGGATAGAGCCAGGTTCCTTACAAAACTAGGCCATTAGCCCAAACAAAAGCAAAAAGGCAGGAAAACAAACCAGTAAGATCTCCATACACTCAAGGAGTACCCATTTTTTAAAGATGACAAAATAAATCTATTTCTTGCTGTGTCCGGGCAGGGGGACCTAAACGGCATCACATTGCCATGAATATCAAAGCTGATGGCCTCCCAAATTTGGACGAAGCTTCTAGACTTGGCCCATCGTCGAAGGTTTCTCTCGAACCAAATGTGGTAGACCGTTGCACCGAAAGCAAACTTAGCTATAATGTCACATGGAGTTTTGGCCTTGAACTGTTGATCGACCTTTTGCATTCAAGGTCAAAAGGCAAGATTCTTTTTCTAAAAGGCCAGCACTCACCAAGAATCTTATCCATACTTTCTTGGAGAAAGGGCACTCGAAAAAGAGGTGATTGATGTCTTCGTCCGCCGCCCAACACAAGCCACAAGATGGGTTGGGGATAACATCTCTTTCATGGAGAAAAAAGCTCGTCAGGAGAGTCATAGTCAATTATCTCCAAAAGATGAAACAGTGCCGAGGATAATGCCCACGAAACCACACTACATCACTCCATTCAACCTTGGGGCTTTGAGATCTGACCGTATCCCAAGCCGATGAAGAAGAGAATCTACCATCCGAAGAAGCAGTCCATATAGCGATATCCCCACTCCCTGGAGGGCGGCGGGAGATAATATTCAGCGCTTCCCAAGCCTGTAGGAAACGCTAAAGGAGGTCCTACCAGTGCACCAGGTTCCATCCAACAAGATTGTAGAGATAGTGGCCTTTTTATACCAACCATAATCAGTTCTAATCCTTTCCCCATATGCCATCACCAGAACACCGTGGACTGACACTGAGTCACCAACTCACTCACTCGTTCATGTTGTTATACAGAAAGGAGAAAGCTTTCCCCCAAAAGAAGTAGTTTCAGTACTAGGTTTTGAGGTTTGAACAAAATCTCAAAACCCGACTTGGCCTTTGTGCATCTTGTTTTATAGTACACAGGAAAGATATAGGACCTTCCTCAACATCTATAAGATGTTGGTTTTATAAAGATTAAAATGCTCAGAGTCAGATATGGAATGATGCTTAGGTGTATGAACTACAAAAAAAAAAAAAAAAAACTTCATTACACCATTCAGAAGAAGTTATCTATTTCTCAAAATACTATGGTAAACTCTCAAGTTTATGGCAAGAGCTTGATCATTAGGCTAATTACCAGCCCACCAATGCTTCCAAAATTGTATCGAAAAATATGTCGACAAGATTCGTGTTCAAGTCCTTAGCAGATCTCCTTTCCCTACTCTGGAGCAATCCTATGCTTTGGTCCAAACTGAGGAGAGCTGCCGCTCTGCCATGCTTCGTACTCCTACTGCTACCAGATCAGCCCTACAGACTGTCTCCAATTCCATTCTTACCTTTGATGAACTTCCACACATTGAGGATAGTAACAAGGAAGTTATCAAAGTGTGAACATGGTCACAAGCCTTGGCACACCAAGGCTACTTGTTGGAAGCTTCAGGGTAAACCTATTGATTTTGAGGTCAAGCATGACCGTGGTCGATCCAAGACCAAGGCCAACCATACTGAAACTATTAAACCGCTCGTTGTGTCAGATAATGGTATCTCCTCCGAAGAACTTTAGGCTTTGCATCGACAATTAAAGGTTCTCTACCACTTCTGCACCTACCTTTATGCCTTCAAGTTTCAACTTTACTTATACACGTACCCGGTGGTCTTTAGCCCCTAGATTATTGACTTCGGTGCCACTAGTCACATGACAGGATCCTCCAGTCTCTTTCATCAATTTTACCCTTCCTCAGGAAAAGACAAAGTCCGAATGGCTGATGGGCCTCTCTACTACCTCTATAAAGGGTTCTATCTACTGTTCTCTTCTCTGACTTTAAACTATGTATTACGTATCCATAACTTTACTACTAATCTTCTAGTTTTACTAGAGATTTAAACTGTACAACACCTTCTTTCCAACCCATTGTGTTTTTCAGGATCTAGTGATAGGGACAAGGATTGAATGTGGTAAGGTGCACGGTGGTCTCTATTTGCTTGAAGATGATTTTCCTCCGCCTGCAATCCCTCCTCAGATTCATAATCTCCACTCTGCGTCCCCAGATCTACAACATTGGAATTGTCGATTGGGGTACACTCCCCTTGGAACTTTATCTCATGTTTTTCCTTATTTATCAAACAATGTAATAAGGATGAGTTCTTCTGTGAGGCTTGTATTTTAGCCAAACAAACTCATTCTAGTTATTTACCTTTTAAATAAAATAAGTATCTCTCCTTTCCATTTGGTTCATACTTATGTGTGGGGTCCTGCTCGTCGCGCATCTACATCGATGGTTTTTTACTTTCATTAATTGCTACTCTCGCACGAAAAGGGTGTATATGATGCAACATAAAAGGGTAGTGTTCCGGTCTTTTCAGCTCTTCCATAAAATGGTTCGGACACAATTCAATCCTCATGAATACCTTGAGGGTTAGTTCCAAACATATTTGGCGGAGTTTGGGATTCTTCAGTAGATTAATTGCGTAAACACCCTTGCTCAGAATGGGGTGACTGAAAAGAAAAAACACCATCTACTGGAGGTGGCTTGGGCTTTCATGTTTGCCTGTCATGTTCTGTCTCAGTATTGGAGTCGTGGGGTCCTCACTAAAGCCTATCTTATCAATGGCCTGCCCACTCACACTTTGGATTTTGTGCCCCAGTCGGTGTTCAAATGGGTGTTCCTCCTCCTTCGTTGTTCCTCCTAAGATATTTAGTTGTGTTTGGTAGGATCGCAATCATCAGTCTCCTGAAAAACTGGACCCACATGGCCTCTGATGTATCTTTCTCGGCTACTTGGCTACTCAAGAAGGAAATAAGTGCTACCATCCCCCCATACAACGTACTTTTGTGACATAGGACATTATTTTTCATGAGTCCTCCCTTACTACTCATCGCCATTTCTTCAAAGAGAGTCTGTGAATAGCGAAGATGTGTTTATTCTTGAAGTTCTGTCTCTACCAAAGCATAAACCAGTTCCAATTCAAGAGGAGCATACACCAATTCCGGTTCAGGGGAAGCATAAACCAGTTCTGGTTTAGAGGAACTATATTACGCTAGTACAGGAACTTTGCCTCAATACGGTTCCTATTTAGAGGAGTTTACAATCCCACTTCCGGAAGAAGCTTCTCAAAGTTCTATTGATCAGCTCCAGTGGAAACCTGATGATTTAAATCTCCAATCCTATCAGAGGACTCAGACAAAAAGTAAGCAAGTTGAGACCACTACCACTAAAACCTTTCATCATCCCTTCGTCATCCTTCAATCCACAACCTTTGATTTCTTTCGGTAAGATTTCCTCTTCTCCTCGAGTTTTAAATCACGAATCTCGACCTCTTCTTGATGAGGTCCAAGCTTTTCCTAGATTTTCGAGATCTAGTATAGATCTAAAAAATCTCACCGACACTGCTTTTTTTAAACATATAAAAGGTCGAGATTTTTCCGAAATTTATGAGATCTTGAGAAGGTAGAGATTTCCGAGATTTCGCCGAGATTTAGGACTATGCTTCTTCTGAGTTACCTATTGTTGTTCATAAAGGTACTATGAGTTGTACTCAACACCCCATATCTCATGTTGTCAATGATTCCCTCTCTAGTACCTATCGTACTCATGGATTAAAATCTCGGCGAGATCTCTCGACACTAGCCGAGACGAAAACAGAGGCGATAACCATTTTCGTCTCGGCATTTACCTGTTCTCGCCAAGATCTCGGCGAGATCTCGCTATTTTTCGCTATTTTTCGCTATTTCTCGCGAGATCTCGCGAGATTTTGCTTTTTGCTTTTTTGTTTTCCTTTATAAACAGACAGAGGGTCTGTTCTCGGTCGAGAACTCGACCGAGAACAGTCCCCTCTGATTTTTTCTTTAAATTTCTTCATTTCTTCCCCATTTTTTTTTTGTTTGGACTTCTAAATTGCTACGAGTGGTGCTTCGGACTGCGGGGATTGCTGTAAGAGCTTCATATCAACTGTTGAAGGTAAGTTTCTTGCCGAAAAATGAAATTTTTACATGAGACTACAAAGGGGAGAAATTTTTTTTTTTCAAGGATGTGATGAAATTTTTATATGTTAGTTACGTGAGCCCGATCTACAAGCTCACGGTTTCAGTTTTCGATTTTGATTGTTGTAGGTATTTTTTTCAATTATTTGCATTTAAAAATGAATTTTCAGCAATTAAAATTTAAAATATTAATTATTATTACTCATTTGATGATGATGACCTATTTATATGTTAATCACCGTTGGCCGATTCTTGTCCTATGATTTCAGATTTCGATTTCGGTTGTTGTATGTTTTTTTTTAATTATTTATATTAAAAAAATAATTTTCAACAATTAAAAATTAATTTAAAATTGATTAAAAATGCTATAAAATCGGGAAAAATAAGGAAAAATGTTCTGATCGCATTTAAAATATGAGAAAAATTTTGAAATGTAATTTCTGCTGTGTTCTAATTTGTAAGGTTATTGAAGTTTGTGTTTTCTATGAAACAGTGCTTGGAAATTATGTCGAGACCAAGTTCTGAGGCGGGCGATGGGGCGACGGTACCGGTTCCCGAACCGACCCCGCATGGCGGTATGCGACCGCCCTTCGGGGTGATAGGAAGAAGACCCAGTGTAATTTTTGTGGGAAGAAGCTTCGGCCTGGCGGCATCACAAGACCCGAGCAACACTTGAGTGGATTGGGCAAAGATGTTTCCAAATGCCCGCGGTGTCCCGTGGAGATATCCAGGGCCATAGGTGAACAGTTGAGGGGAGGGAGGCGAGAGGAGGGCAGCAATGGAAAGAGAAAAACAACAATTTGAAGAGGCAATTCGAGGCACGCACGCGAATCCAGTGAGGAACATGAGGTTGAGGGATGGGATGTAGAAGATATGACAGAGGCGAGGCAAGACAGATGCGTCATGCGGCAATGGCTAGTAGAGAACCCCTTAGATCGGATGTAGAGAGGGAGACGGACAGGAGCGGGTACATCCGGAGCGGTGTGGCGGTGGTAGTGGATTTGTTGAGCCCGAGCCACGAGAGACGGAGCAAAGGGATTGGTTCCCGGTTTTCTAGATCACGAGTAGAAGGGAAGAACCCGTGCCACGGGGACGGGATGATTATGTTCAAGTTCTAGAGCAAGATCCCGCAGTCTTTACGAAGCAAGGTAGTAAGCAAAAAAAATAAAGGCAATGTTTGGGGGGAAAGAATAGGAGTCGGTAGGGTATTCTTACTCTAAGTGGTCGTTTTATCATGGCATCCCGAAGAAACGCCACCACAGACCCTTTCTTTCGGAGCATGCTAGATGCAGTTCTTGGGGCAGTACGGGGGTTGGGAGGGTCAAATCAATATGAGTTAATGACTCATTATTTGCCTCAACATAAGAAGGAATTACAAGACCGGATTCTAAGCCGAGAAGAGGAATTGGGAAGATTTCGAGTAACTATTATGTGTGATGGTTGGACTGGTCCTACCGTAAAGTCCATCATCAACTTCATGGTTTACTATGATGGGAGGACGGTGTTCCTTAGGTCTGTTGATGCATCAGCTGAAGTAAAAGATGCAGATTATATTTATGGGCTGTTGCAAGAGGTGGTGGTTGAGGTGGGAGCTCGGAATGTTGTCCGGATTGTGACGGACAACGGCAGCAATTTTAAGAAGGCGGGGAGATGTTAATGAACAATCCCGACTACAATCTCTTCCGGACTCCATGTGCTGCCCATTGTATTGATTTGATGTTGAAGGACATGGGCAAGATAAGTAAAGTCAAGAGAGTGGTTGAGCAAGCAAGACAAGTAACCACTTTTATCTACAACCATGGTTATTCCTTGAACATGCTCAGGGAGAGATGTGGGGGGGACTTGGTCAGACCAGGCATCACCAGATTCGCTACGAACTTCATAGCATTAAAGAGCTTTGAGGCGAAGATGGCCGGACTCAGATCGATGTTTGCATCTGAGGATTGGTTTTCGTGGAGACAATCAGCTACACCCCGGGAGTGGAAGCCCAGTACCATCGCTTCGCACCGAATTTTGGCAAAATGTGAAGGTGGTAGTAAGGGTATTGCATCCTCGTAGTACAGTGTTGAGATTGGTAGATACTCGAGCGAAAACCAACCATGCCACTTCTTTATCTTTGTTGTGGGACGCATTGAAAGTACGTGTTAAAGCTTTGATACCACGTGGCTACAAGAATTATATAAAGATCATCAATGACCGATGGGAGAGCCAACTCATGCATCCATTGCATAAAGCTGGTGAGTAAATTTGATGATGTATTTACTTTAGTGTTACTTATGTACCAATATAATTTTTATTTGCTTTAACCATGTGTCCACTGTCAAATATTTCAGCATACTATTTGAACCCCAAGTACCGAGATACGCATGTACTTGGGACGAACGCAGAACTCATTGAGGCGGTGAACCTAGTGGTTGCAAAGTTGGAGCCGGATCCCCAAGCCACGGGCATTGGCAAACCTAGAGGTGAGTTGTGTGCTTCAATTACTGGAAATATGTGCTTCAACTATATATTGTAATTGCAAATATTTATAAGTTTTCGATTGTGTGTAGATTAAAACCTTTAGGGAAGCCCGTGGGAGTTTTGGGTTCCCCGCTGCAGTGGTTGGACGTGACAAAAGTGATCCGTGTATGTATTACGTTTAATTGACATACGAAATTAGATTATCTTATGTTTTGTGTATTACATTTAAATGACATACGAAATTAAAATATGCTATTGTTCTTATGCAATGAATGGTGGGTGTTGTATGGTAAAGATGCACCTGCTCTGAAGAAGATAGCAAGTAGAGTGTTAGCTCAGACATGCTCTGCATCGGGTTGTGAGCAAAACTGGAGTACTTTCAACCTCATTCATTCAAAGAGGCGGAATCGACTTGGCTCCCAACGGCTAAATGACTTGGTCTTTGTGCATTACAACATGAGGCCGAGGGTGCAAAACATGTTCTTTGATAAGGAGGATGATACCCGCTCGAGCTCGCCAACATCTTCCGCCCTTGACTCAAGAGGAAGATCCATTAGTAGAGTGGGTGCGGGACGGGAGTACCTATGATGGACGAGCCCGGGGGGATGCCCGACTCCCATTTGGCCAGCCATTTGGATACCGATGTCGACGAGTTTTTAGCCTCGGAAGAGGGTCGAGTCCATACACGGTCACCCGTGCCTTTTGACCCTCCTGGCGGCACCGATACGGAAGATCCCGAGTGGAGTTGGAGTGGTAGTGGAGCTAGTGGTAGTGATCATGGGGGGTGGGGGTCGAGCCACTTTTGTCAATATTGGGGCTGATCCGGAACCACGAGCATCACCTGTTAGGATACACTGGGGAGAGCCGAGACACTCATACAACACGGGATGATGACCATGGTGCACGTGCGCCATCTTCATCACGTAGACCAACCGTATTCGCGTAGGCCTCGACATCATTCCCATTCCCAACATGATGAAGATGCTTGATTGTAGTAGCACGATGGACGCCGATGTTGATAGCCTCTCCAGTGGCTTACGAGGATTGAGTGTGGAGGAGAATAGCGATTCTTGCGGTGGACATGAGCAATGGAACTTTCCCCGGATATAGCACTCGGTTCGGCATACACCTCAAATGATTATGTTGATATCAACTTCGTCCCCCCATCCCACTACGACTGCATATGGTTCTTCTTTCGACGATGGTTCGGATGCGGGAGCACATACACGGAGTCATAGTGGATCAACCAACTTCTATTCCATTCCATCGGTACTTCCGCAAGATTCTACGCACAGTACTACTTGAAGTTTTTCCATTCTTCCCAAAGATAGGTATCCTTCGGACAGCTACTGATGTTATATTTATGAATCATGTGCAAGACTACCAGAACTACTTTGCATCAAGAATGTCATGGGAAGATTATGTTGCTCAATTGGAAGACAATTTGCGTCGACAACTTTCCCAGATGTATGATGATAGTAGGATGGATCATCCACGACACTCTACGTATTACTAGACATTGTATCTGTATAAGGATTGTGGAATTGTGGACTATAGGCACATGGGGACTATGGGATCATTCAATGTTGAATATTTGAATTTTGAACTATGATGTAAATTATGTAATGATTTATAATGAAGTGTAATTTTGTTTCTCTTTCCCCTAATGCATTATGTTATTGTCTCATTTGCCATATTTGATTGAATATAATAGCTAATATTAACCTAAATTAACAACAGACTTCAGCATTGACTGTGAAAACATGGGTGTAAACCCAAACAACCACAAATGGTCATTATTTTTACAATTTTATACTCTAAATGTGTTTATGTATGTAAAAATAAGGTTCCCCTAAAGTTGGAGACCTAAAAAAGGCATTTTGGTCACCGATACAGCCTTTTTAAGCTGTTTCGGACAAAATGCATAGTCTCGGCGAGATCTCGCCGAGATCTCGGTTTCGGAGGAGGCCGAGACTCCTCCGAAACTCGAGATTTTAAACCTTGATCGTACTTTTGTGTCTTCTCTTTCCTTTGTTCGTATTCCACAGAAGTGGCAATAAGCCTTTGCAAATTTAAAGTGGAAAGCAGCTATGATGAAAGAAATACAAGCTCTGAGGAAAAATGAAATATGGGATCTTGTTGTTTTTCCTCTAGGTGAGAGACAAGTTGGCAGTAAATGGATCTTCATGGTCGAACAAAAAATGGATGGTACAATGGACTGATACTAAGCAAGGCTTGTGGCTAAAGGATTTACCCAGACAAATGGGATCGACCATCAGGAGACCTTTCCATCAGTTGCTAAGCTAAACACTGTTCAAGTTCTATGATCATGTGCTGTTAATCTGGGATGGTATCTATAACAACTTGATGTCAAGAATGCCTTCTTGCATGAGGAACTTGACGAGGAAGTATACGGACATTCCTCCAGTTTTTCCCTTTGATAAAATTCATGGCAAAGTCTGCAAATTGAAGCGTGCACTTTATGGGTTAAAACAGTCTTCTCGAGCGTGGATTGACAAGTTTCAGAAGGATATGATTTCAGCAAGGTACAAGCAGAGTAATGCTGATCATACCTTGTTTATTAAAAGATCTGGAGACAAAGTCGCTATACTCATAGTTTATGTTGATGATATAGTGGTCAGTGGAAATGATAGTGGTGAAATCTTTCACCTCAAGCATTTCCTTGGACGTGAACTTGAAAATAAAGTATCTAGGAAAACTTAGATATTTTCTGGGAATTGAAGTTGCTCGATCATCAAAGGGCTTCTTTCTCTCTCAAAGAAAATATGTCATCAATCTTTTATCTGAGACTGGTTTATTGGGCTGTCATCCTTGTGATACACCTTTATAAGCTAATATATGACTCAAGGATAAAGATGGTAGATCGAATGATAAGGTTCACTACCAGTAGCTTGTGGGAAAGTTGATTTACCTCTCACAAAGACAGTCATACATTGCCTTTGCCATGAGTTTGGTAAGTTAGTTCATGCATGATCCCTACTCTACTCATATGGAGGTTGTTCATCATATTCTTTGTTACTTGAAGTTGGTTCTTGGAAAAGAGGTTCTTTTATCTCCTCATGACCATCTGTGAATTGAGGTGTACACAAATGTTGATTGGGGTGGATCTCCTGATAGAAAGTCTGTATCTGGTTATGATACTTTTGTCGGTGGTAATCTTATCATATGATGGAGCAAGAAGCAGAATTTTGTGGCAAGGTCAAGTGCTGAAGCAGAGTTCCGTGCTGTGGCTCAAGGGATCTGTGAATCACTTTAGCTTAGAAGCTTACTAGAAGGCCTTGATATTCTTATTCGTCTTCCAATGATGTTGTACTGTGATAACAAAGCTGCTTGCCCATAACCCAGTATAGCATGATTGTAGTAAGCATGTGCATACCAACAGACATTTCATCAAAGGGGAAACTTGTAAGTGGACTGATTTGTATACCCTTCACGAAGTTAGAAGATTAGGTAGCTAATGTTTTCACTAAGGGCTTGGGTGGGAAAAAAATTTCACCCTAATTTGGTCAAGTTGGGCATGTGTGACATATTTGCCCCCAACTTGGAGTTGAATTGTGTAAGCCACAAGGGCATATTTGGGTTTTATGGGTTTTACCATTTGACCGACTCTTAATTAATAGAGTCGGCTAATGGGGGGTCCTCGTAGTCATTTACTTTCCCTAGTTTTGTTATAAATTAAGGCTTGGCTGGTCCCTATTGACCATCTAAGTATTCAGCCTCATTGCTTGCTGTTAACAGTTATTATTTGTCTATTACCATTACTATCAATACTAATTTTTATATATTATCTTAATTTTTACAATTTCTGTTCAGCTTTGAGGAGGAAAAGCTCATGGAAGTTTGTAGGCTAGAATTTTGTAAGTGGAGGATTCATCTGCAGAAACCAGCAACTTGTGAAGTTGAGCATAAACAAATAGAGCAAAAAATACATCAAGTGACCAACAAGTTCTACTAATATTTCCTTCTTCCATATGCTTCTCTAAACATTTATGGCTTCAGATTGTTTCACGGTGCCAGCATAATGGAGATGATCTCTTTCCTGTGAATATATAGTAAAAGGCTCCATTCAGCAGGAGTCTAAATTTTTTATTTTCCACCAAAAAAAGAAAGGGAACAGGGAGAAGGGAAGAGACAGCAGCACCAAAATCATAGAGGGAGTAATAAACCCCAGCTATTTGATATCTAGATCAGATTTTTTTTTAATAACAAAATACAATCTATCTCCGCACAAGAGATTAAGCCATGGTTAAGTTTTAAAGGCCATCAATTGCCATACTGAATTTACATTTTAAAGACTGAGCACAAATGTCAGTCCTTTTTGTTAGGGGGGTGAATAGAAAGATTATATAAAAAGGAGAGAAAATTTTCTGTCTTTTCATTACTGGTCTTGACAAGAAAAAATTAAAATGCTTTAATGATAAAACCCAACACCCTAATAGACCATAATCAAAATCCAAAACAAAACCTGTCTATAAAATAAATAAATAGAAACAGATCATCATTGGCATCATTTCATCAGGCAAAACAATGTCACAAATAGGGTTCAGACACTGAACATGTCAAAGAGGCCAAGTTATGAATACCTTATGAGGAGCCCCTCTTCGTAATGGACCTTGTTTTGAACCAAAACCAGCTGCAACCAAAACCTGGCGCATTATCTCTGTCCACGTAAGAGAGTTAAGAGAACTACTCCAAAACTGCACCACAGATTTTAGATGTTCTACCTGTCCAAACCCCCCTCCCAAGAAAAAAAATAATGAGATTACAGATTATATAAGAAAGATTGCAAATGTTTGGGGATAAAAAAGATAATAAAACAGTTCAGATAACCATAAACTGCTCTAGTACAACTCTGCCTGCCTCATTCAACCTTTTTTCTCCCTCCTTCCCTCCATGGGACGAGGGAAAATATGACCTTAAAAGGACCAAACTGAGCTACACAAGAAATAATAAGACACCACAGAAATACAAGTCACTGACTCACTAATTTGTGGCAAATAAAACTCCCATCTCCACCTAAATAAGAAGATTCTCGGAGATGAGATTAAAAGCAGAAGTTAGGATACCATAGCAGCAGAGATTAAAAGCAGTAAAACTATGCTCTGGCCTCTGAGAAGCTCCAATAAAACTGGAAAAGCTGTTTAGACACAAGTTACAACTCCTAATCAGGAATGGAAAATGATAACGGTCAACTCTCAACCTAGGACGGCCGGTTGAAAATTATGGTTCTCTGGAGGTAGGTTGCAACGATGTAGGTCAGAATAGCTGGTTTCTATTTGATGATGGGCGTTCTATCACGGCCAAAGTGTTGGCACGGCCAAAGTGTTGGCACGGCCGTGACACTTTCGAAGGCACGCAATGCGTGAATTGTGGCTCAATGATGGCCTTGCTTTCAGCATGGGGCATGCCGAGGGTACCATGTCATCTTCTCCAAAAGCCAACTCCACGTCCATTGCGACAATTTTTGAGGTTCCTACTTCTTTTGGAGACTTGTATGGCTTTCATGTCAATGGACAAAATCCTCCATTTTCATTGCTAAAGTGGATGAGGCTACACAGGAGTCAGGTCTCCTTGACCAGGTTATCAGGCTCTGCTGTTTCTTTGCCCATCAAATATCTGGGGCTTCCTTTTTTTCTCCTATCTAAAATTTCTATAAATCTTACTAGAGTAAAATATCATTAAAAATCAAGAATCCACCAAAATAATCTTTTGTTTTGATGTCCAAAAAATTATTTTCATTCAGAAAAAGGTTTGACCGGAATGTAACTCCTTCAATATAATTTGGATTTAAGCAATTTCGGATTTGTTACAAAGCTGATTATATTAAAGGAGTTACGCTTCGATCAAACCTTGTGCGGAGTATGCGAATGCTGTTTAAAGTCATCTGAATGGAATAATTTTTTGGACATCAAAACAAAAAATTATTATTTTAACAGACTTTTGGTTTTTGGTGATATTTTACTTTAATAAGATTTATAAAATTTTTAGATCAGAGAAAAAAGTTAGCATTTGAAAGTTGTAAATTGTCCCACGATTGAAAATTAAATTTTTATTCTTGAACTAGAAAACTGAATTTTTATCCTTTTGGAATTTAAATTTTATACTATTTTTATTGGATTCAAATTGGGGGGAGGGGTGTTTGCTTATTTATGAATAATATCTTAAATAAATAAAATATAAAATTTAATAAACATTTAGTAAACGATATTAGTCATATATAAGTACTGTCTATTTAACTCTGAATACAATCCTCAAGTTCTAACAAATATTAGCATACTATGGTAAAACAGAAATACCATTTGAGATTTTTTTTTTTTTTGATGCAAATCATTTAATGGATATGTTATGAACGTTAACAATGCATTACTTAAAAAAAATTGGGCTCAGAAATCTTTTATTTTTTTGGGCCACCGAAACTGATTTCGAAACTTAACAGTTTTTTTCCATGGTTTCGACGAAATTTCAGCTGTTTGGCTTGGCTGAAACCAGGCACGAAATCGAAATTCCGAACCTTGGTTGGACTCCCCCCCCCCCTCCCCCCAAAAAAAAAAAAAAAATCTTTTTCTGGGATTTTCCTCAGTTTCGGCTTGGGAGATTGTTAAATCTAAATCCTCAAAAATCAGGTGGCATGAAGTCATATGGTTCCAATGCCACATCCCTCGCCACAGCTTCGTTGCTTGGAGGGCAATAACCCATTCTCTTCCTACTAAAGCCTTTCTTATCCATAGATATATGCCTCTTCAGCAAGGATGTTGGCTTTGTTGGTCTGCTACTATAGATATCTCGCACCAATTTTCTGAATGCCCATTCTCTACTTGTCTTTGGGATGGGTTGTTCCTTCGCCGCTGCTAGCGATCTCAGAGGAGCATCCTCCCTTTTGAAAGCGAATGGTGGTGGATCTAAAGGAGTTTTAAGGAAAAAATGTGTGTGAAAATGTTAGGAAAGTGACTTTCTGTGCATCTTTTATCATGTATAGATAGAGAGAAATCTGAGATCACGGTCCTCTAAGTCTAGGTCCTTCTCCCAAATCTGGAATGCCATTGCCTTTGAAGTTAAGACTTTCGTCCTTCCTATTAACAAGTCCTGTTTGTACATCCCCAGAATTCGATTCATTGCAAATGCTTCGGATTCATCTATCCAATTTTAATGTGGATAGGATCTTCCCCATTTGTGTTCTTAAAGATTCTTTTGTTTGATTCATAGTTCGAGGTTTCGGTTGAAACCACTGGTTTCGACCAAAATAAGTCGGTTTCGAGCCTGGCCGAGACGAAACCCAGACTCGAAACTGACTTTTACATTATTTCGGTCGAACCCAACCAGGTTTCGTACGAAACCTCTCTCTTGACCCAGAAAATGAACCAAGCCCTTTATTTAGCTGTCGGAACCATTTGAAACCTTACTGGTTTCGATTGGTTCATTGCTTTTTATCCCATTTTGCTCTCCCAACTTCATTTCTCTATATTTTTCGCCCAAAGACTTCATTTCTTCAAGAGATCTCAAGATTTGACACGATTTCTCAAGGTTCTTCAACATCTATCAACTCTCAACTCTTTTCTCTCTCTTCAAGGTAACTTATTCTCTCTAATATGTGTATTTTTCAATGAAATGGTATATGAGACCCGCACTCCACCAACCCGGTTCAACCATGTAGTGCCAAGTCTTCCCATCATAACCAGCTCGAGCGAACCAACCTTATGAAGGAACCGCGAGGCCAGGTAAGCTAAAAATAGTCAATTTTACTTGAGTGGTCAACTGTAGGAACCTATGTGGTCAACCAGTCACAGTTAAAAACTAAGACCAGTCAACCAGTTAACTTTTAGGTTCACCGGTCGACAGTTATAGGTTCACTGGTCGACAGATTATACAACCAGTGAAGTTAACCAGTGAAACCGAGATCTGTTTCTGAGATTTGAAAACTTTCCTTATTTTTAGAGGTTTCTCTCCTAATTGAGAGAGGACCCTATATGGGAACTCTCTCCCTATATAGAGGACGACCCTCTATTCTCTCTTACTCCTTTTGCATATTCTCAAACCCTAGATCTAAGAGAAAAGAGAGGAGAAGAGGAACAAGGAGAAGGAGAAAACTTGGAGAAGGAGCTTGCGTGCCACAGTTTCCATCTTTCTATCACAAGGAAACTAAGCTAAAAGGATTATCTCTGTAGATGTTAGGTTGGTTAGGTAGATCTATCATCGTTGTGTTGGTGAGTGAACCCACATGATGATTGGGATCATGAGATCCTCCAAGCAAACCAAAGGAGGTTATGAATAATAGGTTAGGGTTAATCAATAATTGTGTAATTGTTAATTATAAATTATCAATTGGGAACCATTGGTTTCATACCATAGAATGACTCTAGGATGAACCCCATTGTTGAGCCATGATGTTGACTCAGAGAAAATTCGGACTGGAAGAAAAAGGCAACCTGAGTTTGTGTGGTCGCATCACTGATCGACTATATGTGCGACCAGTGACTCTCGGGAGTTTTCCAGGAACTCACTGGTAGCATGATGCGCAAACAGTCAGTGTCGACCACTCAATCGTCAGCAGCCCTGTTTTGATTGTTGAATTTAGTAACGTGATACAATCGAACCCTAACTTAAATCTATATATTGTCTAGGTTGTCAACTAATTCAAAGTAATTTCCAAGGCTTTGAAGAGGAACTAATATCGTTTACAGGTGAGGAAACAAGACCTAAACTAAGAGGCTAATAACAAACTACCTCTTTCTTTTATTTTTTCTGTTAAATTGATATGATGCCATGTTTGTATGAATGTTAGTGCATCTCACATGTCATCCAATATTTGTTATATATTTGTTCATGCATATTTGTTACTGTGTTTACTTAACGTGATGATGATCCTAGGAATAGGCATGTGTTTGTGTGTGTGGTTGATGTGTTGGACTGGGTGGAGTATCAGGGGGAGTGTGGCGGTGTGTGATCCGTTAGGCTCTAGCTCTAGCTCTATCTCTATTCCGTTCACCACATTGACATTGTTGTATTGATGTTACCTTAGCGGAATTGGAATGTCGTAGGGTATCAGGGGGAGGTGGCGGTATTGTGGTCTCTGGCCTGACCGTAAGACTCTAGCTCTATCTCTATGGGCATATTGAGGGATGTTGGGGTAAGGCATTGGATACAACTTTTGATGACATTTAGGATTGGTTAGTCACGAGCCCAGTTTGCAAGCCCTCGCCAATAGGGGCATACGTACTGGTACGGGCAGGGTATCAGGGGGGTTCTGGCAGTGTGTAATCCGGGAGCTCTAACTCTATCTCTATTTCATAGTGAGTATTGTGGGGCGACAATAGTGTGTGATCCATTGGGCGTGCTCACACTCTCATGGATGGAGATGTGGTGGCCGCCTATCCTTACCTTAGCACATTGCAAACTTATACTAGACCTAAAGATATGAATTGAATGCAATCATATGGTTGCGCATTGTTTTATTTTCTCACTGAGCTAAGTTGTGAGCTCACCCCACGGAACCGTTTTCTTTTTAGTTTCTAATGATGCAGGTAACACCGTTGAAGGCTACATGAATGTGCCAACGTATGGGCATGTGGCGGCTATGGACGTGCAAGTTGTGGTGGACAAGCATGACTAATCATGCGAGTGTTTCCATCGTGGTTTCGCTTAATGTTTTTATTTTCGTATTTTGGCTTATGGGATTTATAATAGTTTGTTATATTTATGCTTTGGTTCTTGAAATAACTGGTTAAATATTTATATACCACATTAGACACTTAGTTCATTATTAAAAACTTCCGCTTATTATCTGTTATTCCTGATTATGGTTTAATGTATGGTTTGAATTGTTGGTACGGTCTTACGAGATCCTGGCTTGAGCCGTTGGTTTGTTGACGGTTCATTCACACTTCTAGTTTGTCCAGAATTAGGATGTGACAACTTGGCATCAGAGCCCTAAAGGTCTGCCAATCAAACCTAAGTACATTCACATGCATCTATGAACTGAGAAAAGATAAATTTAAAAAAACTTTAATACAAACACATTATAAGCACGTTGTTGGTTGAGACAGAGCTTAAACAAGACAATAATACACATAATTAATGGTGGAACCATATATATATATACCAATAAAAAAAGGAAATGTAAATGTATCCTAATAAACAAATAACGTAGGGTGCAGTTCACAATACGGATAAAATCTAACCATGAGATTTTACACAAAAAATAAGAATAACTGTAAAAGAAGATAAAACTCTATTCCTGGGTGACTTGGAGACTCTGAGAGGTCCACCACACGCTGATCCGTCGCCCATTGAGCGTTAAGAAGAAGTTACAAGCCAACCCCACCATTATCTGGGTCGAGAATGGGTAATGAGAACCTATCTGGGCAGATGCCAAATAATGATAATCGGACTGGAGCAAATCAAAGGGGTGAACAACCAGACCACTCCAGCCAATCTACCTGGACTAACAAGTGCCTTGGCCACGGTTGTAAAGAACTTGGTCCGGCAAAATACAAGAGCAACAACAGATGTTACCAGCCATGCAAGTTACCATGGGAATCACTACTCAAGTTGCCAATGCTACACCAGACCAAGTACATTACCAGTTGGTAGCAACACTGTACCTCCAGCACCTGGTGGCCATAACACAGTGTCTACCATACAGTAGGTCCCAATAATGCACACCCCAGTGCAAAATCTTGGTGCACAACAAGCAGTGTATTAAGGTGGTTACCTTTATCAGTCACTGATGTATGGGATAGCTGTACCATGGTAGAATGATTCGACAAGGGTTGAGGAACGTTTTCTAAAGATAAATCCCCAGACATTTTAAGGCAAGGGATGAAATCCATTATGGCTAGCACAGTGGATAGGCGAACTGGAGAAGACTTTCTTAATGATGGACATACTTGATTTTAAATTGTCATGCTTTGACAGGATACCTTTTCGATTCAACCTGCCGATTTGAGACACAGATGTTGTTCCCTTAGAATTTGTCCTGATTATACCAATCTAAGCTACCCTCATGATCGACAACATGAGATATGAACTGCTTGAACAGCTTAAAGGTTTAATCAACTTGAACGTACATCTTTCCGATTTTATACTTGAGCTATTGATGTGTCAAAAATTTTCTCTAGATTTATTCCTGTAGTGCCTTGACCAATGGCTCCACAGTTCTTAGCCCCTACTCCCATGTATTCGGACCACCTTGCAACCTAACAACCCTTGGTTGTCGGTTGATTACCATAGATTTACTCTTGATCCTTCAAATCTAAGTTCAGTGGATAAAACAAATGTTCGTCATCGTATTGAATTTGAAATAAAGAAATGAATCGCTTTTAGATAAACATCCTGATTCTTACATTTCCCGACCTCTATTGATAACAAGTTTAGTTAATAAGGGAATTATTGGAGGGAAGACGATTGAATTCAGATTAAATTCTATAGCCAAGAAACTTTGGTAAAGTAATGGAGTATCTGCTTTTGAGATTGCTGGATAGATAGATCTAAGTCACGGTCTATAAAAGAGTGCATGAGCAAGAAGTGAGAACTATCAAGAGCAGCTAGCAAATAGTAGATAGCACTCGAGAAGGGTTAAAAATGGCTATATTGGTATGAATTTTGACAAGGCAAAATGATTTCCAAAAGAATACTTAGGTGTGTATATAAGGATGGAATCAAGAGTGGTAGCATGGATAGTACTCGGATTAGTATTATTATTATTGAGTTATTCCCAATGTCGAGTGAGATGATTAAGTAAAGACCAAAAGTGTTTGGCGGAATTGATAAGAATACAAGTATATACCCTAATGCTTATAGGTAAACTTGGGATATGTAGTGAGTGAACAATCAAAAGATGTTTTTCAGGATATATGGAAGAGAGATCAGGGTAGAGCAGTAGTGATAAAAGAAATGTAAGTTAATGAGTGCAATATGGGATTATTGGCGATAGTCTTTGAAAACCATAAGGGGTAAAAGGGGGTTAGACGTGCCCTTAAGACCTTATACCAAAGTTTGCCAGTTCAATCATCTTTGGGATCAGAGGTTGTGTTAGATGAGTGTTATGGACTGTATTAATGGACGGAGTTTGGACGCAAGTCTAGTGCAGCTTGAGATGGCAGACTTTAACATCATCTTAGGAATGGACTGGTTGTCTCAGCATTCCACGAGTCTGCTTTGCACTGAGAAGAAGTTGTCATTCAAGAGGAAGGATGGCGCAGAATACAGCTTTATGGGGACCAAACTTCCTTGTAAACTAAAGCTTATTCTCTCTGCACTTAAGGCGAAAAGATGCCTTGAAAAGAAAGGAGTTGGATATATGGTATCTATGATGGACGTTACTAAAGAAGCACCACGGATGGAAGATATAGAAGTTACGTGGGAATTTCCGGATGTGTTCCCAGAAGACCAATCGGGGTTGGTACCTTATCGAGCAATTGGGTTCATAGTAGATCTCTTACCAGGGCCGGCACCAGTATCTACAACCCTATCGGATGGCTCCAATGGAAATTGAAAGAATTGAAGACTCAACTACAAGGTTATTAGACAAGGGTCTTATCCGGCCAAGTATATCGCCTTGGGGAGCACCAGTGTTGTTCGTAAAGAATAAGGATGGTAGTGTTCATCTGTGCATAAACTACCGGGAGTTGAATAAGCTCACGATCAAGAATCGATACCCATTATCTCATATTGATGACTTATTTGATCAGTTGTGAGGTGCAAAGGTATTCTCTAAGATCGATCTACAGTCAGGATACCATCAATTGAAGAATAAGGACAGCGACATCCGAAGACAGCTTTCAGAACCAGGTACAGGCATTATGAGTTCCTGGTTATGTCGTTTAGATTAGCCAATGCCCCTGCATCTTTTATGGAGCTTATGAACCAGGTGTTCCATGACATGTTGGACACGTCGGTCATAGTTTTCATAGACGATATATTGGTCTATTCCAAAGATGAAGAAAGTCCTGTAACGGATCTTAGAGCAAACTTACAATGGCTAAAAAAGGAGAAGCTTTATGCCATGATCAAGAAGTGTGAGTTCTGGTTGAACGAGGTTGCATTCTTGGGCCACGTAGTATCGTCAGAAGGGAAAAAGGTGGACCCCAGCAAAATAGAAGCTATTGTGAAGTGGGAAGCACCTAAGAATGTTGCAAAGATCAGAAGTTTCTTGGGTTTAGCTGGTTATTATCGACGGTTCGTGGAGGACTACTCTAAAATCGTTGTACCTCTTACCAAGGTGATCAGGAAAGGAGAGAAGTTTGTTTAGACCGACAAATTTGAAGAGTGTTTCCAAACATTGAAGACAAGGTTGATATCGGCTCCCATCTTGACCATTCCGGTGCCAGGGCAGCCATTTACCGTGTATCGGCTCCCATCTTGACCATTGCCTTGAGCAGGAAAGGAATAATGAAGCCTAAAGGAGGACCAAGGACAAACGCCGTCCTGTGCTTCTCAGTAACAATTTCGGATTTGGAAGAAGAGCAGCATATAATAGAAACTCGTGATGATCCAATTGAGCGAGAACTTATGGAGCAACAGCTTTTCGCTTGCGTTCGCAGCGTTAAAGATCGTCTCTGATTTGATGAACGAAATAAAGGCAGCAATTCTGTTAGATCCGTATCTGAGGACAATACCAAAATATTTAGGGCAGGGTAAGCCAAGTCCTGACGTTACATTAGACGCAGATAAGGTCTTGAGATACAGAAGATGATAGTGTATACCTGAAAATGAAGATTTAAACCTTCAACAAAGAATAATGTTAGAAGCTCATTCCACACCGTATTCGGTACACCCTGGAAGTACTAAAATGTACCATGACTTGAAGCGATTATATACTGGTGGAGAGGAATGAAAGCAGACATGGCTAAGCACGTGTTTCAGTGTCTGAATTGTTAGCAAGTAAAGGCTGAAAGGCAAATACCAGCAGGTTTATTACAACCACTACCTGAACCAACTTGAAAATGGGACTGTATCACTATGGATTTCATCACCGGTTTACCACTGACTCCCAAATCAGTTGACGCAATTTGGGTGATTGTCGATAGTCTTACTAAGACAGCTTGTTTGATTGCTATACGACCTCAGTATGCTCTAGAGCGATTAGCCAAGCTATATGTGGACAATATTGTCAGATTACATAGTGTACCTGAAAGCATAGAATCTGATAGAGACCTACGCTTTACTTCGAAGTTTTGGGAAGGATTACAGAAAACAATGGGAACAAAGTTGAAATTTAGTACTGCATTTCACCCTCAGACCGATGGACAGTTGGAGCGGACCATTCAAATTCTAGAAGTCATGCTTCAAGCTTGTGTGATTGACTTCAAAGGAACATGGGATGAGAAATTGCCACTGATTAAGTTCGCTTATAACAACAGTTACCATGCTACCATACAGATGTCACCTTATGAAGCATTGTACGGTAGGAAACGTTGAACCCCTTTATTTTGGAATGAAGTTGGATAACGAAGAATCGTAGGACCTGAGTTTGTCAAACAAACCTGTCAAGTAGTAGACATAATCAAGGAAAGGGTTAGAACAGCTCAAAATCCTCAAAAGCAATATGCTGATAACCGACGACGAGACCTCGAATTCACTGTAGGTGACAAAGTATTCTTGAAGGTATCACAGATGCATGGTTTGAAGCGGTTCGATAAAAATGGGAAGTTATGTCCCAAATACATTGAACCTTATGAGATTTTGGCAAGACATTAAAAAGTAGAGTATCAACTGGCGCTACCACCATCTATGTCCGGTGTACATGATGTATTCCATGTTTCGCTATTGAAGACCTACATCAAAGATCATACACACATTTTGACTATGGATCCACCGGATTTGAGATCACTAGTCGTAAGGTTCAATGTCTTCGCAACCGTGATATCTATTATGTTAAGGTTACCTGGAGAAGCCAGGATGTGGAGGAGATAACGTGGGAAGAAGAAAATGTAATACGAAAGCAATATCCTCACCTATTCGACTCGAAAGGTATGTACAAATTTCGATGACGAAATTATTTAAGGGGGAGAGTTGTAAGACCCGTACTCCACTAACCCGGTTTAACCGTGTCTTGCCAGGTCTTCCCATCATAACCGGCTCAAGCGAACCAACCATATGAAGAAAGTGTGAGGCCAGGTAAGCTAAAAATAGTCAATTTTACTTGAGCGGTCGACTGTAGGAACCTATGTGGTCGACCAATCACAGTTAAAAACTAAGACCAGTCAACCAGTTAACTTTTAGGTTCACCGGTCGATAGTTATAGGTTCACTGGTCGACGGATTATGCGACCAGTGAAGTCAACCACTGAAACCCATATCTGTTTCCGAGATTTGAAAATTTTCCTTATTTTTAGAGGTCTCTCTCCTAATTGAGAGAGGGCTATATGGGAACTCTCTCCCTATATAAAGGACGATTCTATACTCTCTCTTACTCTTTTTGCTTATTCTCAAACCTTAGATAAAAAGAGAGGAGAAGAGGAACAAGGAGAAAGAGAAAGCTTGGAGAAGGAGTTGCTGGGAGAAGGAGTTGTAGAGGAGCTTGCTTGCCACGATTTCCATCATTCTATCACAAGGAAACTAAGGTAACAGGACTATCTCTGTAGATGTTAGGTTGGTTAGGTAGATCTATCATCGTTGTGTTGGTGAGTGAACCCACATGGTGATTGGGATCATGAGATCCTCCAAGCACACCAAAGGAGGTTATGAATAATAGGTTAGGGTTAATCAATAATTGTGTAATTGTTAATTGTAAATTATCAATTGGGAACCATTGGTTTCAGGCCATAGAACGACTCTAGGATGAACCCCATTGTTGAGCCATGATGTTGACTTAGAAAAAATTCGAACTAGAAGAAAAAGGCAACCTAAGTTTGTGTGGTCGCACCATTGGTTAACTAAATGTGCAATCAGTGAGTCGACCAGTGACTCAGGGGAGTTTTCCAGGAACTCTCTGGTCGCATCACTGGTCATATGATGTGCGACCAGTCAGTGTCGACCAGACAATTGTCAGCAGCCTTGTTTTGATTGTTGACTGCCGTAATGTAATACAATCAAACCCTAACTTAAATCTATATATTGTCTAGGTTGTCAATTAATTCAAAGTAGTTTCCAAGGCTTTGAAGAGGAACCAATATCGCTTACAGGTGAGGAAACAAGACATAAACTAAGAGGCTAATAACAAACTACCTCTTTCTTTTATTTTTCTGTTAAATTGATATGATGTCATGCTTGTATGAATGTTAGTGCATCTCACATGTCATCTAATATTTGTTATATATCTGTTCATGCATATTTGTTACTGTGTTTACTTGACATGATGATGATGCTAGGAATAGACATGTGCTTGTGTATGTGGTTGATGTGTTGGATTGGGTGGAGTATAAGGGAGAGTGTGGCGGTGTGTGATCCGTTAGGCTCTAGCTCTATCTCTATTCCGTTCACCACATTGACATCATCGTATCGTTGTTACCTTAGCGGAACTAGTATGTCGTAGGGTATCAGTGGGAGGAGGCGGTATTGTGGTCTCTGGCCTGACCGTCAAACTCTAGCTCTATCTCTGTGGGCATATTGAAGGATGCTGGGGTAAGACCTTGGATACAACTTTTGATGACATTTAGGATTGGTTAGTCACAAGCCCAGTTTGCAAGCCCTCGCCAATTAGAGCATACGTACTGGTACGGGTAGAGTATCAGGGGGGTTCTAGCGGTATGTGATCCGGGAACTCTAGCTCTATCTCTATTTCATAGTGAGTGTTGTGGGGCGACAACGGTGTGTGATCCGTTGGGCGTGCTCACACTCTCGTGCATGAAGGTGTGGTAGCCGCCCATCCTTACCTCAGCACATTGCAAACTTATACCAGACCCAAATATATGAATTGAATGCATACATATGATTGCGCATTGTTTTGTTTTCTAACTGAGCTAAGTTGTTAGCTCACCCCATGGTACCATTTTTTTTTAGTTTCTAATGATGCATGTAATGCTGTTGAAGACTACATGAATGCGCTAACGTATGTACATGTGGCGGCTATGGACATGTAAACTGTGGAGGACGAGCATGACTCGTCATGCAAGTGTTTCCACTATGGTTTCGCTTAATGTTTTTATTTTCATATTTTAGCTTAGGGGATTTGCAATAGTTTGTTATACTTATGTTTTGGCTCTTGAAATAACTGGTTAAATATTTATATACCACATTAGACACTCAGTTCATTATTAAAGAATTCCGCTTATTATCTATTATCTCTGATTGTGGTTTAATGTATGGTTTGTATTGTTGGCAAGGTCTAACGAGATCCTAGCTTGAACCGTTGGTTCGTTGACAGTTCATTCACACTTTTGGTTTGTCCAGAATTAGGGTGTGACATGGTATGCAAACATCATGGATGATTTTCAACTTTTTATATGTTTCTTAGAATCACCCGATCTATGAATCTATGGTGGTAGTTTTTTTTTTTTTTTTTTGACAAATAATTTATTTATTAGATTTTCTGTTTGAAAAAAATGATTTTCCTACAACTATTTTTTGAAAAAAGTATGTGTTACATACGTTGTATGGAATTGAATTACATACAGAATAGGGTGATCTACATTTGAATGGAGTTGAATTATTTTTCCATATTTATTTATTTATTTTAATTTTGGATATTGATAAAATAATTAATTAAATTGAAAATAAACATAAATAAATGATAAAATGTTTTTGTTTTCACTTTGAAAATGAAAAATAAAAACGAACTACTTAGTGTGGTGGATTGCTGTTTTATGTAATTAAAGTATTGTTAACTATTTATTTTTGTTGATTTAAGGGCATATTAATTACTAAAAAATTAATAAAATATTTTTTACTTATGGAAAAAAAATGTAAATGTGTTAGAACTGATAATACGTTGCTGTTTTATGTAATAAAGTAGTGTTATAATGATAATGGGTTGCTGTTTTTTATTTTAAGGTGTATTACTAGTCTTATGAGATATTATTTATGCAATAAAGTGTCATTAGAAATGAAAATAGGTAGTTGCTTTTTACTTAAGGGTGTATTATTTTATTATGGGATATTATTTATGTAATAAAGTGTTATTAGAAATTAAAATAGGTTGTTTTTTTTTTACATAAGGGTGAAATATAGTTTGTTTCAATTGTAATAATTGTTGTCTTTTTGTTCCAACAGTGTAAGCATTTGAAATGGCTGATGGACTAACCCCAAATGGTGACACTACATCGAGGCATAGGATACCACTGACTGCCAATAAGAAGCAGTCACAATGTAATTATTGTGGCAAACAGATAAAAGGAGGTGGTGCCACTAGATTGAAGTGGCATCTTGCTGGTGCTAACAAAGATGTTATGGGTTGCATCATTATACCAAGTGAAGTGAAGAAAGCCATAGCAACCTTGATTAAGAGTGATATTGATAAAAGAAATAAGAAGAAGGCAGCTAGGGAGGAATTTGAAGAAGCTTGTCTGGAGGCTAATGTAGGGGAAGATGATTATGACATTGACCATGACAGTGATGAGGTAAACCCAGAAATGACAAAGGGAGATGTGAGACAGCTGAAGAGAACCAAGATAGCAAGTTTAAGGCAACGAGAGGTCGATCGACAAAGGCAATTTGAGAGGACCAGAGAAGTTGGGTCATCTAGATAGGCACCAGCAGAGGATGAGGGGAGGAGGCTGAGACGTGGGGGTGCCCTTGAGATACCCTTTAGAAGGACTCAGAGTGTGAGGACTCCAGCTGCCGCACATGCATCACCACCTCTTCGTGACCCAGATCTTGAGGTCTTAAGGGTGGATCCTGATCTATTTCCCAGACAGGACAGGTCACAGAAAAAGTTAAAGCACTTTTGGACTGATGTCAAGACTAGAGTGGGAGATCATATCTCCAAGTGGATGTTGTACCATCGCATAGCAGCAAATACTACCACAAGACCCTACTATCAAAGTATGTTGGATGAGGTAGTAGGGCAGATCCAGGAGTGAAAAGACCTACAGCTTGGGAGTTGTACAACACTTATCTACCTAGACATAAGAAATATATGGTAGTATATGTGGATGGTTTGAAGACACAATGGGAAAGATATGGGGTCACTGTAATGTGTGATGGGTGGATTGGACCGACCAGAAAATCCCTCATCAACTTCTTGGTGAATTGTGATGAAAGAATAATTTTGTAGAGTCTATTAATGCATCCAAGCATATTAAGGATGCTAAGTACATTTATGGTCTCCTGAAGAAAGTGGCGAAAGAAGTGGGGATAAAACATGTGATACAAGTGGTTACTGACAATGGTAGAAACTTCAAAAAAGCAGGGAAAAAGTTGAGGAATAATAAAAAAATACCAGTTTTTTGGACACCTTGTGCAGCCCACTATATTGATTTGATGCTAAAGGACATGGGGGAGATCAAATTTGTCAAAGAGACGGTGGCAAATGCAAGGTAAGTAACCACTTTCGTATATAACCATGGATATGCCTTGGAGATGATGAAAACCAAGTGTGGTGGAGACTTGGTGAGGCTAGGGTTAACACGTTTTGCAACAAATTACATAGCTCTGAAGAGTTTTGAACTGAAGAAGTCTGGCTTGAGATCAATGTTTCATTCAGATGAGTGGTTTGAGTGGCCTCAGTCAAGTTCTTGAGCTGATAGGACAGCACAGGCAACCATATCCAACTATAAATTCTGGGATGATGTCAAGAAAGTTGTTATGATATTAGATACCATTGTGAAAGTGGTAAGAATGGTTGATGGGTAAAGGAAGGCCACCTTACCACATTTGTGGGCTGCCATAGATATGATGAAGATGCAAGTGGATTCCATCATCAAAGATTGTTGGGAGTGACAGTTGAAGCACCCACTACACAAGGCTGGTGAGTCTTTATTTGATGTACTTCAGTTTCTCAACTAATTAAAATTACATCATCTTGCATTGACGTATTTATAATATTTGTTAATTTTTAGCATATTATCTGAATCCTAAGTATCAATACAAAGATAACTTGGGAATGCGTCAAGATTTGATAGATGCAGTACAAGAAGTGGTTGTCAAACTTGAGCCAAACGCAAGAGCATAGTCTATTGTTAACCAAGAAGTAAAACTTTTACTTTACTTTGTTGTCAACATAATTTATAAGAATGATATTTTTACTAAGACTAATACCCATCAAAATTGGTTCAGCTCAAGATGGCATTGGGAGTTTTGGGGCAGCAGCAGAATCTGGTCGAACATCAACACCCCTTGGTTCGTATACTTTAGGGATGCCATTGAGAGTTTTTTCAACATTTAATATTTGTTTCTTATGCTATTTTGCAGCTGAATGGTGAATCCTATATGGGTCGGAATCACCCAACCTTCGTACAATAGCAGTGAAGGTGCTATTACAAACATGCTCCGCCACGGGATGTGAACGAAACTGGAGCACATTCTCGCATATACATACAAAGCGACAAAACCAGTTGGGTGCAAAAAGGCTTGAGGACTTAGTGTATGTGCACTACAATTTGAGACTGAAAGAGAAGCACATATGCTTAAGTAGGGACAAAGATGCTACTGCCCCCATTGAGTTGAGTGAGATCTTTGAGTTAAAGGGAGAAGATGTTGATCCTTTGAACTAGTGGGTTACAAATCATGGTGAGCCTCAATTAGATAAGGCTGGCGGTCGACCAAGTTGTATTGTTGCTGGAGCTTTGGAGGCTAATGTGGACGAGTTTATGGCTACTGAGGGTAGAGTCCACGTACAAGCAAGACGTCCATTTCAGACAGGTTATAGTGAGATTGAGAGTGATTGGCCGATTTCTTCTGGAGATACACAGTCGCCTTCCGCCACCCAGGGTGGTAGTAGACCTAGTGGTACTGAGGGTCATGATGGTGATGATGATGATGATGATGATGATGATGATGATGATGATGATGAGATGATAGTGATGGTGGTGATGATAGATATGCTACCTTAAGCGATGAGCCCAATCAGTATGACCAGCCATTGCAGCCAGAGCCATTGCCGGATCCCATGAGATGTACAGGGGAGACTCAGTATGATCATGCTACGCAGGATACTAACCACAAAGCCCGGCCTAGTGGTAGTAGTAGAGGGTAAACTAGAGGATCACGCCAGTAGTTCATGCCACAGGAGGAGGTAGATGAGACAGATTCCATGGATATATCGAGCATGTCTGGCATGCATTTAGGAGAGAGTTCTCAGACTGGAGGTACTGGGCATTGGCGTGCACCAGATTTCATGATCACACGGACCCCGAGCGCAGCAATTCCTGAAGAGAGTGGGGATGAGAGTATCGGTTCGACAGCACATGGTGGATTTGTGTGGTCTACTACTGGGGCTGGTGGGATTGGAGGTGGTGGGTTTGGAGGTTCTTCTAGTTCCTACCCCAGCAGTCAGTTTAGAGATGACTCAGCCTCAGGTGTTGGCAGTGGCACTATTGGGTCATCGTTCATCGACTCTATTTTTCAATATGTTCCTCCTCCAACGTTCATGCCTACTCCACCCACAACCTCACTCGATCAGCCTTATCCTCGACAAGGGTACTTATATAATGTTGATGATAGTATCTACTGGTGAGCTGTTGGAGACTATCAAAACAATTGGAGTGATACCATGTCGTGGGATACATACGTGCTCCAATCAAAGGAGCATTATCGCCACCATCAGTGATACGTTGCACATGGTTTAGATGTACCACGAAGCTCAGTATGGAACTAATTGGTGAGACTTCTAAATTCTATGTTCAATGTATTAATTTTGAATGAATGTTGTTAATTAGTGGCTTAGTACATTGTGGATTATTTCAGCGTACACTATCAAACTTGGGTCCACACCACATGTAACTATTTTCTCTGTCTTTTTTTTTTCAAACTAACATTAGAAATAGGTGTAAAATGGTTTAAATAAGGTATACAAAAAAATCAGACAAAAAAAAAACAAATTTAGGACTCGAAACCATGGAGTCAATAAAACTAGGAAAAAATACCAGGTTTCGGCCTGGTTTCGGCCGAAGCCACGAGTTGTCTTGGTTTCAAGGCTGACCTAAACAGGCCTCGAAACTGGCACCTCGAACCTTGGCCGCAGCCACGTGATGAAGATTATGTGGAGTACTACGCCAGGATCATGGAGTTTTGAGGAAGTCTGGGAACTAGCTTAAGAAATTAAAGCAGATGTGGCAGAACACAAAACAAGGGGCTGGGGATGCCATGGCTAAGTGGATATTCTATCACAACATCCTAGTCCATGCCACCACAAGCCCCTACTATCAAACGATGATTGATGCAATTTTTAAGGTCGGTCCTAGGGTTAAAGGCCCCAATGCCTATGAGCTGATGAATGTATACCTACCTAAGCAAAAGAAAGACTTAGAATACTGAATAAGAGGTTTGAAGAGGAAGTAGGAAACATATGGGGTGACCATTATGTGTGATGGTTGGATTGACCCTACCAGAAAATCCATCATCAACTTCATGGTCTACTGTGATGGGAGGACAGTGTTCCTCAAGTTTGTGGATGCATCTATTATGACTAAAGATGTTGATTACATTTATGGCCTAATGAAGAAAGTGGTGGCGGAAGTTGGGTCAGAGAATGTTGTCCAGATTGTGACGGACAACGGCAGCAACTATAAGAAGGCAGGAGAGATGATGATGAGCAAAACAAGGTACAATCTCTTTTGGACTCCATGTGCAATCCATTGCATTGACTTGATGTTAAAGCACATGGGAAGCTCCAGAAAGTAAAGCAAGTGGTTGATAGAGCTAGACAAGTGACAACAATTGTATACAACCATGGCTATTCTTTGAACTTGCTCAGAGAGAAATGTGGAGGGGACTTGGTCAAACCAGGCGTTACCAGATTTGCTACCAACTATATAGCATAGAAGAGCTTTGAGGAAAATATGATAGGCCTCAGATCGATGTTTGCATTTGAGGACTGGTTCGTTGGAGGGAGGCAATTCCCCTAGTAAGGTGGAAGCACAAACTATCATAGCTTCATATGAGTTTCAGAGAAATTTAAAGGAGGCATCAGAGTATTGGAGCCAGTGGTGAAGGTACTTAGGTTGGTAGATACATCATTGAAGCCCATCATGCCACTTCTTAATGCTGCCATTGATGTGATGAAGGACCAGGTATATGCTACGCTACCACGTGGTAGCAAACATTTCCTCAATATTATCAAGGATTGATGGGAGAGCCAACTGATGCATCCATTGCGTAAGGCTAATGAGTAAATTTAATGGTTAGTAAGTACATGATTATTAATTAGTAAGTACATGAATTTGATCATGTATCTATTGTCACATTTTGCAACATACTATTAGAACCCCAAGTACCAATATTTGCATGTACTCGGGTTGAATTCTGACCTTATCGATGCTGTAAAAACTGTTGTGGCAAAGCTCCAACCAAATTCCACATTACAATCTCTTGCGAACTTGGAGGTGAGTTGTACTTGTATGTTTAATTGCTGGAAATTAGGGAAGTCCATATATTATGATGGCTAGTTCTTATAAGTTTCCAAATGGGTGCAGATTAAGAGATTCAAGGATGGCCTCGAAAGTTTTGGAAGTCCCGCTGCATTGGCTGGCCGAGATACTACTGATCCTAGTATGAGATATGTAATTAATTCTAATTTTATATGCATAATATATTTATATATTGGAATTTATAGGTAAATGAGGTATGTAATTAAAATCTACTATTCCAAGCGGTTATTTAGAGTATCCGGGGAAGAGGATAACCTCTACCTTGGTCAATAGATTTTCTTCAATAATTTGCCAGAATGGTACGTCCTTATGCAGCTGAATCGTGGGTTTTGTATGGAGGAGATGCATCTAAGTTGAGAAAGATAGCAATCAAAATACTATCTCAGACATGTTCTGCATCTGGCAGTGAGCGGAACGGGTGTACGTTTTCTCTCATCCATTCCAAGAGGTGCAATAGGTTTGGATCACAACGGTTGAATTAGGCTGAGGATGCAGTTCATACGCCGGAACTCGGAAACTGATAGTACCCCGATCGAGCTCATCCAAATCTTCCAGTTAGAGTCAGATGAGGAGGATCCGTCAATGAAATGGGTGCGGACAGAGGGGAACCAATGATGGATGAGGCAGGGGGAATGCCCGACCCCTAGTTTGGCTACTCAGATTGGTGTTGATGTCGAGCAGTTTCTGTCCTCAGACGAGGATCACGCACACACCCAATTGCCTCGACCATTCGATCCTACTCCTGGTAGTACCACTAGCGGCGATGATGGGGATGATGAGCATGCTTGGTCTCCTACCGGTTTTGGTAGTGATGATGATGGCAATGATCATGGTGGTGGTGCTAGTGAATCCAAATATGAGCCGCACGATCAAGCAGAGGAACAACAGTCGGGGCGTAGGTCACCAACATCGATTGTGAAATACACTAGGGAGACCGAGTATACTCACACCACACAAGATAGTAACCATGGTGGACGTCCATCCTCATCATGGGCTGGGTATATGCAGGGCCTCGTCGCCGTTTTCAGCCTTCAGAGGAAGATGACTATATTGACTTTGTACCTGAGGTTGATAACCTGTCTTCCAGCATTGGAGGAATGTCTATTGAGGATCATACCAATGGACATGGCATTGGGCAGTGGAGTGCCACGTCTTTCCCACTCCCAGATATGGGGCATTTGACACGAGTACCGAGTCGGAGTACGTTCATATGGTGGTGGTGGTTACCGCATGGTTCCTAGTACATATGGTTCTTCCATGGATACTCATTCTCAGATTGAATCCAACTTTGTGGACACCCTTTTCTCTTTCTTGAGTAGCCAAATATACACGCCGCAGTTGCCACAGCCAGAGACACCATTTAGTCATATGAGATCAGTGTCTGGATCTTCACGCTATGGTTACAGTTCATAGTTTAATGAAATGTACCCAAGGATAGGTGTCCTTGCAGACATTGAAGATTCCATATTCAGGAGACATGTGGACGACTATGAGTGCTTATTTTGCTCCAGAATGTCGTGGGCAGACTTTGTTGCTCAGTCTGAGGCAAATTGGAATCGCCAAATTTATGAGTCAGATCTTCCACGTGACTCTACATGGTATTAGATTGATGGGACTTGAGAGTTAGGGGCCTAGGGCTGGGGTTATCATTGTATTTGATTTTAAGTATTTGAAACTTTGAATCTTTGAGTATTTTTATCATTGCATGGAATTATTGATTATGAATGTATGATTTTCCCACAATGTGTGATTACAATTTTATGTTTTAAATGTGTTTATATATGTTGAAATAGTATTTCCTTGGAGTATAAAAAGCTTTAAAATGGTCTTAAACAGCTTGAAACAATAATTTCAAGCATTCGTGGCTTTCGGTATGTTCTCACCGAGATCTCGGTTCCGAGATCTCGAAAATCTCGGTTTTGCACAAGGTTGATACGAGATTTTAATCCTTGCCATAGTTGTCAAGGCGTCGCCTAGACTCCCAGGAAGCCTTGTGACGCCTTGAAAAATCGGGCGCCTTGATCTCCTAGGCGGGCCCCCTGTCAGGCCTCCAACACCTTAGTTCTCCTTGGCACCTTGACAACTATGATACTTGCATGGTGTTACACAAAGCGATGGGCAGAAAATCAGCAGTAGAGGACGCACCCTCCTCCTTCAGAATAAGACAAAAAAATTTGATTGACTTCTCTTATCTATCTAGGGTTAAGGAAGAAACTCCTCACCGCTAATAGAATATCCAGCTTAACAACATCAAAAGCAGCAGTAAAAAAACCCATGCTGAAGCCATCAAGACCTCAGGCCTTTTGAGCTTACATGGATCTTATAGCTTTGAGAATTTCCTCTTCATCCAGAATTGTAGCCAAAATAGCATTTTGATCAGCAGAAAGGACTTTATCAAACAGATCCAGGGATATACTACCCACAAAGGAGAGGATGCTCAGATAGTACAAAGCAGAGAAATATCTTCCGCCACCTTCTTGATACCACCAACATCAAATATAACATGACCATCTCATCTTGCAAGGACGAGATATGGTTTCAGTTTTGTCTAGCTTTGACTGATTTGTGGAAGTAAGTGGTGTTTCTATCTCCCAGGTTAAACCAGCAGAATCTGGATTTTTGTTTGAAGAAGCTCCCCTCTTGAGTGATCAAGATAGCCAACTTTATGGATAGATCCTTTTCGGCATCAGCAAAGGAGCTATCAATCCTAGGGACTTGAAGTCTAAGTTGAACAGCTTTTAACTCAATCCTGCACTCCCGCAGGGCACTAGAAATGTTGTCAAAGGTTCTTTTGTTCCAGGTCACAAGGGCTCTCTTGACCTCTATTAATTTTTTAGCACATCGGACCAAAGGTTGACGGGATCCGAAGGAATCCACACCCAAGCTTCTGTCACAACTGCAAGGAACAACCACGTGGAATTACCAACTAATGGACTGTCACAATCCGAGCTCTCTCTTTAAAGGACTTTACCAACTAATGGCCCATGCAAAATGGCCCAATTACAACCTAAAGCCCAAAACTTATTGCTCATTCCCAGAAAGTGAGAATAACTTCATTGGGGGAATATAACTTTGGATGGGGGCTAACTGGAAGGCATGCAGACCTAAAGACTCAAACTTCATTCTGTTCCATGGGGAGGCAACACTGACGCAAATCCACATGTGGGTGACTAGCTCTAATAACTAAAGACTGAAGTAAAAGACTAACAAATAATGAAAAAAAAAGAAAAGACTCCCTAATAACTAATTTCAATGCTGAAACTAGCTCATCTTTCCTTTCTTTGCAGGATAGTCCCTAGGGTATTCTATTGGCCAATGCTCCGCATTCATCTTTCCTTTCTTTGCAGGATAGTCCCTAGGGTATTCTATTGGCCAATGCTCCGCATATGTGGAGGAACATTAACCTACCCCAGTTGTTAAACTCTACAAATTATACCAATCAAATAAAGTGTAGTTTAAAACCCTAATACAATCATTCTTTCATTTCCATGTGACGGTCGATATCTTCATCACCCATTCTCTAAAGACCTAAAAAATAAGTTTCTGTTTAATTTATTGTTGTTTTGGCTTAAATCTCAAAACCTTTTTAAAGCTTGCAATTTGATGAAAGCATATCCTACATTCGAGATCTAACATAAATTCAGCATCTGAAGACTGATTTTATTAGTACATAAGACTTAACGTAAAAATGGAAAAATAGGTTGAGAGAGGACCCAGTTGAAAGGAAGAAAATGAATGAATAAAATTAGTGTTGCAGATGCAAAGCAAGAGCATACAAATCGATCATTAAGGAAATGACGGGAGCTGGCATGGTCTTCAAGCTTACCGAGTGAAGAAGCACAATAAACCGGCAGTCTTTGCTCATTCGGCGAAGAAATCCATTCTTGAGTTCTGTTTCAACATCCGACAGAAGAAGCTTGAGAAGAGCCAAATGAACTTTTCCAATCAACAACAAATCCTGTCAAGATTAGAGAAAAATAATAAAATAAGGACACTGAAAATGCAAAATATAGCCACCATATGATGAAAATTTCCTCCCAATATAATATTAGGTTAAGCAAGCCAAGACAGAGTTCCAACATATGACTAGGTTTATATGAGGATTGAGGATTGACCTTGTCATTAAATGCTTGAGCAAACTCATCGAGAGTAAAAGGGCATAACCCCATATCTGCAGCACAAGTATACAAGAAATGGAAGACCTACGCCAAGGAAAATTTTTAATTCAGAAAAAAAAAACAATTGAATAAGCTTCACAATCATAGTAACAGGTTCAATATTCAGCTAAGGTAATGTTCAGAGTAATTACACAGTTGGGTGTAATTAAAAGGGAATTTTCAGTCATCCATTAACTGACATGCACATACTAAAAAATTAAGGACAACAAGGAATATAATTCAAGAATAATAAATAAAAATGATATTTGTATCACTTTGAATTCTATGTATGGCTTTTAATATGTTTTAGATCTAAACACAATAGGAGAAAGCAAAAGGGGAACGAACCTAAACCACCTTGGTACTCATGAATTAATGAGCAAGTAGAATTGAAGTAGAGGGGATTAAGAAAGCATAATAAAAGGTTGGAGGAACACAAGGCCATCTCTAAGTTTGAGCCCACATGCCTGAAGTAGATGCATCATTAACATCAAGCAGAACTCCTCTTCTCTGAACAAACTGCACCCCCCCCCCCCCCGGGGCAGGGGTACGAGGCACAGTGTTTTTTTTTTTTTTTGGTTTGGAACCCTGGTCTGTACCCCCACACGGTTGCTTATCAAAGGCACTTTCCACAAGCTCCCTACGCTGACATTTCATAAAATCTATCTGGTTGACTGAAACAGGGATAACCTTATAGTTTGTTAACAATATAACATGGAATGGGCTGATGATGCAGGCCAGGTTTTATAAAGAAAGAAGGGCTTCAAGAAGTTAAATGAGCTTGGCCCATTGGACAGGAAATAATGAAAAAACAACCCAGCCAAGCTTTGAGAATTACCGCCAGCTTTAGATTAGTTGACATTAAGACTCTTTGATTTTAGAAGTTTATTTAGTTTCCTAAATTGTAGCAATCAGCTATTTAGGAGTTTTAGTAGGAGTTCTCTTAGTTTCCTAATTTCAGTTTTTGGAAACTTTCCTATTCTTTTGTTTTAGAAACTTCCTACTTTATAAAGGAAGTTTAGTTTTCTAATTTCAGTTTTTAAACTTTCCTATTCTTTTGTAACTTTTAGAATTTATAAATAAGAGAAGAAGGCTGGCGCCAGAGGTTAGACTCCTCAGAAAAAAGAAAAGAAACTTCGAAATGTTCTGGATTGAGTCTCCCATGGTTGTGAGACTCAACCACAAATCATTCTTTTATTGCTTCTTATCCTTTCCTATTATCGTGCTTGCTATTTACAACTTATTAAACTACTGATTCAATTAAACCTAACTTAGAGAAGTGGATATAACTAGTTCCGTTTTCAGATGATAGTGGTTTTTCGAAAATTCATAACTTCTTAATCCATGGTTGGATCACCTTCAAATTTGGGTATGTTATCAACCACAACCTAGAGTACTTTCCCTCTAAGTTTGAAGACCCAGGAGGATAAGACGGTTGAGGCGCGTTAGCATGCTTCCATTAAGTGAAGCACTCGGCTCACGCTGCTTCGTGGTCGCTGTTGTGAGGGATGACCAGTGTGCATTATGCCAACAGGTCCCACCCCCAATTGATTGAGTCACCCTTCTTCTTTTTTTCAGAATAAGAATAAGGAAAGAGAGAGTCTACCGTATTGCCCGAAGGGGGCATGCTGCAAGAGCGTAGGTGAGTGGTAAGCATAGGAGGTGTGCCCGAAGGGCAGCGGCAGCAGCGTGGTTCCAGGTGCCGTCGCGTCATTGAGATCTGCAGGGTGGCGGGGACTTCAACTGTACTTTAGGGGTGGTAGGCTTAGTAGGGCTAGCTTCAGATGACCCAGACAAAGTTACAGGCTCCGAAGGAGAGACGGATTCTGATGATCAAGAGAGAGATTATGATTTGGATTAGAGAGATGAAGATTATTGAGCTGAAGATTCCGACCTTCATGATCGTGATGCAGTTACTGATGATCATGATCATACAGGTGTTCCAACTGCTGGATCTCAAGATAAGTGAGTTTTTCCATAATTCTATAATTCTGGTTTGCTAAAATACATGTTTAAGACCTACAGGCAAGATTGGTTTCGATCCCGCCCGTTGGATCAAGTTCATCTTCTAGAGTATTGTTTCTCATATCGTAAAGATTATTGTTTTCAAGTTTCGAAGCATTCTATTGGAGAGATTTGAAGTTGAGTAATTATTTGCCAAAGTCAATCATTCTTACTTGTTGTTAAAGTGTTAAATTTGAATTGGGCTGATTGAAAGATCCTACCCTAGCAAAGTTTGGGCATAAATTGAGATGTAACCCTTCCTGGCCATCAGCTGACTTTAGTTAAGCCCATCCCCGATAAGATGGTTTAAGTTAATTTGTAAGTAATGGGCCTAATTATAAAAGGCCACTACCGGTTTTGTTTCCTTTCCATTATAGACTAGAAGTTAGTCTTGTTGACTTGGTCTTATTGAGTAGGTCCTCTTCCGAGTTGGATTGTAACTCGGTTTCAGGTTTACTGGTTTTCTTTTTATTCAAAACTGTAACATCGTATTAGAGCTTTAAAGATCTGCTTTTGGGATCTTAAAACTCAGAGATTTTGATAGGCCCCTACTTCTTCCCCTAAAACCTCTTTTTTTTTTTTCTTTTTTTTTTTTTTTTTTTTGCCGCAGCAGCAGCAAACTTATGCTGCTTATGATTGAGCTCAGTCCCCTCTTGACTGAGTTTTCTCTATTGCTGCTGCTTGATGGATAAAGATCAGACTAACTGCTCATCCTTTACTGCTCGAGATTTCTGAAAATTGGCTATGCTGTAATTCTGCTTGAGAATCCTTTTTTTTACCTGCCTGAGATTTTTCCTCAGCAGAAGACTATATTCTGCTCGAGAATCTCTTCTTTTTTTTTCTGCTCTAGTTTTTTCCTTGGCTTAAGACTGAAGACTGATCAAGATCCAGACTACTGCTCGAGATCTTTTACAAAAAAAGATATCGATGAGTTCCTTTTCTTGCTCTAACTGATCAAAACTTCAACTCTGATCAGTTTCTCAAGACCTGCTGGCTTCGGTAACTATTACTTGAGTTTATTTTATTGCTGGTCAGATCCTTTTCAAGATCTGAATTCTTGGAATCATTATCTTTTATTTGTGTTGCTATTTGGATTTCAGTTCTTGCATCTTTTGCTGATTGATCAGATCTTCTTTAAAGATCTGAGTTCTGGTTCTTGGAACTATCTCTATCTACCGGTACTGTTGGTTCTTCGGTTATTTACTAATGGCGGACTCCAAGTCTTCTTTGGATAATATTCATCATCATATTCAAATCACCTCAATGAAGTCGGAAAGGGTCTCTATTTTACCTTTTATGGGCTCAAGCTGTCCAAACATACATTCATTCTAAAGGTAAACTACAATATCTAACTAATGATCCTCCATCCTTCGATTCTAAGGATGCCACCTCTATTAAAATCTTTGATGACTGGAAGAGAAAATTCCACTATCCAGACCTGGTAGTGGGGGAGGGTTGGCCCCTCAATTGTTTCTAATGTCATGTTCCATAAAACTGCTAAAAATAGATGGAATGATCTCAAGGAAAGGTATGCCCAAGAGAAGAATATTTCCCGGATCATATGAGAAGATATTCAATTTCTCTTTAGTTGATAACTCCCTTAATGAAAGGTATTATTGAAGAACTCCGGGCTGTGCAGCCCCTTACTACTAATTTTGAACAACTCAAGGCTCAATAGTCTGAATGTGACCAAGTTTTTAGCAAGCCTTCCCCCAGATTATCAATCTGTCAAGAGCTAGTTGCTGGTAGGAGAGAAGATTCCTACCCTCAATGAAAACTTTTCGTCTTCAATGCTTAGTACCTTCCAATGATTCAACTACTCTCAATGCTGGAAGCAATCAAGACTCCACCTCTAGAAAAGGCCGTGGCTCAGCTACGGATCGCAGACATGGTTCCTCTAGTGTGGGGATGATAGATCCAACACTGATAAGGCTAACAAGTATTGTACTCATTGTGAGAGACTGATCATAATGTTGACAAGTGTTGGGCTAAGTATGACCTCCCAGAATGGGCTGAAGCTCAGGCCAACTTTGCCTTTACAGATGATGCTCCTTCACCAGCTCCAGCCACTGCCTCTACTCCAGCTCCAGCTGCTGCTCTTGCTCCTAGCACCACCAATCTTACATCTCAGCTCAAAGCATTACTTCTCGGGTTCATCAGCTAAAGCAAGCTAGTCCATCCAATTCTACCACCCTGGCTCACACAGGTATCACTACCCTACTTTCCACCATTAAGCCTGCTCCATGTATTATTGACTTTGGGGCCTCTTGCCACATGATTGGTAAGTCTCATGTCTTTACCTCTTTAACAGACACTACTACATTTGTACCTATTGTTCTTGCTGATGGTTCCTCCCCCTACGCTACAGGACATGGACCAGTTTCTTTAACCTCTTCCATGACTCTATCCTCTGTTCTCCATGTTCCTAAGTTACCCTCAACCTTATTTCCATTAGTCAACTTACTAAATCAATAAACTGCTTAGTAACCTTTTAACCCTCTTATTGTGTCTTTTAGGATCTCGGGACTAGGGCGACGATGGGTGGCAAACTTGAGCACTTTGGACTTTACTACTTGGAGCATAGTGGACCAACTACCACCGCTACTACCACCTCTGTTTCCTCCGTCCCACTCCAATGGCATCATAGATTAGGTCTTTCCCTCTCCAAGATGAAGACCCTTATCCCTAGCAGCAAGTCTCTCACCCATCTTTAGTGTAAAGGTTGTGAGTTAGTAAAACATTACCGCTCCTTTTTTCTGGTCCATATCGTGTCCCCAACAGACTTGGTTTTTATTATTTTGTTACCTTTGTGGATGACTATTCCAAGTCCCAGGATGACCTGACTTTATTTGCTTAAAGATCATGCCAAGTTTCTTTCAATTTTTAAAGGGTTTTACAAAGATATCTAAGTTCAGTCTAATACCTCTATTCATTTTTTTACATCTGATAATGCTCTTGAATACACTCAGAAGGTTATTTCTGACTTTTGTTTTGCTAATGTCATGATTCATCATGCTAAATGCTCTTATACCCTTCAACACAATGGCATTGTTGAACGTAAAAATTGGCACCTCTTGGAGGTTACCCGTTCTCTTATGTTCCATATGCATGTTACCAAGTATTTTTTGAGTGATGCTATACCTATTACTTGTTATCTTATCAATCGCATGTCATCTTCTGATCTTCACAATGAAGTTCCATTTTCTCTTCTTTACCCTACTACTCCCTTATTTACACTTCCCCCTCGTGTGTTTGACTGTGTCTACTTTACCCATATTCTACACCCTCACTAGGATAAACTGTCTCCTCGGCCTTCGCTCCCTTAAGTGTCTTTTTCTTGGTTATTCTTGAACTCAGAAGAGCAACAAGTGTTATGACGCAATTACCCAACGCCATTTTATCAGTATTGATGCTACTTTCTTTGAAGATACATCATACTACCCTGCTACCGCCATTAAACCTCCATTAGACCCCATACCTAACTCCATCACACCTATACCTATCATCACCTCACCCGCTGACCCTCTGCTTACCACCACCCTTGTAGATCTATCAGCTACAGAAGAAAATTGTCCCGGTCCCTGCTCCGGCTACTGTTTCGTCCTCCAATCCGCCTACTCCTAGTATTAAGATTACCCACGATTTTCTTATTGTCCTTCGTACGCGTTCTTGCACTCAACATTCCTTAATTACATACCCCATTGACAAGTTCATGACTACCTCCCATCTCTTCTTCTCTGCCTATAACTTTGTTGTATTTTTATCCAATACATTTGCATTTGTTCCTTCCACCCACCGTCAGGCTCATCCAAAGTGGAAAGAGTATGGATACCGAGATGGATGCTTTGCTCTCCCATCTTACGTGGACACTTGTTGATCTCCTTACTGAGAAAATCGTTGTCTACTATCGTTGGGTTATACTGTTAATAATCCAGATGGTTCTGTTGAACGCCTTAAGGCTCGTTTGGTTGTCAAAGGATTCACTAAAACTTATGGTGTTGATTACTTTGAAACATTTTCTCTAGCTGCCCATCTCAATTCGGTTCGGGTTATTATCTCCTTGGTTGTCAATTTTGATTAGCCTCTCTATCAGATGAATGTGAAAAAGGTCTTTCTTTATGGTGATCTCTAAAAAGAGGTTTATATGGAGCAACCTCCGAGGTATGTTGCTCAGGGGGACATCTACCAAAGCATGTAAGTTTGACAAACCTATCTATGGGCTAAAATAGTCACCACGTGCCTGGTTTGATAAATTTAGTACTATTATTACTCATTGTGGCTTCTCTCTTGGTTACTTTGATCACTCTGTATTTGTTCGACGAAGGCGTTATAAAGTTGTTATGATAGTTGTCTATGTCGATGATATTATCATCACAAGGGATGACAAGTATTAATGAAGTCAAATCCTATTTAAACAAACATTTTCAAATAAAGGATTTTGGTCTACTTCATTATTTTCTTGTTATTGAAGTAGTCCGCAGTAGCAAGGATATCAGTCTCTCTCAACGAAAATATGTCCTTGGTCTCCTTACTAAATCTGATCTTCTTGGCTCTAAACCAGCTGATACTCCTATGGATCCTCATCAAAAACTTGAGACTAGTGACAATCTTATCTTTGCCGACTTACACCGATACAAGCAGCCTGATTGAAAACTTATATATCTTACAATGACTAGACTTGATCTATCCTTTGTTGTGGGAGTTATTAGTCAATTCATGCAAGCTCCCGAACAAGCTCACTAGAACGCTGCTTGTCGTATATTGAGGAAACTCCAGGCAAAGGGCTTATTTATCTTCATCACAAGCACACTGATATTGTTAAGTATTCTGCTGCTGATTAGGCTGGTGCTGATGGTGATAGAAGCTCTACAACTGGTTATTGCACATTTATTGGAGGCAATCTGGTCACCTGGAAGAGTAAGACGCAAACTATTGTATCTAAATCTAGTGTTGAAGCTGAATATCATGCCATGGCTTAGACTTCTACTGAACTTATGAGGCTGAGGAATCTTCTTCCAGAATTGGGATTCCCAGTTACTCTCCCTATAATTATGTTCTATGACAGTCAAGCTGCTACTTATATTGCTAGTAATCCTGTCTTTCATGAGCGCACCAAACATATTGAGGTTGATTGTCATTTTGTTCGTGATCTTGTTCAAAATAAACTCTTGGCTACCCCCTTCGTATCTTCTTCAAATGAATCATAACAGTTAGCTGACATCCTTACAAGTCTTTATTTGGTCCAGCATTTCAGCTCAACTGTTCCAAGCTTGGCATGGGTGACCTATATACTCCAGCTTGAGAAGGGGGGTGAGGGGTGTTAACTATATAACATGGAATGCGCTGAATTTAGTTAAGCCCATTCCCGATTGAATGGTTTATCCAGTGTTTTAAATCTCAGCGAGATCTCGAAGATCTCGGCGAGATCTCGAAGATCTCGAGGGGCTCGAGACGAGATCTTGCCTCGATACAGTGTCTCGACCATCTCGATTAGTTCTCGAGCTGGTCTCGACATTTTCGACAATTTCTCGACATTTTCGACCATTTCTCGACATTTTCGACTATTTCTCGACATTTTGGACCAGTTCTCGACCATTTTTCGACTAGTTCTTGACTGGTCTCGACATAATGTATGAATTATGATTGTATAGTCTACTTGACTACTTTGGATTTTTTTTACGATGACAATTAACTAATTAAGTGTTATTATGTTTATTCTTCTCCTAATATATCATTTTACTGGCTCATTTGGTCTTCTGTAATCTTCTATTAGTGTTACATTATGTAGAATAGCCAATATTACCCTAGGTTTACATTTGAATTTCAAACCGACACTACCAAACATGAGTGTAAACCCAAACAACCACCATGTGTGATTATTTATACAGTTTTATGGTTTAAATATGTTTATATATGCTAAAATAGGGTTCCCCCAGAGTATCAAGCTTTAAAATGGTCATTTTAGGGTCGAAATACACATTTTAAGCCTTCACGGCTTTTGTACAGTGTCTCGCCGAGATCTCGACCGAGATTTCCGAGATCTCGGTTTCTCAGAGGGTCGAGACACCCTCGAGACTCGAGATTTCGAACTATGGGTTTATCTTTAAGATAATTTGTAAGTAATGGGCCTAGTTATAAAAGGCCCATTACCAATTTTGTTTCCTTTCCATTATAGACTAGAAGTTAGTCGTGTTTACTTGGTCTTGTTGTCTAGGTCCTGTTCCTAGTTAGATTGTAACTAGGAGAGGGTCCAATGTCCATATTTTATCCTTTCTATTTTCTTTATATACAGCAGCAGCAGAAGGAGGTCTTGCACAATCGATTCCTCTCTCTTCTAAGAATCGATACCTTTCTCCCTTCTTCTACTTCTCTCCCTCTCTCTCAGGTTTACTGGTTTTCCTTTTATTCTAAACTGTAACACAGTTCGTTACCTCGCTGTCTCTAGTTGAGATATCCCATCCCAACTTCATGCTCAAAGATGAAAGAAGCCCTATTAGGCCATTTGATGCTTCAATTATACAAGAGAATTTACGGGGTTCTGGCCTCTTTATATTAAGTATAACTGTGTAGATATTCTTGGGAGAGGATACAACTCCTGATTTCTTTTCTGCGATTGATTCAAATGTTGGAGTGTGCTAGAGGGCGAGGTCTCAAATCTTACTCATAAGATCTTCACCCCTGAAACCTTGCTTTTGCCACCTTCAGCCAGGGTCATGCCCAGTGAAGGAGAGGATCTATGGCAGCCCTTCATGAGTACCAGATGTGCAGAATGAGATATTAAAATTTAGAAGTGTTCCCTTGATCATGTCCCATTTAGCTGGCATAAACTTGCAACTGCTCCTGGCTCGCTCAACTGCCTGAGTGGGATGCATGAATGAAGGGATAGTTGGTTAGTGTCAATTGATGTGGAGTTGGATTGCTAGTCTCAATTCTCTAAATAGTCCCAGAGTAGTCATGTCTATATAAGCAAGATTGGCAAATATGGTGTGGATGTTGAGAAGAAATTTGGGTATACAATGCCGGGGCAAGAAGAGTATTGGAAAATCCATTAACCAGTGTTCTTTGTCCAGATTGTAGAGGATAGGAGAAGAAAACAAAGCAATCAGAAATGAAAGAAAATAATAGGGGAAAAAAAGAATATAAAAAGTGGACTTTCCCTTAAGAGTGTTTGACTAGATTATGGTACATAGAAAAACCAAAAAGGAAAAAGGTTTTATGAATATCTATGGGTGACACACCTAGTTGTGCCATGTGGATTGGTGATGTGGCAATGTTGACCATTGGATATCAAGAGAATGGTCCAGATTGACCAGTAGCCAAATTCCAAACTTAAATTCAATCATAGACACTCCCATTTACTGTCATGCACCTTCTTGGTAGTCTAAGCATTGTTATGCACCTTCTTGGTAGTCCTGGGTTTTTTAAAGCTTTAAATTGCCACTTGGCCAACTCCAATTGCACTGAAACTTCACATTTAACAGGGGAATTTTGGGCCTACCACTCTACAAGATTTCGTTCCCCATCAGACATGCTATGTGGCACAAATAGGAGGGCCATCCATAGATACCCTCCTATGGGCAGGCCCATCCATAAAACATGCTCCCAACTGAAAATTCCAAAAGAAGTACTGCTAATTTGGCCAGAATTCTCAACGGACAATGTGTCCTAGATTTAAGAAAGAAAGCCTTGACATTCGTACAGCTTTCTACAAATGACAGGAAGGAAAGAGAAATTTTCCAGGATTTTCCTTTTCAATTGGAACGCATCCAAAGAAGACAACATCAGAGAAGAACCGTGCTTGTGGACAGATGTGGGGGGCAATTGCGGTAACCCTAGAGGGAAGAAAGAATGGTAAAGTTGAGGAAGTTAAATAAGTCGGATGAGAAGGGGATTTGAGCAAACCCAGCTCTAACTCCCTTTTCCTCACCTGCTCAGCCCCTTATTGGTTTCTTGTAGCCTGTTTCTTGTCAAGAGGATAATGGTGTAGGAATACATTAGGTTCAAGAATTATAAGAGTCATCACAGAGGGAAGTTGACAACCATAGATCTAACAAAGTAGTACGCCAGACTAACGAATGAAATATTTCTGCTTCTAACAAGGTAGTAAGCCAGACTAAAGAACAGACTGTGAGGAAAGAGAAATCCTAGTAGCATTAGGAGGAAAAGGTTAAGTTAAGAAGGGACTAAGGATAGAAAGTACAGGAAAACAATCCAATGTTAAGGGTTTTGAACTGGTTGACTGAGTGAGATTTTTCTTAGATAAGTGGCGAATGGGTGAAGGATAGGGTAGATGGAAGCAAGATATGGTAGTCAATTGGCGGTGGTAGATTAGAGGTGAAAAAAATTGACTCAGAAGATGGAGTAGGCAGATCCAACATTAACAGAAAACAGAAAGTAGGGGTTTTTTTTTTTTTTCGGTTTGGGGGGGAGAAGAAGAAGAAATAATTCATCTAGGGAAATCCACCTTCAAAGAGGAACTGTGAATCCATACAACAATGGCTCAAAGCTTTGGGAAAAAAATCACATTACTCTTTGTGAAATACTGAAATTCGTAGGGGTAGATGAATATATATATAGTTGCTACCAGCCTAAGTCCTATGATAAGTGTTAAACTATACAGTGCAGCCTACACGATAGGATCTGCTCTATTGTGTTAGAGTAGAGCAGCCCTCATTGTCTAGGACTCTCATTGTCTTGGTGCTGAGATGGAATAGGACTCTACAGTCCTCGATTGTTGAGTTGGAATAGGACTCCACAATTCTATCAAGTTTACAGTTTTATTTTAGTTAGATTTCCTATTCTAGTTAAAAGTCTTTCTACTCAAAAAGCTGGACAGTCCTATTACGTTAGCTTTAGTTGGGAATTCTATTGTAATCTGAACTCTTCATCTTATATATATGAAATTAGAAAAGAGAGAGCAACCTACCGATTATGCTTCTCTCCAATAGAATTGACATCACTTCTTCTCTCTCTATTCTGGATTATTTCTATTCAATTTGTTATATGCATAGTTGCATAGTTGTCAAGGCGACAAGGCGATCCAAGGCGTTTGAGGCCATCCTGGGCGCCTAGGCACCTAGGCGCCGCCTAGGCGTCGCCTAGGCGACCAAGGCGTTGCCAGTGTATTTTTTTATATTTTTAATATATTAATGCTACATTAATGTTTATATATATATGCAGCATTCTACATAAATAAACATTTAAGACATAGCTTAATTAATATAAGAAAAACAACAAAAAAACAAATAATTGAGTTAAGTAGGCAACACATATTTATGACTAACATTTACTTATTTCTAACAAATTTTACCGGAGTGTAACTCCTTTAATATATTTCGGATTCAAGCAATCTCAAATTCATTGCAAAGCTAGTATAATCAGCTTTCCAACAAATCCTAGATTGCTTGAATCCGAGTTATAATGAAGGAGTTACACTCCAGTCAAACCTTGTTCGAAGTATGCGAATGCTGTTAAAAGTCGTCTGAATGTAAATTATTTTTTGGGCATCAAAGCAAGATATTATTTTGGCGCACTCTTGGTTTTTAGTGATACTTTACTATAATAAGATTTATGAAATTTTTATATTTGAAAAAAAGCCTAGCATTTTGAAGTTGAAAATCGCCCCCGCACCCGAAAATACGATTTTTGTTCTTGAACTGAAGGGTTGACTTTTTATCTTTCTGGAATTTGAATTTTAAATTATTTTTATTGGATTCAATTAGGGGATATTTGCTTATTTATGAATAATATCTTAAGTAAATGAAATCATTTACTTAAATGATATTAGTCATAAATAAGTACTGTCTGGTAAATGTTGTTCCTGTCTAGCCTAATAAATCCTGTGAAACAAATTCAGAGATCAAAAGGAAAAAAAAACACACATAAGGCCCAAGGCGATCGCCCAGGCATTCTGGGCGTCCAAGGCGGCGCCTAGGCGACGCCCAGAGAGCCTGGGCGACCGCCCAGGCAACATTCATAAGGCGCCCAGGCACCCAGGCCCTGGAATCACGCTTGGACGCCTAGGCGCCCAGGCGCCCTTGTAACGCCTAGGAAAATCAGGCACCTTGGTCCCCTAAGCGGGCACCCCATCAGGCCTCCAACCCCTTGGTTCGCCTTGGCACCCTGATAACTATGGCTACATGGCATGTCTAAAATGTTTCGTTGTGGTGCAGCCACCATTGCTGCTTCTGCCTTTTTATTTTAAATTCTCTGCAAGTGCTGAAAATTGGAATTGATGGCTGGAAAACTCTAGTTTCGATTAACTGGTTTCCTCCCCTTGATCAAGTGCTGTCATTGCTGCTTGGTTCACATAACCTCACTATGTTGCTTTACTACTATTGCTGCTGTTGCTTCCATTGAAACATTGGTTCAAGGTAAAGCTTGTGCTTCTGTTACTGCCTAGTTCACAGTGACATATAGTGTGCTGCTTTGCTATTACTGCTGCTGCTTCTATTGATACATTGTTTCAAGCTGAGCTCTCATTGTTGTTGCTGCTTCCATTGCTACATTGTTTCAAGCTAGAATTCTTACATTTTCCCGTGCTCTAGCTTGAGGGGGGGTGTTAAACTATACTGTGCAGCCTACACGATAGGATATGCTCTATCATGTTAGAGTAGAACAGTCATCATCGTGTAAGACTCTCATTGTCTTGGTGTTGAGATGACAGTTGCTGAGTTGGAATAGGACTCCACAGTCCATCTAGTTTACAGTTCTATTTAAGTTAGACTTCCTATTCTAGTTAGAAGTTTTTTCTTATCTAAAAGCTGGATAGTTCTATTTACGTTACCCATAGTTGGGACTTCTATTGTAGTCTAAACTCTTCATTTTATATATATGAAATTAGAAGAGAGAGAGCAACCTACTGACTCTTCTAGTTTATTTCTATTCAATATGTTACAATAACAAGGGGTAGATGGGTATATAGAGTTGCTACCAGCCTAAGTCCTATGATAACAAGGACTTTATAATTCCTTATCCCAACTCATTGCCCACTAAATAGAAATCAAACAAAAGTAGAAAACCTCTCCTAATGCAACTGAAATCTATAATGGCAGAATAAAACCCAATAGAATCCAACAAGGATGTTAAAGAAAAACAATAGGGATTTGTGCATGTTTATATCAATTAGCCCTTTGAAGATCAAGAAGACCTATTTATAGCGATTGTAGGGTCTCTTAAACTTTAATCATTATTAAGATCTGATGTAATTTGGGACAATGGCTTTGGCACCATATATCCAATTCTTAAGGTAGTTTTGAGCAACTATTTAATGCTTGAAAATGCAATATGTGTTCTAATTTGAGTAGATTCCCTCATTATAGGGAAAGGGATCTGCCCCATATAACTCAAATGTTTTGAGATTAGAGGATTTAAAAAACAAATAAATAAGCAAGCCCCTTCATGCACTACTAGTATCCCATATTTGGGAGAAATATAACATTGCCTCATGCATAGCTAAGCAAATCAAGGAAATGTGATATCTCTTGCACAAGAAACAACTTTTTCCATCACACATGTAGGGTCTGTCTAGATGGGCCCAGTACCATGGTGAGAGGGTCCACACCTAGTGGCCAGCCTCAAAGGGGAAGGCCAACATCTCCTTCTTGTCTCTGCGTTCGATGTTAGAGCCCCAAAGGACGTCTCTGGAAGACGTATAGCACTTTCAGAAGAGTGGGTGAATGCCGCCTTGTACATGCGTCCCGACTCGTGGTAGGATTATCTGGATTACATATTCAAGAAGCTGGTATGCCATGCTCTTACCTCATGCTAACCAGTCATACGTGTTTTCCTTTTGCTTCCTTTTAACCTCTTATTTCAATTGTACATTGCTCATCCTCTGCTCTGTTTTATAGGCTCCATCGGATCGACCAGACTCCTTTGAGACACAGGCCACTAGGTTTAGGACTTCAGCATTGCATGACACCTCCAGCCCTGGAGCCCCTCTGATGTGATGGGACTTTCAACGAGCGCGAGGATCCCTCCTCACGACGTACATCTATTGCAATTCCCAGGACAAGGAATTTCTGGGAAAGCTATCAGCCACAAGAGATTATCTGTCCTCCAAGCATGATAGGCCTATTGTTTGAGTGGGACTACATAAATATCTCTGACCTGTACGTGTACTTTTCACTTTGCCTTTTGGTATGACTCTTGTATTATATTTTGCAGGTCCTTGTTCAGCGCCCACAACGAGCGGATTCAGCTCATGGCTGGGCTCAGAGATATGACCGGCATCAACTCGCGGGCTGCCTTCTTTGCATTAAGCCTCTTTACCCTTCACCTACTTTTGACAAAAATACTAATAGTTAGTCATACAATGTAAAAGCACGATGTCTAGTCATATCAGTCGACACTTGCGACAGTTCAGGAGAAACTGGCCAAGCGGGATCGAACTGTAGCCCACCTGTAGACACAGCTTTATGGGCTTGGATTGGTGACACCACCACCACCATCCAAGGCTGAGTTGAAGGCGGCAGAGGCCCCAACAACGGTAACTAGGCCATGGTTGAGGCTGAGGGGTATGAGGATGATGATGACGAAAAAAATTGTCTTTCATGTATAATTCTGCATAATCTCAAATGTTATCAGTTCCGGTACGTAGACCAAATGATACTAGGCGAGCAAAAGACCAAGGATGAGGGGTCCTCTGGAGAGTTATTGTCGTTTTTTCTTGTCTCACTTTTTTGTGTATATTCTTTTTTGGAACCGACCCTTACGGCCTTGTAATTGAACAAGTATTTTGAATTTGAAGTGCAAATTAGTATGGATATGACTCTCATTGTGCATCTAGATTCTAGATCAATTGTATTGTTTCTTTGTGAATTTCTATACAAAGCTTTTGTATGTGTCTTTAGGTATTCCTTTATCATTTCATACAAGAGGAATAGTTCTTCTTAATTCTATAAACGTTTCTAGAAAGTTCTTTTCTTGAATATCATTCAAAAAAAGTTTCGGCTTGCCTAGTATTCCACCAATTAATAATCTGAGATTCCAAACTTTTATTAAATGAAACAGAGATCCACCAGGGCAAAAAAACTATAGATGCAAGTTGAGACCAATTTAATTAGTGTATATAGAGGATCCATCCCATGAGTCCATGACTAAGACGAGTAGGTTACCCCCTTAATTGGTTATCAGCATTTGGATAAAAATATATATTTTCAATCTGACAGTGATACAGATATAAATATATGGGATAATGCTGGTATAGATAAGATCTATAGAAAATTGATTTACAAATTTGATCAGCATTTCCATTCAATTTCGATTATGAAAGGCCTAGCATGTTTTTTTGTTTCATTTCTTCTGGAACAATCATAAAGACTTTTTTTTATTATGTTAAGATTCTACCCCTTTTTTTTTTATTATGTCGAAAATCGATTTTACGGTATAGACGCTTATGACCCCCCCATGCCTGGCAGTATGCTTTGGAAGAAGCTTGTACAGCTTGGGAAGAGTTTTGATTGATCAAAAAGAAAATCTACTTCAACCGATATGTCTTCAACGCGGCTCACGAGGGGCCCCGACTGATGCCAGAACTGTCAGAAGTTCCCCACAAGCATTATCCGGAATGATTGAGCGTAAAGCGTCTATAGGTGGCTTTTCAAGTCTGCCGTCAAATCCCAAGGCTCAACCCTGGACAAGCAGTGGAACTAGAGTACAGCATGGGCAAAAGGAATTTCCGATGAAACGGTGAAATGTGTAGAGATTAGAAAGAACACCAACAATAAAAGCACTCTATTGGGTCGACAATGACACTGAAAGACGAAAGCTAGGGGAGTGAAAGGCACTAGATACCCCAATAGTCCTAGCCGTAAACGATGAATATTAGGCGTTGAGCGTATCAACCCATGCAGTGTTGTAGCTAACGCGTTAAGTATTCCACCTGGGGAGTACGTTTGCAAGAACAAAACTTAAAGGAATTGACAAGGCCCGCACAAGCGATGGACCATGTGGTTTAATTCGATGAAAGCAAAGAACCTTACTAAGGCTTAACATGCCACGAAACCTCTTGAAAGAGAGGGGTACCTCCGAGAACGCAGACACAAGTGGTGCATGACTGTCATCAGCTCGTGTAGTAAGGTGTTGGGTTAAGTCCTGCAACGAATGCCTTGTGTTTAGTTGCCACCATTGAGTTTGGAAACCTGAACAGGTTACCGGTAATAAGCCGGTGGAATATGAGGATGACGTCAAGTCGTCATGCCCCTCATGCCTTGGGCGACACATATGCTACAATGGACGGGACAAAGGGTCGTGATCTCAGGAGGTTGAGCTAATTCCACAAACCCATCCTCGGTTCAAACTGCAGGCTGCTAATCACCTGCATGAAGTTGGAATCGCTAGTACTCGCCAGTCAGCCATACGGAGGTGAATTCGTTCCCGGGCCTTGTATATATCGGCCGCTACATTATGGGAGCTGGTCGTGCCCGAAGTCATTACCTTAAACCGCATGGAGGGGGATGCCAAAGGCAAGATTAGTGACTGGAGTGAAGTTGTAACTTACTAGAAGGTGCGGCTGGATCACCTCCTTTTCAAGGAGAGATAATGTTTGTTGGGTATTTTGGTTTGACATTGCTTTACACCCAAAAAAAATTAAAAAACAAGCTACATCTGAGCTAAGCTCAAAGATGGAAGCCTTCTTTCGTTTATCGGCGGTGAAGTAAGACCAAGCTCATGATCTTCTTATCCTAGGTCGGAACAAGTTGCTAAGATCCCCCTTTTTACCTCCCCATGTCCCTCCCATGCGGCAACATGGGGGTGGTAAAAGGAAAGTGAGGATGGAGTTTTTCTCGTTTTTGGCATAGTGGATCCCCAATGAGAAGCCTACACGGCATAGCTCAGTGACTTTCTACAGCCATCTAAGTGATGTGCACGATAAATTTACTTGGTTTTAGACTTGGTACAACCCAAAGTCAACATGCCCTTTGGTTTGCACAACCGAAAAGTTATCCTGAGCATGGTTCAAAAACTCGACGAGATTTCGGCGAGATCTCGAGAGTTTGAAAATCTCGACATGGTTGAAACGAAACTCAATACGAGACTAAGTCTCGAGTTTCTCGACCAGTTCTCGACTGGTCTCGACATTTTCAACAATTTCTCAAAATTTTCAACCAGTTCTCGACTGATCTCGACATAATGTATGAATTATGATTGTATAGTCTACTTGACTATTTTGGGTATTTTGACTACAACAATTAACTAATTAAGTGTTATTATGTTTATTCTTTTCCTAAAATATAATTTAACTAGCTCATTTGGTTTTCTTTGATCTTCCACTAGTGTAACATTAAGTAGAATAGATAATACTACCCTAGGTTTACATCTGAACTTCAGACGACACAGCCAAACATAAATGTAAACCCAAACAAACACCATATGTGATTATTTTTATAATTTTATGGTTTAAATATGTTTATATATGCTAAAATAAGGTTTCCATGAAGTATCAGGCCTTAAAATGGCCATTTTAAGGTCGAAATACACTTTTTAAGCCCTTGCGACTTTTTTACAGTGTCTTGCCGAGATCTCGACCGAGGTTTCTCAGAGGATCGAGACACCCTCGAGACTCGAGATTTTGAACCTTGATTCCGAGGGTACCTAGGACGATAAAAAAAAATAAGGGATTATATCAAGGTTGATGTACAAAAAAAATAAGTAAATAGTTAAGGGAATTGCACGTATATAGATTAAAAAAGAATTGATCTGGTCCAGGTCATAATCTATATGGGATTCCCAAAGTTGTTAATTGCAAAGGACTGAAAATCCTCGTCTCACCAGTTCAAATCTGGTTCCTGACACATGACTAATTTATAGAATTCAAATAGATTCTCATACAAATTAATTGATATAATGCCGATGAAAATTAGATAAATCAAACAACAACAAAAGAAGTAACTCTGATGACCTTTCTTGTTCCAATTGTCTGTTCAATTCCGTCACTACATAGACAATTTCATAGGCTAAGGCATCATATAGGGCATCCCCATAGGCCCGCCCCCTAAGTATAGTACTAGGTGTAATCTGAATTTTAGGTTAATATTCACCTCAGTTCAGGTGATGGAATCAATCCAAAGTAGCAAAACTCTCTTTCCGTCCTTGGATACAGATCTCAAATGTCGAGGAGCAGTTAGTCAACGCCCAGTTGACGTCATCTATGAATTGTAACAGTCGGACTGGGCTCGTTGATCGTCAACCCTACCTTTTCAAGATGTAAACCCATACTACCACGAAAGCTTCCAGTTCAACCCTGGTTTCGGGGTTTCGATGTTGAGAAGCCGTCAGTGAATGAGGTATCGATGTTGATGTCAGCTTGCTGGTCAGATAACTATTCTATTAAAAAAAATTGAGTTTTAAAGGAATATGTTGATCACACAAAACTCCAGATGCACCCCTCCACTTCATCCACCCTATTTTTCTTTGTGCAACATCATCCTCTATTTCTCCTTCTTTATTTATAGTTGAACCTATGTACTTAAACTTATCACTTTGTGGTATTTCTCTAACATCAATTTTCACCGCCACATTCTTAGTCCTATTGTTACTAAAGTTACACACCATATACTCTGTTTTTGTTCAACTTATCTTAAAACCCTTTGACTATAAGGTTGATCTCCATAATTCCAACTTCGCATTTATCCCTGCTTTGGTCATCCCCACCAACACAATATCATTGGTAAAAAGCATGCATTAAGGGATCTTGAATGTCTCTAATCAGCTCATACATGATTAGTGCAAAAAAAAATATGGCCTTAGATTTGATCCTTGATGCAATCCAATTGCAATTGGGAATTTGTTATCCTGCCCCCCCCCTTCCTTCTCAGTTCTTACACTAGTTACTACATCATTATACATATCATTAACTATGTCAACATTTTTCTTCTCTAAAACTTGCCAATTAACTATCTAGAAACTATAACATATTCTTTTTTTAAATCAATAAAAAAACATATGAAAATCTTTCTTATATTCTCTAAATCTTTCCACTAGTAACATAAGCAAATAGCTTCCGTAGTTGATCTCCTTGTCATAAAACCAAATTAATTATCCTGAATATTAATTTATTGTCTCAAGCGGGTTTCAATTACTCTCTGCCATAATTTCATAGTATGGCTCATCTGTTTAATTCCTCTATAATTATAACAGCTTTAAATACGACCTTTATTTTATAAATAGGTACCACAATGCTTCCTCCATTCATCTGGAATTTTCCTTGTGCTCATAATCTTAATTAAAAACCTAGTTAGCCAAGTTATTCCACTATTTCCTATGCTCTTCCACACCTCTATTGGAATCCCGTCTGGACCTACTGCTTCACCTATTTACATCTTCTTTACAGCTTCTTTCACTTCAGCCAGCCTAATTTCCCATACATATATCTGAAATTTAAGATTTCTTGATAGTTATTATAACATTCTAAGAAACTACTACAGTTCTTACTTGTATTGTTTTCATTTAGATGAAGAGTATACTACAAACTTATTTATAACTATGCCATTACTGTTTACAAGTGGAGGACTATATCAGCGTAGGGTGCTTAAGTTCAGGAGGAGACTATTGCAGCTCAAGATTCTAGAAAGAATCTGGAGCCAAAAACTACTCACAGTCGAGAATTGATGTAGAATTGATTGACACAATATTAGGACAGAATAGAGGCAAGATAGAAGAAATTATATAAGTCACGATCAGGTTGAGTAAGCAGGTTCAGAATATCAAATTTTGAATCTCAGATGCAATAATCACAGATTAGTAAGAATATGAGATCAATAGCTTCTGATAGAGAGAAATAAGAAGAAAATAGTAAGGAGAAAAAAATATTTCGGAAGATTAAGAAGAATGAGGAAAGATCACACCTGATAAACACTAGATCAGTAGAAAGAGAAAATCAGATCTGGAGTTCCAATCCCGTATGCACAGCTCAAAACTCTTAGTAAACTCAATTTCTATTGCTCAATTCATGTCTAATAAAAGAGAGGTATATATATATATATATATATATATATATATATATATATATATATATATATATCTATTTAGACTCACAAAAGGACTCCTAAATCCTAATCACTCTTTTATTCTAACTGGACTTAATAGACTCAAAACAGAACTCTATTTAGCTAATAAGTATACTAATTAACTCAAATACTAATCTCATGTACTAACTTTACCCAGACACTAAGGACTTAAAGGTAAGGCCCAATACAACAAGCCTAGTTCAAAATCTCGGCAAACTTTTGCCGAAATCTCGGAAATTTCAGAAATCTCAACCTAACCGAGACAAAGTTACAAGACGAATTAGATATAATACAATGGTTCTGTCAAAATTCCAATGTTTCGCCAAAATTCCAATGTTTCGCCAAAATTTCAACCTAGTTCGGTTCAACAAAAATATATCGGTTGAAACAGGTCCAGAGCCTTGCACAAAATACAAGGTCTCAATAGACCAAGATCTGTCTGTTTCGCCTCTTTCGTTGAAGAGAAGGGGAATATCATTATATCATCTACAAGGATAAGGTGGATCTGATAGATGGATTTGCATTTGGGGAAATCAATCTCTTTGGTGGCTTCCTTGACTTATTAACTCCTTAAGAGAACCTCCAAGGTGAGGGTAAAGTTGATAGGGTGACATTGGGCATTCTTGCCTAATGCCTTCGCTACTCCCGAAAAATCCCACTGGGCTCCCATTGATCAAGGCTAGAAGGCAAGCTGTAGATAGCAATGCATCCAATTGATGAAGCACGCAGGGAAGTGCATTTTAGTAAACACTCCGATTAGAAATTCCCATCTAACAGAATCATAACTTTGTGGGCGTCTATTTTGAGATGAATCGCTCGAGGATAAGATTGCCTATCAAACCCCCTAACCAGATCCGAGCAAAGAAGGATATTTCAAGAATGTTTCTGCCCTCGATGAATGCTCAATGGTTGGCACTAACCAACAAATCCACAACCCTCTTAAGTATCAGAAAAAGCTGATGATTGCATTGATGAGGTCAGTCTTCACAATATCCCAGGCTGCAAGGAAAAACCCATGATGAATCCATCCGGACCCAGGACCTTATGGGATTTAGTAGACTTAATGGCTAGCAGAACTTTTTCTTTCGATGGCATCCAAGAAGGCTTGGTGTTCCGCCGGCATATAGATATCCCTGAAATACACATCCACTTCCTTTTTGATATCTTCAACACTGGATAAGGAGAACCCCACCAAAAGCAGGGAAGAGATGGAGTTCCTGTTTTGATTTGCTTTTAGAGATCTGTGAGAGGGTATCCAATATTCCTGTCCCCTAGTTTGAGTTAGGTAACGTGGGAGTTCTTTTCTTTTCTTTTTATAAAATATGGGATTTTCGTTCAAGGAAGCTTTCCTCTTGATTCACCAATAAAGCCTGCCTATCGGATAAAGTTTTCCCCTGCTTTACAAGGAAAAGGTCTCCCATAACACCTTGGAGTCTGAATTGGATAGATTACAGCTCCCGTCTACATTCCTGGGCTGCTTTAGATATATTACTAAGAGTGTCTTATTCCACCTGCTAAAAGCATGCTAGACTTCCCTCAGTTTTTAGGCAAAGATAACAAGGGGCAGATTAGCTTCCTTGAATAGCCTCTCCCAAGCTTCTTTCACAATCAGCTGAAAGTTGTCGTTAGTGAACCACATATCATAAAAATTAAATGGTTTGGGACCAAAAAAGACGGGCAAATGGTTAAGTATATTGGACAGTGGTCAGAGATCCCGGGTCTATCAAAGAAGGCCTCAGAGGAGCTGAAGGAAGCAAACCACTTATCATTCACCATAGACCTTTTGTTCTTGCAAACAACTTTGTAGTTCCTCAGTCTTCTTTTGTTCTAAGTAGACTTCATCCCAGCCCACCTCAAGTCATCTACCCCAATGTCATCAAGACAAGTATTGAAGTCCCCCTTGAGCACTCGTCATCATGTTAAATCCATCAATGAGACCCCATAAAACTCTCCAAGGGAAGATGCTATGTTTCTGAGGTCATCCCTTAAATTCTGTCTTTCCATAACTGAGTTGGATGCATACACTGTAGTCAAGATGGAAATGTTCTGCCCCACTGTATCCTGCACCTGGATTTCCATAAACTGATCTGTCAAGATCGAGATAAACATGTTGATCTTAGCACTATCCCAAAAACACCACAGCCGGCCATTCAGGTGATGGGTGTAGTTAAACATAGCTTCCCAGCAAGGGGCTAAAGAATTCATGATGGATAGGATTGTGCTCTTTGACTCGGGTTTCTGTCAAGATGCAAAAGGAGGCTATGGTCTTTCTAAGAAGAGCTTTTGCCTGAGCTTGCTTGCAGGGGGGGTTGAGGCCCTAATATTCCAAGAAATTCTTTCATACATGGAAACATGATGGGCAAATACTGGAGCAAACCTGATCCAGGGATCAGAGTAAAACAAGCCATGACAAAGATGCCTAGGGAGGACACTCTGCAAAGCAAGCTCCTTGAGCTGCTCCTGGGTGCCACAGGCAGGTCTGGACCTCTTGCTCCTACATCTGGACTTGAAAGAAAGGCCCGGGCCAATGACTGAGCACCAAGGGAAGAGTTCATCACTGGGCACAAGGCATAAGGCAAGGATTGCGAGTTCCACACCCAGGCTTAGCATGAGAGGGGAAGATAGGGAGCTGGGTGGGTTGTTCGACAAAGTTAAAAATTTCAGGGAGACAAGCATGGTTTTAAGTATCGATATGATACGCCCCGTATCCACCGATACGTATCCATATCGACAGTGGTCTATACGATAATCTTCAATACGTATCTCTTTTTTTTAAACAAAAATGTGTATCCACATGTATCCACCATATCAAACAAATACAGCTTGATACACTTCAATACGGTCGATACACACAATACGTATCGATACACTTAAATTTCCATTTTCTCGTAAAGAAATTTTAGAAAAAATTAACTTGTATCGAAGTGTCTCTTACCGATATGGCTCGATACACCTCGATACGAATCGATATTGCTCGATACACCTCGATACGAACTGATACGGTCGATACACACATATAAAGCTTGATACAACTAATTTTTTTCACTTTTCTGGTCCTCTTCCTTACTAAAAACCTACAGTTCATGCGAACCTAAGGTTGTAGTTTATTGAATATCATCAAATATGTCCTTAATCCTTAGAAATACGTCAAGATTGCTTATTATAGTGTTTTTATGTTTAAAAATTATGTTTTGCATGTTCCCTAACTATTCTCGTGCATATCTTGCCCTATATCTAGCGTATCCACTGCATCCACAATACGATACATCTCTTAAAATCGTCCAATCGATACGCTACTGATACACGATACTTTAATCCTTGGAGGCAAGAGAAGGAAAAAGAGCTAGGTGACGTTAACAAAAGGGAGGGATTATTCTGTGATTCAATCCAAAATTGCCAAGAGAGAATGGGAGGGTGCATGAGAATAGACGGCAACATGGGGAGGAGGGCAATCACTGGCGGTCAAAGAGAGGCTCCCCTACCTCAGCCACACATAGGGCAGGTACCACGCAAGAGGAAGGGAAGGGGCATGAGTGGATTGGTGGGCTAGGAGAGAGCACACTCGCACAAGAGGGGAGACTCATGCAACCAAGTCCAAGGGAGAGGGATGAGACGGGCTAGTAGGTAACGGATTAGAGGGGTGGTGGGCACCGAAAGACAAGGGCGCAGAAGAAAAGGATTATCCAGGCCGAGGGGAGGAGTGGGCAAAAGGATGCTTGATGTGGTCTCAGGTTGCAAAACCCTAATTGTAATCATTGTGGGCCCCACGCAGATAATATAAACACGAATAATAAGAGGAGTTGCAAACCTGTAATTTATTTGAAATTCTGGATCCCTTTTGGTAAGAAAACAGTAGCTGGGATAATCTTGGAAAGTTGGAAGCAGATTAAAGAAAAGGGGTAGTCTAGGAATTCAGATTGTTGGGGGTGGAGGTCGTCTTCAATCTTGGGACTTCCGATAGAACAAAGAGGCGGAACCGCGGAAGAGCAGGATTTTTTCAGTTCCATCCAGCAACTAAAATACCCAACCAACAATCCCTAGGAAATTTCAGGCTAATGACCACAAGCCATTGGCCTCGGAATCTCATCCCATTCCAGCCCAATGCAGTAGCCAGAAACTAATAAAAAATAACTGAAATCAAGACAGATAAAACCTATGGAACCAGACCCGATCATCACCTTGAATCTCACAATAGAGGAAGGCTTAGGGTCTGAAACTCCAGGGTTTTGGTCGCTTATAGGTAGACTACTTACACCCAAAATATGAAGCGAGAGAAGATGAGAAGTGAGAAAGATTGATCCAACGTATGTGGATCAGCCCAAACACCTGACTCGAAAAGGTGAGCTATAGCCTCTATATTGACAGAATTGATAATTTTTGGGAGAGAATGAAGCAGCAGGAAAGGCACCAAGTCACTTGCCCTATAGAATGAATAAGGTGGGAGAAGAATGCATATCGGCTGTAACTACCGCTAGTTGCAGAAAATAAAGGATTAATAACAGAAATAAAAGGAGAACAAAGGAGATGAAGTATAGAAGAAAAACAGAGAAAAGGACTAGGGAAGAGATCAATCTGATGAGAAGAAGAATGGATTGGGAGAGAGAAATAACCAAGGAGGGAAGACGATGCTGACTTGGTTCAAGCTCTCATAACAGCCAGTATACGCTCAAATAAATTCTCCAATGCAGGTTACATAGTACTCAAAGAAAACTTGAAACTTAAAATAGAAACCTAATAAAAATGGAGATCATAAACTGGGAAAGAAGATCTCGACGTATCCTTCCCAGACAATGAAATAAAAGATAACATAATATGCAATTTTAGACAAGGCTTTATCAACTGAATACTAGATTCAGACACAGACATTTCGACTTCCCGAACTAAACTACCAGGCTCCTTTGGCCAGGTTGAGCCAGCCTGGTTCCATTTGGGCTTGGGCCTCCAGATCGAACCGAATCAGTCCAGCCAGTCTATTGCTCCTGCATCAGTGGTCGAAAACAGTTTCCCAGGTTGGGGTGGGTTTGGCCACAGAGAGGTGGTGGAAGGGTTGGTTTAAACCACACGGTTCAGTCTGCTTGGATTTATAGACAGCTACAAGAGGAATCCCAAGAGAGAGAGAGGCCTGAAGCAGCAAAGACACCTAGAGGGGAAAGGCTCTTTTCAGTAGTAACCCTAGCAACAGAGTGCGGTACCCCGAAGGAGGCAGAGCTGACGATCAGCGGAAAACAGGGATTAGAAGCTTAGGATGTGAGCCTGTGTTGCCAGGAAGACCGGCAACCTGTCAAACTGTGAGACAAGCTCCACAGCTAGAGAGAGTAATGTCCACATCCTCAACCAGCAGCTCACCCAAAGCTGATATTGCCAGTAGATGAAATACACCAGTAGTAGGTCACAATGATGCCAGGTGTGACTGAGGTGGCAGCTGAGTCATTCCAACAGAGGGAGGTAAATCCAAGTCAGTTCCATCTTCAAGGGAAACATCTTCAGCGGAGGAAATCTCAGACCCAATGACAGACTGAAGGAGGAAACCTTGCCCTTAGTAGAAGGCGAGGAGGGACTGGGATGAGTGGTTCTGCTTCCCATGGCTAGTGGCGGGAGCTTTTGAAAGGGAACAGCACGAGCTAGGAGCATGGCCGAATACACCACAGGAGATACAGCGGGGAGTTTCTAGTTGTATTGAATTTCCTGATCCAGGAGTTGTTCTAGTCATCCATAATAGTAAGAGTGCTTCAGAAGCAGTGACTTCCACAGGGTCTGGAAAAGGCCAATCTGTCCATGACCATGGTGCACCTATGCGAGAAGAGTGAGGTGCCTACCACAGAACCGATGAAGCTAAGAGCCACCTGATCCTAAAGTGGAAGGGCAGGCCTGGCAAAGATATCTAGAGCAAAAGAGATCGCAAGTCAAGATTGACAAGTCTCGTGGAGTTGTACTAATGTTCGGGGATGATTGGCTTCCTTGCAGCATACCAGAGTCCTTGTGCCAAGGCCCTCAGTTTGTCATCAACATCCTTGAACCAGAAGATGAAAATTTCATTCTCCCGCAACCAAGGTTTAAAGTATCATATCATATTGATCTTTACTGGTTGTATCATATCGTCATCGATATCCAAGGATACAATACACATAAGTATTATACTGTATCATGTCCGTATCATATGTGAGAGAAGTAAAAACTAAGAATCTAAATTTGGTGCCTATCAGCCGTATCATATCATATCAGTACGTATTGTATCAACATTGGTAGCTACTGAGAAAATACAGTATTGATACAATACTTGATTCCGATACGATACTTTAAACCTTGCCCGCAAGGGCATATCTAGGCATTCTTTTGATTCTATTGTTTGATTGAGAAACTCTTAACGAGTACAAAGAAGGGGGGGCACCACAGCCTATGAATTGGCCTAAAAGAGCTCTTTTCCACTTCCTTATCTCACTTTAAAGGTAACTGTTAGAACATTTAGCAACAATGACATTGACGGTTGTTGGGGGGGGGGGGTGTTGAGGGGAACAAAGCTAGGGATGATTCCTCCTCCGTGATTGATAGAATTAGATTCAAAGAGGGCACTCTATGATCCCCTAGGCTTCCCTGAAGATATAGAAGACGATATTTGGCTCTCGGCGCCTCCCGGAAGGTGACTGCTGGTGGTTAGGCCAACCTCCTGAGGTGGAGGGGGAGAATTACTGGCTTAGACTGCTCAAGGATTTCACCCTCCTCCTGGCAACGAAGAGGAGTGCACTGAGGGTTACGGCATCCAAGGAAGTGGGGGGATGCTGGAAGAGGGGAAAAAGGGAGGGTTTCAGCTGGAGGAGGTCTTCAGTGGAGCTGACAAGGGCCATGGTCAGAGGCCTGTTGGCCATGGACGGGAAGGGGGAACCGGCGGGAGGGTCTGAGGTGAGAACAATGACATGGCCTTTTCACCTTACATCTTTTACTAGGGTTTACGTAAGAAATGGAATAGAAGAGCGATGAGTCATATGACAAAAATAGTTCAAATATTTTTCTTAAATCTAAGGAATGTTTTGGTGTTAGAAGTATGTTTCTAAATAAATGGTGACATCTAACTACTAGGAATATGTGTACATATTCTTTTACTCAGTAATGGAATCTTTATTACCCTAAATCCCCAAAAAATATATTCCTTACTGTGGAACCAATTTATTCACCTTCACATACATAACAAGTTCTTGAAACGTGTTGAGTAATAGTTATAAGAAACTATGACATATTATTCTCTTACTGCAATTGCAAAAGCAATAAAAAAAATCAGTGCATCAAGAATAATAATTGTCCCATGTAGACCTTAAATAGTTTCTTGACAAGCTGTGGTGAAGAATCCCAAGGGTGCGTACATAATGGTTGCTTCATCTTCACAGAAGGTGGAGGAAACTTCGCAAGCAAATCTGGAAGAACAAAAATATCATGTGAAAAAAAAGGCCTTGTATAAAGTCGTACAATATATGCATACTTGCACGGCACAGATGCTTTCATTTTAGCTGTGAAAGAACCCTTATTCTTCTAGGAAACATGCAATCAAAATCAAACCTTTGCAAAGAGAACAATTGTGGGCCCCATCGGTAACTAGATGAGCAGAACAAGTCACAGGATTTGGGCCATTTGGCCCTGCCCACAACTCTCTCAGCTCCAGCTCCTCATCATCCACTAGTGAAACTAATTCACTCGGGTCTTGCTCACGCCTCAACCCTCCCAGTGCCAGTTTGCAATCTGCTTTGAGTGGTTTTTTTTTATTTTCATCTTTGTCATCCTTCTTACATTCAACCTGAAATATTACAGGCAAATTCTAAGGTACTGGGAAATCCTTTCTATACATACCCTATGTTTGATAGGATGCAAAACGTGTGCCACATTTACCTTTCTTCTTTTTATAAAGGATTCCTTTTTATCACATGATACCAACCTTCTCCTTTTCTACAAAGTACAAAAGAAAGAAAAATCAGCAAGCTTCTTAGGAAAATTTATTAGGTACACAATATCAACTCAGATATCACCCAGACAGTAACTTTACCATATTAAGCCCTTGATGCTGCAATCGTTTAGCTGGATTTGATGGTTCTTGGGATTTTGAAAAAGTCAAATGGGAACATGTATCAGTACCTTCACTACTGAAATTTAAACCAGTAGGAAAATCTCCACCATCAGGATTTGTAGCACGCCACACTGTCATTAAGCCTTTCCCGATCCCATGTTTCTTTACTGGAAGGCTGTTATCATTGCAAACCTCGGAATCTGCAATGGAGGGCTTTGAGACCTATCATTTAAATAGATTGGGAAGAGGAAGAAAAATTAGCTTTATCTGCATTCCAAAACTTCATCAGCTTTTCCAGTTACATTACCAAGAATAATCACAATAATATTTTTATTCCATTGTACAATTATAAATTCAATACATTAACCCTGCCATAAATACAGCATGACATAATCTGTTAAACTTTAGCAAACCATGCATTTTAAGCCTGTAGACCCAATCATGCAGACACACAAGGAGAATGATGAACAGGATAATGGGTGCAGCCGAAGAGCATTAGAATATGTGATTCATCATATAGGAGCCAATGAAGGATGACAGTGAAAACTAGGAAGGGAAGGCAAAAGAGAAAAAGAGAGATAGAGTTTAATATGTCACACGATTTTGGGCCATAGAGGGGCCATGAGAAAGCTTAGGCACTAAGGTATCCAACAAGATCAACGTCATGCAGTTCATATGTGACTTCAAGTAACAGTTAAACATTCCTGTAGATTCATTAAAGGACAACATGTTTAGTAGTTATACACCTTTTATTTTTCCTCGATAGATAACACCGAAATCCGACCACTAATAGAGGTGAAATAGTACAGATTACATGGCATGATAACTACAACATGAAGCCAAGAGCAACAATACCCAAAAGTGAGGACCAGTCATAGACTAAAATCTCGGTGAAATCTTGCCGAGATTCAAAAATTTTGATATTCTCAACCTGACGAAACAAAATCTAACACGAAACCTAGGTTCAATCATTTCTGGGTCGAAATCTTGGTCAATCTTGAACTTTTCAAAGGTTCTCGATCGAACTCGATATTCTCGGTTGGACCGTGAACCACAGGGGCTATAAAATACCTATTTTGGAGAATATCAATCGAAACCGAGACCTTTGCTTTCTCTTCTATTTCACCATTTTGAAGGGGATTTACACTATTAAGGTGGTTTTTTAACAAATCAGCCTTTCATGCTACTGGGAGATATTGCCACATCATTGATTGAAGCATTTGGGTTCATCATTAATAGATTCAAGTGTTTAAGGTAAGAAGTTTTACCAAAACTTGATTTTTTGCAAGAAGATTCTCAATATTGGTAGTTATTGCGCATGAGTTTTTTATATACCATGTTGAATAATGAAGATGAAGAGCATGACAGGTATAGCTCTAAATTTAAGGGAAGTATCTGCTTCTATTTATCTGTGCAATCCCTACAATAAACAAAGGTTAGAACATAGATCAGCAAATCAGAAGGAATAGTGATATGGTCATCGTGGCCTCAAAGTCCCTTTGGGAATAGGTTATGCTCTTTAGCAAAAATTGCAAGACCTGCATGCAGAACCACTCGCAAAAGGATAAGTAAATATATCCAATGCTGCTCAATTTTAAAAGTATTCTGTGAATATGGACTGATCATTTATATATATATATATATATATATAATTGCCGTCTGAAGGCTAAAATCAATGCCTTGAGAGATCGACGAGTCTCTCAAAAACAATCTTCAAGAAATATTACTATATAGTTCTCGATCTGAACCAGAGTTCGAATATCATGTTGATCGGACTGCTATCCCTGATTATGAGGATCTAATAGCATCCAGTTCCTCCAGTCAGGATTGTACATGTGATCCATATAAAGCCATGTTATATATGAATGGATTAAGCATTAATACTTCAATCTCTGAAGAAGAAGAATTATTACTCTCTTGATAGTATTGTTGATGCTCATGTTAAATCTGAAATGCTTACAGAATATATCAATATGGTTAAAAACTTAAAATTGATAAACCTCAAAGTTCTAGTCCAAAAGAGTCACAGTGAATGCCGATTGGAAGCTTCATCAATGGATCTACGATTGGTCTCCCTTCTTCAAACTTTCCAAAACTGAAGCTAATAAGGCTTTCAGACTGGCTAGTGGCTACCTTCTTATGCTGCCACCTCTGGAGGGCCAGGAATGATCTTGTTTTTGAATCTCATAATTGGACTCCAATGGAAGTGATTAAAAAGGCTGAATCCGCATATAAAGAATTTCATTCAGTATCCTTGGCGGATGAGAATGTATCTGGTTTATCTAAAGCCAGCATCTCCCCCAATTTTTGGATCCCTCCTCCAGTTTCATCAAGATAAATTCAGACGCTAGCCTCACGTCAGAGTTTAGCAGTATTGGTTTCCTGTTTCGAGATCATAATGGCAGTATCATTAAAGCTATCTATTACCCTTTGTTTTTTTATTCTATTAAGACAGGCAAGAATATTGCATCGTGGAAGGCGATCCACATGGCTCTGGAGTTGGGCTACTCAAACATCCTCATCGAAGCTAACTGTAAAGGTGTGATTGATTTAACCAACACAAAATCTTCGGCTTGTGAATCCTCCATTCAGCCCATCATTCAGGATATCATGTATATGTCAAATTTATTTGAATTCTGTTCTTTTTCTTTTATTCCAAGGGGAGCAAATAACGCTGCTCACACCCTTGCCCAGAAAGCCTCAACCATTTCGGGGATGGTCGATTGCCCAATTTCCATTCCTTGGCTTCATGAAGTTGCTATAAATGATGCCTTGGTTTTCTCCTGCATTTCAGTAAATAAATTCCTTTCTTACCAAAAAATAAAAAGTTCTACTCCAATGACTAAACAACTTGAGGAATATAATTTCAAAACCATAAAGAGTCCAGAATACTACTAAAAGTAAAGTACCAACCTTACAAGAGCTAAAAAAAGAGCTCCCTAAAGTAAAGTCAGAAGTCAGAACCCTCAAACAAAGGGTCCAATCTCTTGAGTTAAGAACAAACAGATTTTGATTCTCCACTGGAAGAATCTTTCAATGAATTAGTAGCCATGCCCCTATAAATGAAGAGGATTAACCATCTACCAGTTAGCTCCTAATAGTTTGAAGACCATGTTGTAGTTGTCCAACAGATCAAATCACATCATTGGTATGTAATGGTTACTATTGTAGTTCAAAGAGAATATAGTTTTCGAACCATTGTCTTAATAGATTCAAGCGCAAACTTAAATTGCATAAATGAAGGATTAGTTCCTCCTAAATATTTTGATAAAACTACTAGGAAACTTGTCACAAGAAGTACATCTAAAATGAAGATCAACTATAAGTTATTGGATGCAACCAAATGCAATAATGGAGTTTGTCTTCAAACTTCATTTACGATTGTCAAAGGAGTATCCCAGATGGTACTCCTTGGCACCCATTTTCTCAATATGCTCTATCATGTCCAACGCATAGATAAAACAAGAATAGAAACCATTGTCCAAGGATATCAACTTGAATTTGCTTTTCTAGAACAACCAAAGACTCATTCTTTGGATCTTCTGCAAAGAAAAATACAAGCTAAAGAGAAATTCATTGGTTCTCAAAATACAGAGATACAACAGAAAATATTAAAACAAAAAAAATATGCTCCAGCATTTCAGCTCCTTGTCTCCGACTTCCAAAGTCAACTTGAACAGAAAGTTTGTGCTGAAGTTCCTAATGCATTTTGGTCAAGAAAAACCCATGTAGTTAATCTTCCTTATGAAAATGGATTTTCTGAACGAATGATTCCAATAAAGGCTTACACAGCTCAAATGTCCACTAGCCAGAGTGCTCCGCCAAAGGGCTAATTAAACTACGTAAATCTCCATGGAGTTTTACTGCCTATTTATGTAGAAGGCAATGCTGAACTTGAACGAGGAGGCCCTCGTTTGATCATCAACAATAAACCATTAAACAAAGTTCTTAAATGGATCTGATATCCCCTTCCAAATAAAAAGGATATTCTAAATAGACTTCATGCAACATATATCTTCTCTAGATTTGATTTGAAGTCTAGATATTGGCAAATGCAAATAGTTGAAAATAAAAATAAAAATTACCTTCAAGCAATATGCATGGAATATCTTGCTATATGGACTTAAAAATATTCCATCTAAAATTTTAGAATATTATCTCAAATGTTCAATCCATATTCACAGGTTTTTTTTTTCCCTTCAACTAGTATGCATGGAATATCTTGCCATATGGACTTAAAAAATTCCATCTGAATTTCAGAATATTATGACTCAAATGTTCAATCCATATTCACAGATTATTTATAATATTGATCAGCATTGGACACTGTTGAAATCCATCGTCAATTTAGGGTGTCCAAGGGTAGTTCTGTATTTTTTTCCTTTTATTGTAATCTGGGTTTTATGGGCTTATATCTAGGTTCGACGTATGTGGGGATAAGAGTGTTGATTCATCCCTACCTACTTTCTTACCCACTCTCTCACCTATTTTCTTTTTTTGTAAATCCATTTCTATATAAATGAGAAGGCTGAGTAATGGAGAAAATTATCTCTCATTCATCTCCATCTCTGATTCAATATGGTATCAGATCCAAATCCCTAGGGACTCTAACCCTAGGTACCTCCACCACCTCCACACCTCTCTCACTCGCTTCCACTAGCCGCCGGCATCTCTCGGTGGCCTAGCCAACCACCACCGAGAGCCGCTGGCTTTATCCTCTTATGAAGTTCTCCATGTCAAGAGAACTGGTTGGTGATTCTGTATTTTTTTTTTTTTTTTGCTATGGTCATTGTGAAGGACTACTCCATGAGTTCGACAGCCACAGAGTGTTGCGATTTTTTCCTTGGCTTGCTCTAGCCTGCTTGTTCCTTCTATTTAATTGATCTCTTCGCAAAGAACACACAAGTAGCCATTATCGATTCTTCTCAGATGATATGAAGATCGAACCTGCAAAAGCTGTGTGGTTCAATCATAGAAGATCAATTTTTTTGTGGTATCACTCCTTGCGGCATCTCTGGTTCCAGGTATTTTTTAAATTTGTTTGGCAAGATCAATTTGTTCTGGTAAAATTATTTTTTTCAAGACCAATCGATATTAAGAAGAGGCCATTACCATGTCTAAGTCTTCAGAGGAAGTTTTTCCTCTTACAGAAAACCCAAAAATCGAATTTACTGCTATTGTCCCAACCCACTTAAGTTAGATGGGACCAACTATTTGATGTGGTCCAAAACTGCCCACATGGCCATCTCTGCTAGAGGTTTACTAGGCTATATTATTGGCCGAAAAAAGGCACCTGCCCCAGAAGACCGGTTCTATAGAAATGGGCCTCCAAAAGATAAGCACTTCAGACCACTCAACAATTTCCAAGTATTCCTTGATGTAGATCGGTTCACAGGCCTCAAATACGGTCGTAAGCGGTTCAAATAACCCACATGGATCAAGGGTTGGTGTGAATCTCACAAACATGGCAAGTGGGTTGGTATGAAGGTTGGTGTGAATCTCACAAACATGGCAAGCACATTATTGGTAGGCGCATAAGGTTGGAAGAGATCTCCCAATGGAAAGATTGGAATATCATATTCTCAAATGGCAAGCATCACAAATGGCAATCGTTCATTTAGAAAGATTTAGTAACTATTGGGATTTCTTTTATTTTGGTAGTCTTTGTTTTCTTTAATTATAGCATTGTTATCCAAAATTATTTACTAGCCTAGTATAGTTCAAGCTTGCCATTAGTAGGCTCATCTTCAATTCCATTTAAATGATGTAGTCCATCTCAATTGAGGCATTGAAGAAATAATATGAAAAGTATTCTATTGAGTACATTGAGTTCCTGTGAGGTGCAACGGGTTAGAGACCCTTGATCTAAGATAGATCACTGTTCCATTATCCATAACAAATTTCCCTTTCTTTGGATCACCTTGTGAGTTCTTTCCAATCGGTGGCCACTTGTAATCAATTTCAATTGTCTGTTGCATATCGTAGCGTGGGTTGAGGTTGTATTACATTATTCCCCCTCTAGAGAGCATTTCTGATGCATAATTGTCAAGGCGATCCAAGGCGTTCGAGGCCATCCTGGGCGCCTAGGCGTTGCCTAAGCGACCAAGGCATTCCTAGTGTATTTTTTTTTTATTTCTAAAATATTAATGCTATATTGATGTTTATATATATGCAGCATTCTACGTAAATAATCAATATTTAAGACATAACTTAATTAATATGAGAAAACCAACAAGGCAATAAATAATGAGTTAAGTAACACGTATTTATGACTAACATTTGCGTATTTTTAACAAATTTGACCGGAGCATAACTCCTTTAATATAGTTCGGATTCAAGCAATCTCGAATTCGTTGCAAAGCTAACATAATCAGTTTTCCAACAAATCAGAGATTGCTTGAATCCAAGTTATAATGAAGGAATTACACTCTACTCAAACCTTGTTCGGAGTACGCGAATGTTGTTTAAAGTTGTCTGAATGTAAATTATTTTTAGGGCATCAAAACAAGAGATTATTTTGGCACGCTCCTAGTTTTTAGTGATGCTTTACTATAATAAGATTTATGAAATTTTTATATTTGGAAAAAAAGGCCTGGCATTTGGAAGTTGAAAATCGCTCCCGCACCCAAAAATACGATTTTTGTTTTTGAACTGGAGAGTTGACTTTTTATCCTTCTGGAATTTGAATTTTAGACTATTTTTATTGGATTCAAATTTGCCGGGGGTATTTGCTTATTTATGAATAATATCTTAAGTAAATGAAATCATTTACTTAAATGATATTAGTCATAAATAAGTACTACCTGATAAATGTTATTTCTATCTAGCGTAATAAATCTTGTGAAGAAAATTCAAAGATTAAGGGAAAATATGAGAACAAAAAAAGACAATTAAAAACAAGGCGGCCGCACAGACATTCTAGGCATCCAAGGCGCCTCAGGCGTCGCCTAGGCGACCCCCAGGCACCCTGGGCAACCGCCTTTCTCAAGTGGACAAGGGCCGTGGCGCCCAGGCCCGATAAAATCAGCTTGGACGCCTAGGCGACTCCTTGACAACTATGGTCTGATGTGAACACTGTGGTAAAGGTAGGCATACTAAAGAAACCTGTTGGAAATTAAATGGGAAACCAGCAGATTTTGAGCCCAAGCACTGTGAAAAAGGGACACAAAAGACCAAGAACTTTAGAGCACCTCAGGCCCATCAAACGGAGACTTGCATCTCATGTATTACCAGCCACATTTTCAAGGGGAGAAGGATGCAGTTGAATATGTACCTCTTTGTGTACCAGAAGAAGCTGAAAAAAATCTAAAAACAATCCATCCAGATTCGGACCCAAGTGTTCCAGACACAGATGTACCATCAAAACCTGATGAAATACTATCTAATCCTATACCCATAACAAGTCTTAAGCCTCTGAAAGTCTACAGCCGTGCCAAAGGCAAGCAAGTAAGGACCACTACCATCAACGCAACTTCATATGTCCCTTCGCCAGCCCTGGATCCAAAGATTGAGTCTGTTCCTAGTAAGGAACTTCCTTCCTCGGATTCTGAACTTCCCATTGCTCTTCGGAAAGGTACTAAGGCATGTACACTTCACCCTACTTCCAATTCTGTTTCATATAACGCTCTTTCCCCTCTTTCTATGCATTTGTATCCTCGTTTTCCACTGTGTCTGTTCCCCAAAAATGGTAGGATGCAATTATATATGAAAGGTAGAAAGCTACAATGGTGGAGGAAATGAAGAACTTAAAGAAGAATGACATGGGACCTTGATGCAGGCTAGGATCCATTGGATTGGAATCTCTAGAGGATTCTATTTTAATTGGGATATATTTGTAATTTTTTTATTTTGGAAATTTTAATTAGATTTGTTAGGATTTTAATACTTGGTGCTAGAGTTTTTTAGGAGTCTCATATTGTTTATTTTTATTTTATTTTAAATGTAGGCCCCTCGCTTTTAGAAGTGAATACTTAGTTTTTTTTTGTTTTTTTTATTAGTTTCTGTTATTGTGGGCCCCATTCCCCCTTTAGACGTATGGTGTTAATCAATCTTTGAACTAGTTTTAATTGATCTTTTAGAGCCAATTTAGGATTAGGACTGTAAGCCTATTTAAAGGCAATTTTATGGAATGAAATTATGAGACGATGAATTTAAAAAGAAAAAAAGTGAAGACTCTCTCACGGCTTTCCCTCTCGGTTCTTCTCTCTCTCGGTTTCTCAACCCTCTCCTCACTGATTCTCTCTTCTCTCTTGGTAAGACCTCTTTCTCCACTCTCTCACGTTTCTGCTCTCTCCCTCTCTTTGAGTTCCCTTTCCCCCTTTCTGTTTCGACAGCTTCCCATCCCATTCCCCTTCTCCCTATTTTTGTCTTTCTTCATTTTGACTCCCTAAAATTATCCCATTGTCAATGTTTCCTCTTAAGTTCCCATTCCTTTTTCTCCCGTTCCCTTTTAGGTTGTTTCGATATGCCTTTTATGCCCAATGCTGTTTGCATTAGACCTTGTTCCACTCCCACCAGTTAAGAAGCCAGTAGGAAGCAAGTGGGTTTTCATATTAAAACAAAAATTAGATGGGACTGTGGATCAGTACAAGGCAAGGCTGGTTGCTCATGATTTACCTAGACATATGGGATTAATTATCAAGAAACATTTGCTCCAGTGGCCAAGATGATTACAGTTAGGGTTCTTCCATCATATGTTGTACATCATAACTGAGACTTACAATAGCTAGACATGAAGAAAGCCTTCCTTCATGGAAAACTTACTGAGGAAGTTTACATGGATTGCCCACCTGGTTTCACAGATGCTAGCAACAAAGAGAAGGTATGCAAGTTGAATGAAACGCTCTCTATATGGACTAAAACAGTCCCCTAGAGCATGGTTTAGGAGGTTTCATAAAGCTTGGTAGCATATGGTTATGTTAATAGTAATGCTGACCATACTTTATTTATAAAGCACTCACTTGACACTTTTACAGTTCTACTTATATATACGTAGATGATATCATCATCACTGGGAATAATGATGATGAGATCAGAAAACTGAAGATGTTTCTACGAAAGGAGTTTGAAATCAAGGATCTTGGAAAACTTAGGTACTTTCTTGGGATTAAAGTTGTCAGATCTACAAAGGGTATCTATCTCTCTCAAAGGAAGTATGTCCTTGATCTCCTTTCAGAAACAAGATTTCTTGGGTGCCTACCGTGTGATACACCATTAGATCCCAATACTAAACTCTAGGAAAAAGGCAGGTACTAGAGGTCAGTTGGAAGGCTCATCTACCTATCACACACACTGCCATACATTGCATTTGCCGTGAGTTTGGAAAGCCAGTTTATGCATGATCCCTACTCTACTCATATGGAGGCAGTCTACATGATACTACATTACCTAAAGGCAGCTCCAGGAAAAGGGATCCTCCTATGCCTCATAGTCATCTAAAAGTGAAGGCTTATACCGATGCAGATTGGGCAGGTAGTCCAGATCGTAAGTCTATCTCTAGTTACTATACCTTTGGGGCGGAAATCTGATTACTTGGCGCAGCAAGAAACAGAATGTAGTGGCTCGGTCCAGTGCAGAGGCAAAATTCAGGGCAATGGCCCAAGGAATATGTGAACTTTTATGGTTGCAAGCCTTACTCAGAGACTTGAAAGTTCAATGTCCTCAATCTATGACCCTATTTTGTGATGATAAAGCATCTATCAGCAATGCTCATGATCCAGTTCAGCATGATTGGACAAAACATGTAGAAATAGACCTCACTTCATCAAAGGGAAGCTAGAAAGTGGACAAATTCAGATTCCATTTGTCAGATCAGAGGACCAGCTGGAAGATATTTGTCCATGCATGATATATATGCACCAACTTGAGGAGGAGTGTTGAAATCCATTGTCGATTTAGGGTGGCCAAGGGTAGTTCTATATTTTTCCCTTTATTGTAATATGGGTTTTATAGGCTTATGTCTAGGTTTGACGTATGTAGGGATAAGAGTGCTGACTCATCCTTACCTACTTTCTTACCTATTCTCTCACCTACTTTCTTTTCTTGTAAATCCATTTCTCTATAAACAAGAAAGCTGAGTGAGGGAGAAGATCCATTTACTTATCCTTTTGCAAGTGGTTCAGCATATAGTTCTCGCAATATCTGCTAAAGAGCATAACTTATTCCCGAAGGGACTTCGAGGCCACGATCACCATATCACTATTCCTTCCAATTTGTTAATCTAAGTTTTAGCCCTTGTTTATTGCTTGCATAGATAAATAGAAGCAGATGGTTCCCTTAAATTCATACCTACACCTGTCATGCTCTTCATCTTCATTATCTATTCAAAACTCACCTCCATCCATTTTCCTCAATACCTCCACTACCCCATCATCCCTATTGATGCTATGCACCTCCACAAATCACCCATTGAACTTTCTAATATATATAATATCGATCATCTACACCCGATAAATGATTCAAATAAAACACAAAAGAAAGGATCCTTATTGACTCAGGATCGGCCCATATTCATCATAATTATTTATATTCGTCTAAAACGGTGAAGACATTCTCAATATTGAACATTCTTTCATGTTAAGACTGGAATTTTAATCTTCTAGATCCTCAAATCTTATCAGATTCCAAAGATCTAAAAATCAGATCTTATACATATTATGATTATATCAATGCTTGGGATAAGTGTTCTTATGTCAGAACACTCAACAAACTTATAGTTGGTTTATACATTTTCGTATTCAAGTTAACTTAAAGGAGTTGCCTAATTGGTTCAAATATTGGTTCCTCATATGGGGCCCTAACTCGGAGGACTTTCTTCTCTTGACTCTAAAAGAATCTCTGCAAATATTTCAACAATATAATAAAACTTATATTAGTCTTGATCCCCGAGAACTAAATTTACAGTTCATAATTTTATATAAGATCCACTAGATCTTAAGATGGACTTATTCAGTTTCCGAAGATGATGGTTGTTGAAATTACATCTCCATGAACCAAGTTTCCATTAAATGGCGGGATAAAGTTAGTATAACCAAATTGTCACCCTATACTATTAACCTAAAAAGAGGTTTCCCATTGGCACCCTGCTCCCTTAAGTCCTTAACCTTTCCAAAGACTGCACTACTCCTTTAAAATTAAACCAAAGGCAGCAACCATTCCTATCCCTTACAGCAGCCCTTTTCCATAGATGTATTGAAACCCTTATGGAACCTTTATCTGAAACAACTTGCACAAGCAACATAACCCAAGAACTCTCTTCAGGTTCTTGCAAGGCTCTAAGTCTCGAGTTTCGAGGGTGTCTACCCTTTGAGAACCGAGCTATTGGAGATCTCGGCGAGACATTATAAAAAAGCCACGAGGGCTTAAAAAGTGTCTTTGAGCCCTAAAATGATCATTTTACTGCCGAATACTCCCTATTTTAGCATATATAAACATATTTAAACCATAAAACTGTAAAATAAATCACATGGTGGTTGTTTGGGTTTACACCCATGTTTGGCAGTGTCGGTCAGAATTTCAAATGTAAACCTAGAGTAATATTGGTTATTCTACATAATGTTACATTAGTAGAAGATCAAAGAAGACCAAAGGAGCCAATAAAATTATATTTTAGGAGAAAAATAAACATAATAACACTTAATTAGTTAGTTGTCATAGTCAAAAAACCCAAAGTAGTTAAGTAGACCATACAATCATAATTCATACATTATATCGAGAACTGTCGAGAACTGGTCGAAATTGTCAAGAAATGTCAAGACCGGACGTGAATCTTGAGATTTCACCTCATGTGAGATCTCGTCTCGACCTGTTCAAGAAGTTCGAGATTCTCGAGATCTCAGCAAGATCTCGCCGAGATTTTGAATCATGGGCTCTTGCTCCCAACAACTTGATGTTACTACAAGTTGTATCAAGTTCTGTCTTAATTCTGATTAATTCCTTATCTTCTCCCGTCAAGTTCTGTCTTAATTAGCATCCTATAAAGCTCACTTAACAGCCCATCACCATCTGAGCATCAGCATAATCACCTCCAGGGATTCTGTTCTGCAGTCATACGACCAAACCATCAGCACTGCACGATCATAAAACAGACAGAAATCACTTTTCTCTCTACAGCACCATTCATTGATTATTCTCCTTAGTCGCAGATACCTCTCATCATTTTACTGCATTTTTTCAGTCTTCTTTAATACAGGTTCTAACAATAAAATCTTCTTGTTTCTTCAATCAATTGTATGCAGGAAAACACAGAGTAATTGAATATCAATCAATTATGAGAGGAGCCTGCGGACAAAAATAATTCAACAGCGGTAATATTTTCGTATCAAATATAATTAAGAGGTCAGTGATGCTTATCAGGTCATGAGATTTTTTTTTTTTTTTGGGGGGTTGGGGGGGGGGTGGGGGGAGGGATGATAAAAGGTCCACGAATCTCAGCTTAAAAATGTCTATTTCCATCAAATTGCAGAACTGCCATGCTTTTGTAAACCCTTGTATAGCTTGCTGTGCTTCAACAATGTCTACTGTTTAGTGAAGCTGCTCTTTGGGGCTATCCCCCTTTCATAAAATTTATAGTTATCGCAAAAGTAGTTGAGCAATAATATTGTTTGATGAGTTATAACACAGTAAGTATGATCAGCAGCTTGAAATGATTAGTTTTCACTTAATAACCAAACCTTCTAACAAAAAATATTCAAAGAAGCACCAAAACAGGATCTGCCCCAGATTTTATTTTTTTTTCAAATAATTAGTATTCATGCCTCGTCTGGTATCACTACAAATATAATGCTAATTTTGATCGAGCCCAAAAGTGTTTCACTAATTGAAAATTAATTTCCACTACCTTTCTCCCTTTGGGTGCTTTTTGGTTGTCTTGGCAAGCAGGAGGAGAATTTCTGGCATCTGTGTGAATCAGGCAGATCATAAGAAATTAGGTACGAAATACAGAGTATGAAAAATCAGCAGAAATATTTTAAAAGAAAGCAACACTTCCAAGAATATCGATTTTTAATATATTAGAAAAAAACTCCAAAGTTACAATTGCAAATTGTTAAAATGTGAACCTATCACTAGAACTAATATCAGACCCAATTGATGCAATATCAAAGCCCAATAGACAAGGACCTGGTTAGGTCCCAAGATAGATATTCCTTTGAATCTTATGAATCTAGTAGAGTCATATTGTGGGGCGATTTTTCATGTTTGATTGTTAATATTATTTGCTGGAAGTAGATCTTGTTTTCCAGCTTGATATTTGAAAGTAATGTTAAGAATCCTAGATGGATTAAGTGTTTACATTAGCTGGTCAATGGCTATGTTTAGTTGTCTTGATCTCTGTTTTTAGTTTCATATAGGTTTGGTCCAGGTCAATCCAAGTCAGTCCATGAGTTTGTTCAGCCCAAAAATATAAATATATTTTCAGGCATACAGTCCCCCATGATTTGATGAATTAAGAACTTCAGTTTGTCTTCAAATTACTGTTAAATTCGGTACTTCTTCTGAATAGATTCGCATGTTCAACTTTGTTACAACTGCTTATCCCAAAAGCTCAATCTGTTAGGAAAGAACTACAACAATGTATATAAACACAACACCCCCCCCACCACACCCCTAAATGTATAGGCCCGCTCACACACACACCCACACAAATACACACACATAGCTCTGCACGTGACACCATCACGCGGCACCAAGGGGCACAACTACACCCAAACCCCTCGCACATAGCAAGAATCGAACACCCAATCTCCTAGCTTGATACCATGTTACGACCAAGATTCAAGGTTTTGGTTTCGAAGCCGGTTTCGACCCACCTCAGAACCGAAACTCACCATGTTTCAACCCCATCTCGGTCGAAACCAGGTATTTTTTTTAATTTTATTTTTGGCAGTTGGTTTTGATGCCCTAATTTTTTTTTTACCCCAAATTTTGTGCGCTTCATATTGTTACCTTATTTCACATATTCCTTGACTTAGTTTCACAAAAAACACATCCTAAATGATTTTCTAGGTGTGGACCATAACTTGGTAATGTATGCAATGAGTACAGTAATTGGAAATTGAGACTTTGAAGCCTTATTTTTGTTTAATATTGTTTAAGCAAATGTTTCTTTATAATTTTGTTTCATTTACTTAAGATATTATTCATAAATAAGTAAAAAAACCCCATTTGAATCCAATAAAAATAATCTAAAATCCAAATTCAAATTAAAAAAAAAAAAGGATAAAAGTCATCCCTCATGTTCAAGAACAAAAACTGCATTTCCGGTTACGGGACGATTTTCAACTTTCAAATGATAAGGTTTTTCTCCAATTTAAAAATTGTATATTCTTATTATAATAAGACATCACTAAAAACCATAAGTGTACCAAAATAATCTTTTGTTTTGATATCCCCAAAAAAAAATGTTGAATTGCATCAATCCGATACTATCGTAAAAAGTGTTCAAGGGCATATTTGTAATTTTTCCTTTATTTTCTTTATTTTTTTCTATTATCATTAAGGATATATTTGTAATCTTGCTTATTATGACTTCAGTATAACTAAGAAGGCTGAGTGAGGAGATCATAATTTTACTCATTCTTTCTTATTCAACATAGTATTAGAGCCACCCTAGACCATCTTCACCCTACTACCACCCCCTCTTCATCTCTCTCTTACCACCACCCTCTCTCAACCCTCATTCCTCCTCTACCGCCACCACCTAAAGCCTACCCCCATTACCTAAACCCTTTTATTCTTCCTCTCTAATCTCTTACCTTATATTCCACCGTCCTTAACCCTACCTAAACCCTACTACCATTACCTAAACCCTTTTTTTCTTCCTCTAATATCTTACCTTATATCCCACCGTCCCTAATCCTACCTAAACCCTACCGCTATCTCCCACAGCCCACCTAAACCTACCGCCATCACCTAAACCCTTTTTTCTTCCTCTCTAATCCCTTACTTTATATCCCACCATCCCTAACCCTAACCTAGCTACTTTTTCTCTTTCCAGCCTACTTATCTATGCACTAAGAACCTCTCTCCAAGGATCAGTTGTCATCCGGTGCCGTGAATCCCTAGTTGCAGGGATGTTCTTCGAAGAGATAGCACACATAGCCACTCTTGATTCTTCCTTGTCTGTATGAAAATCAAAACTTACTGCAATGCGTCTCTCGTTCCCAGAAGACTGAAACATGGCACCATCAATTATCGCCTCTGGTATTTCACTAGAAGTAACTCCGTCCAGGTACTTTACAATGTTGAGCACATATCAATTTGTTCTGCTTCAGTTTTTTTTAGACAAATCGTTCTTGGGTTGTGTTCCTAATGAGGATGAAATTTCAGAAGAGAAAAGATTGGAACACTGGGATTGAAAAGGGATAACAAAAACAAAGGGAGAAAAGGGATGGGACCAAAATAGACAAATTGACAATGGGATAATTTTAGAGATATTTGGGATAATTTTAGGGATAATTTTATAGATATTAGGGATAATTTAACACAAAGGAGATATAGGGATATCGTTACCAAAGGGGGAAGGGAAAGGCAATATCAAGGAAACCACCCAAAAGGGAAGGGAACATTACCGTAACAATAAAGGGAAGAGAAAATCTAAGGGGAATACCTTATGGTAACTGTAGGGAGGGAAAACCAAGAAAGAGAAAGATATAAAGGGGATAAAGAAGCTATCGAAATAGCAAGAGAGAAAGGGATCACTGCCTAAACAGACGGAGGGAGGGGAACCGAGAAAGACAAGAAAGAGAGAGACTTACATGAGGGGGGAGGGGGAGCAGCCAAGAGCACTCTTGCTTCTTCAATATTCATCAACTGAATTTTCATTAATAAAAAAAATGCCTTTATAAGGCTTACAATCCTAATACCAATATGATTCTAAAAGACCAATAAGCAAAACAGAGTCCTAAACTAACCCAAAAACTGAACTATAACTCACGTTTGAAAGGAGGGGAATGGGGGGCCTACCATAATAGAAAATAATAAAACAAAACAAATAATACATAAACTAGTCAGCCACATCTAAAGGGGTGGGGTCCATAAATAAAGAAATAAAAAAAAAGAACTGAAAACAAAATAGAATCCTAAAACTACCGAATGTCTAGAATCCTAATTAAACCAATTAAATTTAAATCCCAAGAAGATTCTCATCCAACGGATCCTGGCCTGCATCAGTTCCTCAACATGCCTATTCTTCTGAAGTCGTTTCTCCCACTGCGGAGATCTCAAAAATAGAATTTAATGCTATTGCACTCAACCCAATCAAGTTGGATGGGACCAACTATTTAATGTGGTAAAAAAGGCACACATGGCAATTTCTGCAAGAGGTTTGTTGGGATACATCACTAGTCACAAAAAGGCACCTACCCTCACAGACCGACTTTATGACAAATGGGTGTCCGAAAACTCTATTGTGATGGCATATTTAATTGGCTCTATGGAACCTAAAATTGGCCGGATGTGTGTATTGTAACCTGATGCTTCAGAAATTTGGAAGCTCGCCAAGGAGACCTATTCTTAGGTTGGCAACTACTCTTTGATTTATGATCTCTATGTGAAGATCGGTGCAAATAAGCAACAGGACATTACTGTATCCCAATACTATTCTGAACTCCGAAGTTTGTGGCAAGAGTTGAACTACTATGATACCTTTACTGCTACTTTTCTACTGATGCTGCTGCTATGAAGCTTGCAAGGGATAAGCTAAGGGTGTATAATTTTTTGGCTGGTCTCAATGTTGATTGTTGAATTTGATCAAATTCGTGCTCAAATCCTCAATAAAGAGCCCCTCCCATCTTTAGAACAGGCTTATGCCTTGGTTCAATCTGAGGACATGCATCGTACATCGATGATGCCTCCATTACTAGCCGAATGGTTAGTTCTTCAAACCACTCAGCAAGGTGGTGCAACATTCTCCAAACCTACCTCCTTTCGAGACCCAGTTCGGTGTACATTTTGGGAAGGAAAGGCATACCTGGAAATTACATGGCAAACCGGCTGATTTTGAGGCCAAGAGGAGTGAGAAAGGAGTACAGAGATCCAAGAATTTCTGGGCACCACAAGCTCAGTAGACCTAAGCTTTCCCTCCTACTGGGACTCTTCCTATCCCTTCAGCCGAAGAAGTTCAGGTGCTTAGAAATCTACTAAGGCCATCTTCTCCAGCTAATGCCAGTTCATCATCTTCATTTACCACACCAAGTTCATTTTTTTGTCCAGTCAAGTGTTTCTCATGCTGGTCATTGTAATTCCTCTGTCCCTAGCCCATGGGTTATGGACACTGGAGCCACTGATCACATGACTGGTTCAGCCAGCTCCTTCTACCTATACTCTCCCTCTTCCGAGAAAGATACAGTCCGAGTAGCAAATGGGTTTCTCTATCCTATATCTGGAAAGGGATCCATCCCCTGCTCCTCTACTCTTACTTTACAGTTTGTTCTTCACGCTCCTAGTTTTTCTACAAATTTGTTATCTATTAGTAATCTTATTAAGTCTCTTAACTGTAAAGTAACTTTTTTTCCTTCCTCGTATGTAATTCAGGAACGGGTGAGTGGAAAGACGATTGGACATGGTAGATTGCATGGTGGTCTCTACTTGCTTGATGATGGTCCTTCAGCACCCACATCATCCTCTCCACCACCTTCACCTCAGACAACCCCACATCACCTTTATTCCTCCGTGAGCACTCTTCAGCAGTGGCATAGACGTCTTGGTCACCGCTCTCCAGTTGTTCACTGAAACCTATTCCCGTACGTATATCCTTCACCGGCTAGGGTCCCTCAATAAATCAATTGTTGAAACAATTTCATTGCCTTTCTTAAAGAAGAAATAGACAAGCATAAAAAAGAAGACGGAATACCCACTTTTGTCTCAGTTGTTTTCTTTTTTATTTAAACATTGTAATAAAAACGAGTTATTATGCGAAGCCTGTATTTTGGCTAAACAGGTTTGTACAACCTATTTACCTTCATTTAATAGAAGTAGTGGTATTTTTTATTTAGAGCATTCTGATGTATGAGATCCTACTAGGACTACTTCTATCTCTGGACATCGTTGGTTTGTCACCTTTATTGATTGCCATACACGAACTACTTGGGTCTATCTAATGAATAATAAAGTGATGTTTTTCAATGCTTCTGCCAATTCCATAACATGATTAAGACTCAGCTTCAGGCTCAGCTCAAGGTGCTTCGCAGTGACAATAGAAAAGAATTCCTTGATGGGGAATTTCAACAATATTTGTCAGATAATGGGATCCTACATCAAACAAGTTGTGTTGACACTCCGCCTCAAAATGGGGTTGCAAAGAGAAAAAATCGTCACCTCCTTGAGACTACAAGATCTCTATTGTTTGAGGGGCATGTTCCAACCCGTTTTTGGAGTGATGCTGTTTTCACTACCGCCTCTCTTATCAAGTCCCTTCGAGAATTCTCGACAACAAAGCCCCTCTGGATCTCCTGCTCGACAATACTTCCTTTGTGTTACTGCCGAAGATTTTTAGTTGTGTTTGTTATGTTCGCAATCACCAATCTCCTAGCAAGCTTGATCAGTGCATCTTCCTTGGCTATTTTGCTACACATAAAGGATATAAGTGCTACCAGCCTCCTTCCCGGAAGTTTTGTTACAAAGGATGTTCTCTTTCATGAGCACCTCATATACTGCCCGTCACATCTTCAAGGGGAAAAGGTTTCAGCTCAAAGTGTCAAACTTAAAGCTATGCCTCTGTTTTTACCAGGAGAAAAAATCAAAAGAGTCCAAGAAAAAGTCATCACGGATCCAGATCCGTATGTTCCAGACACAGATACAACATCAGACCATGATTCAATACCATCTTCTACACCTACAGCTATTCTTACAACCAATCTTAATGCCAAACCTTTGCAAGTTTACAGCCATGCCAGAAGCAAGGAAGGAAGGACCACTACCATCAATGCAACTTCACATGTCCCTTCGCCAGCCCTGGATCCAGAGACTGAGCTTCCTTTTAGTAAAGAAATTCCTCTCTCTGATTTTGATCTTCCCATTGTCATCCAAAAAGGTACTAAATCTTGCACACTTCACCCAATTTCTAATTTCGTTTCATATAACTTTTTATCTCTTCCTTTTATGCATTTGTGTCTTCGCTTTCCTCTGTGTCTATTCCTCATAAATGGCAAGATGCAATTATTAATGAACGGTGGAAAGCTACAATGGTGGAAGAAATGAGAGTCTTGAAGAAAAATGACACATGGGAACTTGTTCCACTCCCATCAGGTAAGAAGCTAGTAGGGTGCAAGTGGGTCTTTACAGTCAAGTAGAAAATAGATGGCACGGTGAATCGGTATAAGGCAAGGCTGGTTGCTCGTGGATTCATCTAGACATATGGGATTGATTACCAAGAAACTTTTGTTCCAGTGGCCAAAATGACAACAATCCTGATTCTTTTGGCATGGGTAGTACACCATAACTGGGATTTACAACAGCTTGATGTGAAGAATGTCTTCCTTCATGGGGAACTTACAGAGGAAGTTTATATGGACTGTCTAGCTGGTTTTACAAATGTGAGCACCAACGAGAAGGTATGCAAGTTGAAACGTTCCCTTTATGGACTTAAACAGTCCCTTGAGCATGGTTTGGTAGATTTCACAAAGCTATGATAGCATTTGGTTAAGTTCAGAGTAATGCTGACCATACATTGTTTCTCAAGCATACATCTAGAAATTTCACTGCACTTCTTGTTTATGTGGATGACATTGTTGTTACTGGAAATAATGATGAGAAAATTTGAAAACTGAAAACGTTTCTGGGAAAGGAGTTTGAAATTAAGGATCTTGGAAAACTCAAGTACTTTCTTGGAATTGAAGTTGCTCGCTCTACAAAGGGCATCTTTCTCTCTCAAAGAAAGTATGTCCTCGATCTTCTCTCAGAGACAGGATTACTAGGGTGCCAACCATGTGATACTCCTCTGGATTTCAATACTAAGCTTAGGGAGAAAGAAAAAACACCAACGGAAAAAAGCAGATACCAACGGTTAGTTGGAAAGCTTATCTATCTGTCACATACCAAGCCAGATATTGCCTTTGCAATGAGTTTAGCAAGTCAATTTATTAACTATTATATTACTATATTGATTGATTCATTGTTAAGATATACCTATCTCTATCTCACGCTAAGCCAGGAAATTCATAACTGATAGAAAATTTCTTTTTTTTCTTTTCTTTTTTTATTAATTCCAAAAAAAAGGATAATATTATGTAGAATTTGGAAATCTAGGATTGGATCAACAAGTAAAGTAATCCAATTTTTTTGTTTCTATAAGATAAGAATTTGTTGGTCGGGGGCACGAATCGAATCTCTTCGTCACACAATTCAATTAAATTTTTTAATTATGCCGTATTGGTTATTGGTACAATACATATATCAATAAAAGTGATTGAATCTCGTTCTGGTGGGAGGCAATTCAATAAAAGCAAAGCAATTAGATTAAGGTCACAATTCATTGCATTGATATTTATCAAATCTAAATAAAAAATTTATTAACCATTTTACCTTACCCTAGACTTCCCAAGTCATAGTCATTCTTTTTCACACCCATGTTATTTGCTATAAGGTTCATCTTTTTGTTCACCATAGGAGGACTCACTGGGATAGTCCTGACTAATTCTGAGCTAGACATTGCTCTACATGATACTTTTTATGCGGTTGCACATTTCCATTATGTACTTTCTATGGGAGCTGTTTTTGCTTTATTTGCAGGATTTCACTATTGGGTGAGTAAAATTTTTGGTTGGACATACCCTGAAACTTTAGGTCAAATCCATTGTTGGATCACTTCTTTCGGGATTAATCCGACCTTCTTTCCCATGCATTTCTTAGCGCTTTTGGGTATGCCACGTCGCATTCCAGATTATCCAGATGCTTACACTGTGTCGAAACACCCTACTACTCGAAAGCCGAAGAAAGAGCCCATAAGATCAAAGTAGAGTATTGCCTATCATAGGTTAGGGGGAGACAGAGGAAGTATTTCATTTAGCTGTTCGAGAAGAGACGGAAGGAAGGAACCCCAAAACCCTGATCTAACTGACAACTAAAGGTAGGTAGCTGACTAATGTCGACGAGTCTCGAGCTCTAGACGAAACGAAGTCAAGCAAGAGTACCATAGCCCTGAGTGAAATGGATATTAACTTCTGAAGGAGTTCCGGAAAAGAATCAGAATTGATCGATATCTTTCTCGAAACAAACGAAAAGAAAACGAAGGATGAAATAGAAATCATGGATTAATTAAACCCTGGAAACTCTTTCTACAATAAGAGGGAGTCGAGATGAATTTGAATGAAGTGGAACCGATTTCGAATCAATCGGTCAAATCACTCAACTGCATAAATGAATCTATTGAAAGAGGTTTGGAAACAAGCTACCTTTTCGTTGGCCAAAACAAATTCCTATTCTTGGCTCCGGCGGTCTCTTCTATTCAAATTCAAAATCGTCAGTATGGGGTCCCAAAAACCCCTCCGAAACTTCTGCTTGACTGCCTGCTGAAGGGCCTGTATGTCTAGCAGTTGGCTACCTTCAACTAGGCCTATTCTGCCCTTATATCTCGGGTATTAAGAGTGGTTGAGATCGACTCCAACATCAGTGATGAAAGAAAGGACTCTTGTTCTTTGCTGAAATGTCCTAGTTTTTCAATCCCTTGTTCTGCCATTGAAGATACCCGATCACCATGTGTACAAAAGGATGGGAAATGATCCCAACAGTTAATGTGAATACTAGTGTGCCCACTTTATCTACCTTGCAGCTTGTCAAGGGAGTCAAAACCTTTGTGGCTGCGCTAGATGGGGATGAAGAAAATGGGTCAAATGAGGAGCTACCGACTGTATTGTAATAGCATAAGTCCTTTGCCTTTCTGGTGATAGCTTGAGACCTGCCATCCTTGCCCCCCTGAACAAGTCTTCCTCACCTGGAAATATGGCCCTCCCCCCTTTGTCGTCTACCGCTCCTGGCTCTGCCATGGCTGTCGCTCCAACAGACACTTCCTCTTCTACTAATCAGTCGATTGAACCCTCCTCTCCTTTACCTCTTTTGCCTCTGCCGTTAGCCACTTATAGCCTTCAAAACCGTAAAAGGTTGAACCGTCTGGCTTTGGCTCAACCACTGGATGAACCTCATTCAGACACCCTTAATATTTTGGACCAGACCGCCCCTGAAACTCAATCGGACAGGTTTTTAGCACAATCCCAAATTTCTCCTCCTACCTCTCTAAACTCGACCCACCCTTTAAATCAACCCTCTATACCCTCTCCTGTGGATCCGCCCTCTGACCTTCATGGATCTCTTCTTCCAATCCCGACAACCCCAGCTTCAAAAAACCTTCCTGTTTTGCAGTCCTTGCAATCCCCCACCTCCTCTAGCCTGGAAAACATACTCGCCATCTTAACTCTCGTTCTGGGTCTGAGCTGGTTCCAGGAGATGGCATGTGAGGGGATATGGGGAGAACTGAAAGAATTCCTAACTCTGAAAATCGATCTATGGGTAAAGGAAGGAAAAAAAAAGGGCAAAAATATGGGGACCCCCTCGGCTTGAAATGAAGTGCCTCAGAAGTCTAGAACTTCGAGACCTGGGAAACGATCCTCCAAGGATCGATTGTGAGGTTGCTTCCCCCCTTCCATTGTTTCCCATGATGAACGGTCTATATTGGAACATCAGGGGTCTGAACTCCCCTTCTAAGCAAGCTGAAATCAGGAATTTTATCAACTCTCGACACCTTTCTTTCAGCATTCTTGGAGAGACTAGAGTTAAAGAGGCGAATTTTAAGTAAATTTTAAGTAAATGTTTCTTTAATTTTATATTTCATTTACTTAAGATATTATTCATAAATAAGCAAATACCCCCTATTTGAATCCAATAAAAATAATTTAAAATTCAAATTCCAGAAGGATAAAAAGTCAACCCTTCAGTTCAAGAACAAAAATCGTATTTTCGGGTGCGGGGGCGATTTTCAACTTCAAAATGCTAGGCTTTTTTCCAAATATAAAAATTCCATAAATCTTATTATAGTAAAGTATCACTAAAAACCAAGAGTGCGCCAAAATAATATCTTGTTTTGATGCCCAAAAAATAATTTACATTCAGACGACTTTTAACAGCATTCGCGTACTTCGAATAAGGTTTGACCGGAGTGTAACTCCTTCATTATAACTCGGATTCAAGCAATCTAGGATTTGTTGGAAAGCTGATTATACTAGCTTTGCAATGAATTTGAGATTGCTTGAATCCGAAATATATTAAAGGAGTTACACTCCGGTAAAATTTGTTAGAAATAAGTAAATGTTAGTCATAAATACGTGTTGCCTACTTAACTCAATTATTTGTTTCTTTGTTGTTTTTCTTATATTAATTAAGCTATGTCTTAAATGTTTATTTATGTAGAATGCTGCATATATATATAAACATTAATATAGCATCAATATATTAAAAATATAAAAAAATACACTGGGAACGCCTTGGTCGCCTAGGCGGCGCCTAGGCGCCTAGGCGCCCAGGATGGCCTCAAACGCCTTGGATCGCCTTGTCGCCTTGACAACTATGGCCCTTGCCATTGCTAAAATGGTGGCGCCCAGGTGGCAAATGGTTTTTAATTACAATCATCATGATAATGGTCGTCTATGGGTGTTATGGGACAGCAGTAAGATTAATTTCACTCTGGTACGCTCTGTAAGACCCACACGCCACGAACCCGGTCTAACATTACATTTCATGTCGTGACCCGTCTACATATCATGGTCGAGCCAAGTGGACCAAGTGTGTGAAGAAACCCAAGACCCAATATGAAATTTTACTCAAAAACAGTCAAAATAAGGGTAAGGTTGCATGCCTAAACAGGCAGGTCCGACCCCCCCCCATCGACCCCCACCATCGACCCGTGACCAGGGGTCGCAGGGGTCTTGGATTGTCCGACCCCCCCCCATCGACCCCCTACCATCGATCCCCGGAAAACAGCAAAAACAGCACGAACCGGAAATTATGAAACTTTCCTAATTTCGAATGGAACCTTTCCTAAACTCAATGGGACGTATTTTGGGAGGTTTTACTCTGTAAATAGGACGTCCCTAAGCCTCTTTCACTCCTTTTACAACCCTAATTGGATTGAGAGAAAGAGAAGAGAAGGAAGAGAAGGAGAAGAGAAGGAGAATTGAAGAAGAAGACCAAGGAGGAGGAAATTCAGAGGAAACTCTAAATCTCAGCAAACCTAAGGTATGAATACATTCTCCATGATTTATTTAAGACCTTAGAATGGTTTATGAAGAGGGTATGACTTAGGAGAAACCCAAATCATCCATCCATAGGAGGATTTCAATGAAATCCATGGAGGAAAATCATGGTAGGCAAAGTAAGGAAGAAACATAGAGTTTTAAGCCATAGAACAAGCATAGAATGGATTGTGGAAGTAAGCCATAGGACCCAAACATGAAAGAATGGACTGTAGGATGAAATTCTCGACTCAAACATGGGGGGTCGCACCTAGGGTCGATGGAACATCCAACCCTAGCATCGACCCCCTGCACTCGGGAAGTCCAAGAAAGGGGGGGTCACACCCAGGGTCGATGGAACATCCGACCCTAGGCATCTACCCTACCCCTGGGGGTCGCAGAAAACTGCTACCCGTTCTGCTACCCGTCCTGCTACCCCCAATTAACAGCAAACCAAAAATTGTCGGAATGACTTCTAACTAAAATCTATCGACTTGTTAGGTTTTCCTATTGATATAAAAGTGATTCTTAAAGCTTGAAAGAGGATCTACACTCAAGCAAAGGTGAGGGAACAGGACCTAAACTAATTGGTTAATAATAAATTATTTTATTTTGAGTCCAATGCCATGATTGATTCTATGCGTGTATGCTTGTTATGTGCATTCAACATCTCATCCAATATTTTTATTATTACTGTTCATGCATATTTAATTATTGTTTATAACGTGATGATGATGATGATAATAGGAATAGGCATGTGGATGTATGTGTGTGGTTGGTGTGCTTGATGCGAGCGAGTATCAGGGGGAGGTGTCATAGGCGGGGCCTCAGTACTCTAGCTCTATCTTTAACTCAAGTCTTGTTCACTGACATCATCGTATCGCCATTACCTTAGCGGAACTATTACGTCGTAGGGTATGAGGGGAGGTGGTCTCGGACCGTGTAGTCTCTGACTCTGCCGGGGGGCCTTAGCCCTATCTCTATGGACGTACTGAGGGATGCGGGGGTGAGGCCTTAGATACACTATTTGGCATTAGGATTGGTTAGTTGCGAGCCCAGTTTGCGAGCCCTCGCCAGCAGGGGCTTACGTGTTGGTATGGACAACGGGTACAGCAATAAACGTGACCTTTGCGTGTACATTGTCCATGGTAGGTGCATGTGGGCCGACAATAAACGTTACCTTTGGGCGGTTTCACAGACTAGTGTATAGAGGTGCGGCGTCAATAAACGTGACCTTTGGCCACCTATCCTTTCTATAGCACATTGCAAACTTATTTATCAGACCAAAGATATGAATTGAATGCATGCATATGTTTGTTGCATTGTTTTGTTTTCTCACTGAGCTCAAGTTGGAGAGCTGACCCTCGCGCGTGCAATTCTTTTTAGTTTCTGATGTTGCAGGTACTATGATTGAAGATTATGTCGACACGCCAACATATGAACATGTGGCGGCTATGATGAGCAAGCTTTGGAGGACGAACATGGTTCGTTAAGCGAGCGTTTCAACGGTGGATACGTTTAGTGTTTAGTTTTCGTATTTGGATATTGTAATATGTATTAAATTATGTTTTGGTTACTTGGAAATAAATGGAATATTAATTATTTATCATGATTAGACCTCAGTTCATTATCTGTAAGATTTCCGCTATTTACTTTATTACCTCTGATTAATATGGAATGTGTTTTGGTTTATCATATGTGGGATAGCCTATTCGAGATCCTGGTTGAACCGTTGGATTATTGACGGTTCATCACACCATTCTGGTTGGTGCAGAATTGGGGTGTGACACGCTCATCCGACCAATTCATGCATTTTAAAGTTTTTCTCGTCATTTCCCTCTCTTTCAAATGAGGTCCATATTACTGCTATATATGCTGCAAATTCTTCTCATGAGCGTAGAAGATTGTGGGAGGATTTAGGCATGCTGCATTCCTTCTTGGGAGATAGTGCTTGGGGCCTACTGGGAGATTTTAATGTTATTAAATATGCCCATGAGAATATGGGTGGGCAAATTGTTGAAAATGATGTGGGTGAATTTGTGGATTGTTTGGACTCCATGGGGGGTTAGCGGACCTAAAATGGACTGGTCTTAAGTTTACTTGGAACAACAGAAGAATGATTGATCAGAGAGTCTCTTGTAAGCTAGACAGAGCTCTAGTGAATGACAAATGGTTATCTTCTTTCAGTGGTTTAGAGGCATGTTTTGAATACTCTGGAATATCGGATCATTCTCCGATCGTTCTCTCTATGACTCAGAATATTTCTTTTGGCCCTGACCATTCAAATTCTTTGATATGTGGACTAATCATGCAAACTTTAAGAATGTTGTTACTGTAGCTTGGAAACGTTTCCTCTCAGATGGCTATCAACGTCTAGTTCGATGTGCTCAGAAGCTTAAAGAAATCAAGAGAGCCCTTGTTTCTTGGAACAAAGAATCTTTTGGTAACATTTCTAGTGTGGTTCAGATGTGTCGGAATGAGGTAAGTGCTGTCCAGTCTAGTCTTCAAATCTCGGGATATGATCATTCTCTTCATCAAGCTGAAAAGGATCTATCTCAGAAGCTTGGGAGCTTAGTGGTTCAAGAAGAGAGTTTCTTCAAACAAAAATCCAGAATATACTGGCTTAAATAGGGAGACAGGAATACTTCCTATTTTCATAAATCTATCAAAGCTCGCCAAAATTGGAATCATATTTCCTCTCTTCATGCAAAGGATGGTCATGTTGTCACTGTTGTTAGTGAGATAAAAAAAAAATGGCGGAAGATTATTTCTATGATCTATATGACCCTCCTGTCCTTCCCCCTCTGGTGCCCGTTCCTTTGGACATTTTTGATAAAGTTTTATCGAAAGATCAAAGTTCCAGATTAGCCGCTTTGCCGATGGATGAAGAGATTCTTAAAGCTATCAAGGACATGAAGACCCACAGAGCCTCTGGGCCTGATGGCTTTAGTATGGGTTTTTTCATTACAGCTTGGGACATTGTAAAGGTAGACATCATTGTTGTGGTCAAGAGCTTCTTCTTGGATTAATCCAAGACAAATTAAGGAAGTAAACCAAACTTTTCTATGCCTTATCCCTAAGAAGGAAGGGCCCTCCTCCATTGCTGACTTCCATCCCATTGCTTTGTGCAACACTTTGTACAAGATAATTGCAAAAATTCTGGCTGGTAGGTTGAAAGAGGTGGTGGGAGATCTCGTCAGTCCTTGCCAATCAGCTTTCATCCAGGGCAGGAACGTTGTTGATAACATCATGATTTGTACAGATCTCATACGGGGTTTCGATAGGAAGAATCATTCCCCTGCAACCTTGCTCAAGATTGATCTTCAAAAAGCTTATGACAAAATCAGATGGGACTACATTAGAGAAGTCTTGAGCAAAATGAAATTCCCTGATCGATTCTCTCAATGGATTTGGTGGTGTGTCTCTTTGACCAGATTCTCAGTTTTGGTAAATGACAGTCCTGCTGGGTTTTTCTACGTAAAGAGGGGAATCAGACAAGGTTGTCCTATGTCTCCCCTTCTGTTTACCCTTGTGTTGGAAGGCCTATCCAGGCAGCTCCAGATCAAATCTCAGCAGCATCAGATCGACTTCTTTCCCCGATGTAAGGAGATTGATCTCTCCCATTTGGCTTTTGCGGATGACATTATGATCTTTTCGAAAGGCAATGTCAAATCTCTTTCAACTATCATGAATGTTTTGGAGTCCTTCAGCGCTATGTCGGGGCTTGCCATCAACAAGCAAAAATCCTCTATGTTCCTGTCTGGGATTGACAAGCCTCATATTGAGAATCTGCAGAATATTGTGGACTTTCCCTTGGGAAACTGCCTATTACATATCTTGGGCTTCCCCTAATTGCTGCCAGACTCTCAGTCCATTACTGCTCTCCTATCCTTGACAGGTTAGGGAAAAGGCTTCATCAATGGAAAGCCAAGGTCCTGTCCTATGCGGGTAGGCTTGAGCTAGTTAGATTTATCATGCAAAGTTCCTATTTGTATTGGATAGGGGTTTTTGGCCTCCCTAGCTCAGTAAGTCTGAAAATTGAAAGCATCATGAGTGCCTTCTTATGGAAAGGAGGGGAGAACAACAGATTCCTTCATACTATTGCCTGGGGAAAAGTGTGTCTGCCAAAAGCGGAGGGCAGGCTGGGGATTCGAAAAATCAAGGAGGTTAACCTCACTTGCATCATCAAGAGGATTTGGCGGATAGTGGGGGAAAAATCAGGCATATGGGTCCAATGGGTTTACAGCAAATATCTCAAGAAAGACTCCTTATTGTCCGCACCTGAAAGCAAAGACTCCTCTTGGGTTTGGAGATCTATCCTTCGTCATAGGCAGATGGCGCTGCCCAATATTAGATCCCTTATTGATGATGGATCCTCAACTCTTTTGTGGTTGGATAATTGGCATCCCCATGGTGTTCTGGTGTTTACTTATGGGGAACGGATTAGAGTTGATCATGGAAGGGATAGAACGGCAACTGTCTCTTCTATCTTGTCTGGAGGATCATGGTGTACTGGTAGGGCCTCCTCTTCGCGCCTTCTGCAAGCTTGGGGCGTGCTCAATGCGATTCCCCGTCGCCCCTCGGGAAGTGGAGATATCACAGTATGGGCGGCCTCCCCAAATGGGAGATTCTCTTCTGCTTCGGCATGGGAATCGGTCAGATCTCGTAGTTCGAAGGTTGATTGGCATGATGTGGTGTGGTTTCATGGGCATTATCCTCGTCACAGCTTCATCCTTTGGAGAGCATTGACCTTGTGCCTCCCAACAAGTTCTTTTCTTCATGAAAAAGGTATCATCTCCAACAGTTCTTGTGGCTTATGTTGGGCAGCGGACGAAGACGTCAATTACGTATTTTTTGAGTGTCCCTTCTCCAAGAAAATTTGGGACCATATCTGATGCAGTCCAAGGACCAGCCAGTAGTGGATCAGCCCAAGGATGTGTCAACATGGGCCCAACCCACACTGTTCACGTGAACACTGTTCACGCGGTACTGTTCACGTGAACACGTTCACGGTACCCGAACAGTACAACAGAGAAATTTTCCTTCTTTTGTTATTTCTTTCCTAAATTATTCTTAGATTTTGTTTCCTAAAGTTAAGTTATGGATTGATATTTTGTAAGTTGTTTTTTTGGAAACTTTCCTAAATCTATAAAGGCAAGTTTCCCTTTTAATTTATCTTAGGATATTTTTTAGATTGGAAACTTTCCTAAATCTATAAAGGCAAGTTTCCCTTTTAATTTATCTTAGGATATTTTTTTTTTAAGAGGACTAAATCCTTCCTTATTTTGTAATCTTTCTTAAGTCTATAAATAAGATAAAGAAGAAGAGAGCCAGCAGATTTAGACCAGAAAAAAGAAGAGAGTTTAGCTCTTGATTTTCTGGTTGAGTCTCATAGGTTGTGAGACTCAACCGAAATATTCTGTTTTATGGTTTTCTTATCCTTCTGTTAATTCCTTCAAGTTCTTGTTATTGCATACTGAATTGCGATACCATTAAGTGCTGATTTGATCAACGAAAGCTCGTGGGAATAAAGATTAAAATCATATTGACCAGCTCTAACTAAACCAGTCCCGTTTTCAGATGATAAGTAGTTTTCAAAAAATCACATCTCTCTCATCTGTGATCGGATCATCTCTAACTTTGGATATGTCTTCATAATCATTCCAAAGAGTATTTCCCATCAAGTTTCAAGTGATTTCAAGGGTTAGATTTCAAGATAAGTGGTTTTCTTCATTACTTTTCTCTGCAGATTTTGTATTGGACTGAATTAAGATCCTTTAGCAAAGAAGGCTTGTTAATTTGACTTGCTTTGAACCCTCTTTGCCATCAATATCCTTAACAAATGCTAGCCTATAAGAAGAAGAAGCTTGCCTTTTGACCTTGAGTGGAAATAGCTGTCCAAGAAGTTCAAGTCTAAATCTCTAGGGGACACTATAGCTAACCTCGCTTTTGGTGCAACAGTTTATCACATTTGGGTTGAAAGAAATCGTCGTCGATGGGTTGGACCCCCCCTCTCCAACTAGCAGTTCGTTGATTTTTCCAAGTCTAGAAGCTTTATTCAGATTTGGGAGGCTATCAAGGCTATCAATTTTGATGTCCATGGTATTGTGATGAGTCTGAGGTCCCCATGTCTGGACACCGCTATTAACAGATATATATTGTCTTCCTGGAATATGGACTTCCCATAATTTGGAAGGTCCGGTTTTCTTTTATTTTTGTTCTCCCTTTGTTCTAATTGGGCATTCTTGCCCTAGTTTTGTAAGGGGCCTGGCTCTATCCTTTGGATTCCCAGGTCTGTTTTGCTCCCTTTCGGGGTGTTGTTAATATATTCTTTATTCCCCCAAAAAAATAGCAGAAGTCTTTGAAGAGTTTAAAGATGTTACGCCACTGAAGCTACCGACTCCTCATTTTGATTATTTTTATTTCTATGCAACAATGTACGAACAGTTCCTTGATGTTGTCAAAGTGATTCTTGAATCCTCGTCTTGGAATAAAAAGGATTTATATTGGTGCAATCTGATCCATTATCAGGGTTCCATCCTGAACCCGCCTAGTCATTCCTTTTTCCAGTATACGAAATAGGAGACTTCATTAAGTCCAACTTCGTACCTTTCCGGCATGAAAGTTAATCTCAACAAGTGAGCTAGCGAGTAAACGCCTTTCTTTCTTATGAAAGAAAATATTTTGCAAAGATTCTATATTATATCAATATTATATCAATTTTAATATGAAACCGAGATAGTTACCTTTCAAAAAATTATAACGATAGGGTGGTGGGTGTCTATATTTCATTCTTCTAAAGGTGGAAGAAAAGAAAAAACTGATTATTGTTTCTCTTCTTGACATCAAACTGGTTGTCGCGTAATATCTGGAAGACAGCTCATAAGTGCTCCACGTGCTCTTCAAGTGTCCCACTATAGACCACAATGTCATCAAGATATACCACACCCCCATGTAACCAAGCACTTGGTCTACTATCAGCTAGCGCTCAGGCGCGTGCTAACTGAGCGGAAGGATTGCTTGTGATCTACGACCACCCTCCGCTTGTTGGGTGCGCTAGCTTTTAGTAAAGGGGGGGGTCGCCCTAAACGAGTAAGGCCGGATTTCGTATTGATGTACCAGATCGGCTAATGCTCCCAGGTTGATGCAATGTATTCCACCAATTGACTAGAGACTTAATTATTGGTATATCGATCGGTCCAGCACGGATTGAAATAGGAGCCAGTTCGACAGGAAGCTTTTGAAAATGCAGTGCACCCAAGTTAATAAGGAACGATCTGATACCAATACAGACTACCCATTTCAATTGTTGTGCTTTCTTAAATTGCATACCTATACAAGGGTTCAAGTTTCAATCGATATTTGCAGAGTTGATCATCCCTCTCAAAAACAAAGATTTGAAGTGGTTAATAATTTACTGAGTACTCGGTATAACTCACGCATTTGTGTAAAACAGACGAAGTAACACGAATATCCCCAGTAGTCAGTCCATTTCCATCAGCCGGCCGGTGGGAGCGAGAAGTATGTGATATGTCCGGTGTTTCTTGCCGGTCCAATCCACTAGCAAAAACCACATTCTTAGACTCAACTAAAATGTTGTAGCATTGATTGAGCGAAGCCACTCTACAATAGTGAAGGAGCAGCTTGTCTGTCAGCCGCTCTGCAATAGTAAAGAAGCGGCTTGTTTGTCTCATGGGAAGCAATTTCGTTTTTGTTGTCTACTTAATAAGCTCTTTTTTCGCATGCGGGCATGATCCCTACTCAACACATGTGGAGGCAGTCTATAGGATTCTACATTACCTAAAGGCAGCTCCAGGGAAAGGATCACCACATGATCATCTCAAAGTAGAAGCTTATACCGATGCCGATTGGGCAGGCAGTCTAGACTGAAAATCTATTTCAGGTTATTGTACCTTTGTGGGAAGAAATCTGGTCACTCGGGGTAGCAAAAAGCAGAATGTAGTGACTTGTTCCAATGCAGAAGCAAAATTTAGGGCAATGGCCGACGGAATATGTGAACTCTTATGGTTGAAGAGCGTACTTGGAGACTTGAAAGTCCAATGTCCTCAATTCATGACTCTGTTTTGTGACAATAAAGTAGCCATCAACATCGTTCACAATCCTGTTCAGCATGATAAGACTAAGCATGTTGAGATAGATCGTCATTTTATTAAAGAGAAGTCAAAAGTAGCCAGATTCAGATTCCATTCGTCAGATCAAAGGATCAGCTGGCAGACATTTTCACTAAAGGTTTACTCGGAAACCATTTCACATAATATTGTCCAAGTTGGATATGCATGACATATATGCATCAACTTGAGGGGGAGTGTCATAAAAAATGTTCAAGGGCATATTTGTAATTTTTTCTTTATTTTCTTTTCTTTTATTATCTTTAAGGATATATTTGTAATCTCGCTTATTATGACTTCATTATAAATAAGCAGACTGAGTGAGGACATCATAATCTCACTCATTCTCTCTAATTCAACAGATACTTAAGGAGACGTGCTCCTTTTGATCAATTTTTCCTCCTCTTTTTCATTAACCACCCTACACCCGTGAACTGAAAAATCCAACCCCTATTCGATGCCCCCGCATGCGCTCTCATTGACCCCATGCTGGTGCAAGGGCCACGCAGCCTAGCAGCAATCACCCTCCTCCTTAATATAATGCATATGATTTTATGCATGAAGAGTATATAAATAGTATACACAATCGAATTAAAATGTCTGAAAAATCATCAACTTTTGTTTTTAATACAAATGATCCCATGCATACAGTGCATCTAAACAATATACACAATCGAATCAAAATATTAGAATGAATCAATTTTGTTTTCAATACATCTGATCCCATGCATGACAATTTATCCAAACATGTTGCATCAGAGAATAGGAGAGAGTTAATTATCTCTCCGCACAACCTTCTTATTTATAATGAATATGATTACAAGCTAACAGGAACTCTAAAGTGATTAAGAGTCCCAACTCTAGAGTGACTAGGATTTTAAGGAAAGGAAATAAAACAAATATATTATAATATTAAATTACAAGTATGTCATGCCCTTATATAATTCGACACTCCCCCTCAAGTTAATGCATATATATTATGCATACCAAACTTGGACAATATCACGTGAAACGGTTTCCCAGGTAAACCTTAAGTGAAGATGTCTGCCAGTTGATCATCTGATCTGACAAATGGAATTTGAATCTAACCATTTTCTAATTTTTCTTTGATGAAGTGATGATCTATCTCAACATGTTTAGTCCTATAATGCTGAACTGAATCATGAGCAATGCCGATGGTTGCTTTATTGTCACAAAACAAAATCATAGATTGAGGACACCTGACTTTCAAGTCTTCGAATAAGCCCTTCAACCACAATAGTTCACATATTCCCTGAGCCATTGCTAGAAATTCTACTTCGGCACTGGAACAGGCCACCACATTTTGCTTCTTGCTATGCCAAGTGATCAAATTTCCACTCACAAAAGTACAATATCCATAAATTAATTTCCTATCTGGACTACCTTCCCAGTCAGCATCAATAGAAGCCTCTACTCTGAGATGATCATTTGGTGAGAGTAGAATCCCTTCCCCTGGAGCAGCCTTTAGATAGTGTAGACTTCTATAGACTGCCTCCATATATGATGTATAGGGATCGTGCATGAATTGACTCATCAAACTCACTGCAAATGCAATATCAGGCCTGGTATGTAATAGATAAATGAGCCTCTAACTAACTGCTGGTACCTACCTTTATCTATTTGTGTTCCTTCTTTCTCCTTGAGCCTAATATTAGGATCCAGTAGAGTATCACTCTGCAGCCTAGCAGACATGTCTCTGATAAAAGCTCAAGGATGTACTTCCTTTGAGAAAGAAAGATGCTTTTTGTAGAACTAGCAACTTCGATCCCAAAAAAGTACCTAAGCTTTCCAAGATCTTTTATTTCGAAGTCCTCCCTCAGAAACGTTTTAAGTTTCCTTATCTCATCTTCACTATTACCAGTGGCAATAATATCAGCCACATATACCAAAAGTGCAGTAAATTTTCCAGATGAATGCTTGGTAAACAATGTATGGTCAGCATTACTCTGTGCATATCCAAAGGCTATCATAGCTTAGTGAAGTCTACCAAACCATGCTCTAGGGGACTGTGAGAGTCCATAAAGAGAACGTCTCAGCCTACATACCTTCCCATTGGTGTTTACATATGTAAACCGAGGTAGACAGTCCATATAAACTTCCTCGTTGAGTTCCCCATGAAAGAAGGCATTCTTTACATCAAGCTGTTGCAAATCCCAATTATGGTGTACAGCACATGCCAAGAGAACCCGCACTGTTGTCATCTTAGCCACTGGTGCAAAGGTTTCTTGGTAATCAATACCATATGTTTGAGTGAATCCACGGGCTACTAGCCTTGCTTTATATCAATCCATTGTGCCATCACTTTTTTGCTTGATTGTAAAAACCCATTTGCACCTTATTGGTCCCTTACCCGGTGGGAGTGGAAGAAGGTCCCAAGTATTATTCTTCTTCAGAGCTCTCATTTCTTTCATCATTATAGCTTTCCACCGTTCATCCAAAATTGCATCCTGCCATTTCTAGGGAAGGGACACAAAAGAAAGCGAAGACACAAATGCACAGAAGAAAGGAGATAAAGAATTATATGAAACAAAATTGGAAATTGGGTGATGTATACAAGACCTAGTATCTTTCCGAATAGCAATGGGAAAGTCAGAGTCAAAGAGTGAAATTTCATTACCAGGAGGAAGCTCAGTCTCTGGATCCAAGGCTGGCGAAGGGACATGTGAACTATTGTGGTTGAAGGGTTGCTGTGGTGTTGGCGGCAGTTTAGAAGAGAGGAGAAAAAAGAAAAAGAAGAAGAAAAGAAAAGAAAAGAGAGAGGACTAACCTTACTCTAATACCATGTTGAATCAGAGAATAGGAGAGAGTTAATTATCTCTCCACACAACCTTCTTATTTATAATGAATACGATTACAAACTAACAGGAACTCTAAAGTGACTAGGAGTCCCAACTCTAGAGTGACTAGGATTCTAAGGAAAAGAAATAAAACAAATATAAAATATAAAATTACAAGTATGCCATGCCCTTATATAATTCGATAAAACAATATACAGATATGAATCAAAATGTTAAAAAAGGCATCAACTTATGTTTTTAATACACATGCATGACAGTGTATGAAAACAATATGCACTATCAAATAAAAATTTTAGAAAATGCACAATTTTATATAAAAAATAGGGGCCGACTTGTCAACAAAATTTGAGCCCTAAATGATCTGCCACAAGGCAGATATTAGGTAGAACTATCTAACATCTGACATCTTATGATAAAACCTAAGTACTAGTTATTTATGGTGTTTCATGATTCAAATTTGTATTTTACATATTCTCCAATCAGTTCCATGCATATCTTGCCCGTATCATATCTTGCATATCCTCAATACCGATACGTCTCTTAAAATCACCCCTCCAAAACAATACCTGATACCGATATGGCGATATTTAAAACCTTGGCAGCACCCTTGTTTCTGTCAAGGTCTCCTGATAGTTTGCTGTGTCCATATCTCACTGAATAGTGAATACAGATCACAATTAGCTCAGATTTGAAATTTAACTTTCCAGTTATTTGCTCTCTCAAATTCTGATATCAATTCCTGAAAACTATTGGCTGATATTCAAGTTCCAGATCATCAACTTAGCTATCCTAGTACTAATAAGACTTCTCTGTGCAGCTCAATCTAAAGTTCTGTTTTCAGATATATTTTGCAGACCTGCCCACTAGTTCAGCTTGGCACTCGACCAAAAAATCAGAGCTTTCTGATCTTTCCAACTCAAGTTATTAATTTCACCTTCCATTGTTCTGTTTTCTCTAACTTGGTGATCCTTGTAATTCTAGTTCTTCTAGTTTTTCTGGTTTGGAACTGGTTTTACACTACCGATTCCCCATCTCCCACTCACAAAACTCAACTGGCTGCCAATGGAAGTCTCCCATGTGACCTCACATCATTCACTCACTACAAATTAACAAACCTTCTAACTTCATTTTGACAAGATATGAACAATCAAACAATCTATAGCCGTAAATAAAAAGTCAAAGGTGTGTCGATTAAAATCACCACATGACATTCAGTTCATACAAGATCATGATCTTAAATCTTAATATACTGCATAGGGTCATAGGCTACAAGGACCTAGTTGACAAAGAGCCAAGATAAAAGGATGAGAACATCCTGATTAAGGATGTCAATTGTTTCGGTTTTGGTTTATCATTTCGGTTTCGATTCGATTCCAGATGTAATAAACATAAACCATAATCGAACTGATTATTAATCGGTTTCAATTTCCCAAACCAAAAGCGATTAGTAATCGGTTCGGCTTATTCGATTCCGAATCGGTTTCCCCTCTATTACGTTTTCCCATTAGTGTTGCATAACAACACAACATTTCCCCCACCCATCCATGCACCCACCCACACAGAGAGGAATAAATGCTAGGAAATCTGCAAATTCCAGTTGAAAGAGTGTGGAAGTCCATCAAATTTGATAAAACTAAAGCGACGATGAGAAATGAGAAATCATGAGAGAAAGAGAGAATAAGAAATATTATAACATTCAATCGATTTAAAGGTTTATTGGTTTATCGGTTTGCAACAGAAGGTTTCTCGGTTAAAACCAAACCGAATTGATTGTTAGGCTTTAAAACCAAGACGGTTCGGTTCGATTTGGTTCTTACCAGCTAATTTCGGTTCGGTTTACCAGTTCCGGTCCAGAATTGACACCCCTAATCCTAGAATTGACACCCCTAATCCTATGTATGTGACCCCGATGAAGCGGAAAGCAAAAATCGTATATAAAGCAAGAGATAAATAAAATAAACCAATAACCTTTTAGGCATTGTTTTACTTCCAAGGAAAGTTGATTTCTAGCTCAACACTCGATGATTTGACTAAGTGGAACCTGATCTAAGGGATTTCCAAAGCCTAAGATGAACCATTTTGGTCATGATCTGGAGGTAACACCTACCTAGCATCCAAAAATAAGAAAAAAACCCAGTAACAGTACAAGAAGAAACAAAGAGAATGGATGGAACAGAGTTCAAATGAATGTAGCATAGTAAGTCAGGTCTCCAAAGATTGGAAAACCATCCTGGACAAAAGAATAGTTTTGAGCACTTGGAGCTAGCAAACATTGCCATTTTGGAAAGTGAATCAGAGATTAGGTGGGACCTCCTAGAAAGGATTAAAATCTTCTGGAAGTTTTTTCCAGGTCCATTCAAAGCAATTAATCCAACATCATGAAATGGTACTTGCCAAATCGGATTGTAAAAGAGTTCTATTATTAAGAACAGTCCTATACTCCTATTTTCCTTCACCCAACCAAGTGCACATGCCCACACTCAATCTCTCTTTACAATAGCATGTATGGAAAAATATGTAGTGAACATAAGCACTTAATAATAGCTATTCCAGGCTCCAGCGACCACAAGTTGCTTACTATAGCATGTAAACGGAAATAGCTACAGACTGGCTTGACATATGAAAGAGAACCATTTGTTCCCAAATGTCCCATTTAATATGCTTTATAGGTATCGATTATTGCATTGGACCAACAAGTTATTATATTTAAAAAAGGCTCACAATTCATTGTCGAAATATGCTAGTCACCTAACCTTCTTAGCATGTAAAATATATTGAGTCTGTAAATTGTCATGTCTTTATTTATTTCTCTATTAAGGAGAATCAGCATTACTATTATTCAAAGGAAAATAATATGTCAACTAATATATCTGCATTATTGCAACCCCAAAAATTAATAAAGAGCACAGAAAGGTGCAACATACCTCTCTGACAGATATATGCATCAGGGGGAGGAGTATCAAACGCCACACCAAGAGGAGGACCATCTTTTCTGAATATCTTCTTCAGAATGTAATCTGGAGGAAGCATATCTTGAAGGCAGTAAACCTTTTTGTTTAACTTTGTATTCCTGCTTTGAACCATTGAGTTCAACTGCAGGGGTTGGGACCCATCTCCACGCCCAACACATCGACTGCTAGAACATACCCGGCGGTGCTTCTTCTTAAACTGGTCTTTTACCAGCCACAATTGATTGTGTTTTGAAAATGAAGAGTTTTCCATTCTTTGAGCCAAAGAATATGGCTTGAATATCTTTTCTCCACGTCCTCTAAGCATGCTACAATCAGTTCTGCTATTTAAACACTTCTTATTGAAGGAACATACTCTATTTTCCCTTTTCTCTCTTCCCCTCCTTTGAGCAAACCATCCACGTACCTGCTTATATGTCAACTTCAGAGTCACAGCATAGTCGTCCATAGCTTTTTGTGTAGGATAGTGGTCCTCTGCATTTTGTATTACAAGAATGTAGAATCAATGTCATAAGGAGAACTTGTAATAAAACTCACATCCCTAAACATTATTTCTTTTCCTTTTCTTATTTCCATTTTCTCCACTGAAAAGAAAGAGTTTTATAATGAAAGGAAGAGGCATTCCTTTTTCCAATTTATCCACTGAAAAGCAAGAGTTTTACAATGAAAGGATATGATGTGGAGAGATGCCATCACCAAAAAGTAAAAGCTTAGGTCTAGGTAAAATTAACAGAAAACCAAACAAATAAACACATATGCCAAATTATTGCAAAATTGTCATGGGGTTCGGTAAACTGATAACGCCCTTTGTCCTACATGTTTGGGTAAGACCTGAATAGAGTTTCTCCAATGCCTTGAGTTGGTGCACGGTCTTCCTCTTTGTGCCAGAGTCTTGAGTCATTATTACAACCGCATCATCTCCCATCAAGGTGGTAACAAAATCAAGCTGTCAATATCCAACAATTGTTAAATCAGTACTCAAAACCCAATGTGACATTTTAAATCAATCAACAAACTCAGTTCACCATATTCACCATATTATGTTCCACCATTAGAAACCATGAAGTGTATAAAACGAAGCACGTTAATCTACATAAAATAACGCAGATACGAAAGTCAGGAGATTATTCCCCTAAATATAATGTGCACCTACACAAATTCGTCCAAGGCCGAAAGAGCCTCACATCCTACGTAATATGCACGTTACTTTAAATTTTACCATCTACCTCCTCCAACCCAAAACAGAGCTATTTCAATTCAGCAAAAGGCTTGTGGCTTGCATTAGGATGAACTAACTGTATAAATGTTCTACCAAGTCCCAGAATATAAGAGCTTGTTTATAACTGCTTTAATATCAAAATGGGCTTAACAGGAATGAATTGGGTAGTTTAAGTGTCTTAAAATAAACCTCCGTATAATTTGAATGTCCCACTAATGATGAATTGGTTTTAGACTCAAGAATACAATTGTCTTGTAATTGAATTATTGATGGGCGAAGAAATAACAGACTATCGAGTATTTGTTAAATTGGTTGATTAACTAAAACAGACAAATTTATACCTGCAAGAGAAGACGAAAACAACTTATTCAGGTTGAGGCGGTTGGATTTTACTAAAATAGTTTTCTCATATGGTGTTGTTCAGCGGCCTGCTCTCAGAAAGACGGTCATTCATAGCCCACGAAATGCCGCAGCGTTATGATTTCATGCATAAAAGTTAAAAACCCGAAGGAAGAAAGAAAAAGAAAGAACATATATTAAAAAGCGCAGAGAATAATGAAGAATAATGGAAACGAGATGAATTATACGTTCCGTTGCTGGCTTCACCCGTTGGGATGACTTTGCGCCTTTCGGTACTGGTACAAGTGACTGAAGAAGGTGGCGCTGAATTCCCGTAAAACCGCAGTAGGGTTTTGGGTTTTGGGTTTTGGATTTTTTTTTTTTTTTTAAATCATTTGCCACCGAGTTTTTCTTCACCCACGGTGTGGAGGGAATCTCTTCAGACACTTTCCTTGTGATCGTTGGATCGGAAACTTCTAATCTGGACCATTGAAAAGGGTGTCAATTTCCACCCGCACAGATGTATAGTGTAGTCGACAAACCGAGATCGATCGGCCCGATTATTAAACATATTGGGCTTAGTCCTGAATCGATTATTAAACGGATTCACGGTACAAAGGTGTAGCCCAAACCCGAATATAACTTTAAACCGAACTGAATCTAGGTTTAACCGAACAAATACAACTCTAAACTAAAAACCTAAAACATTAAGGCCCCGTTTGATAACACTCCAGTTCCCATGGAGCTACTTCTGGTCCAGAGTCGTTTTCTACTTCTTCTCCAGAGTCAGAATTTTTGGAGTAGAATAGTGTTTGATAACACTACTCCAAAATCAAAAGACTATGCTTTCAGAATACTGTTTGGTGGTGGTGTTGTTGGTGCCGATTGGGGGGGTGGTAGTGGGGATGGGTGGTGGCAGTGGTGGTGGCGGGTGGTGGTGGTGGGTGGTGGTGGTGGGTGGTGGTGGCGGTTGCGGTGGCAGTGGTGGTGGTGGTGGCGGTGGCAGTGGGTGGCGGCAGTGGTGGTAGGTGGTGGTGGCGGTGGTGGTAGTAGGTGGTGGGTGGTAGTGGTGGCGGCAGTAGTGGTAGGTGGTGGGTGGTGGTGGGTGGTGGTGGCGGCGTCGGTGGTAAGTGGTGGGGGTGGTGGTGGTGGAGGAGGCGGTGGTCGTGGGTAAAAGGTGGTGATGGTGGTGGGTAAAGGGTGGTGGTAGTGGTGGTGGGTGGAGGGTGGTGGTGGTGGCAGCGGCTGTGGGTGGTGGTGGGGATAGTGGCGGTGGAGGGGTGGTGGTGGTGATGGCAGTCGATATTGGTAATAGTTCCGGAGCAAGAGAAGTAAGTTTTTTTTAACTCTAGTTTTTTAACTCCCATAGACATTTTTGGAGCGGTTCACTCCATGGGAGTCAAAACTTGAACCGTGTTTACCAATCACCATTCTACTCCGGATTAGCTCCGGAGCTAAGAAGTAAGGAGTTGGAGTGTTATCAAACGGGGCATAAATCGTCTCTTACTCTATTTCATTTCTTGAGTCTTCCACTCATTTTTTCCATCCTCATCTTTGTCTACATAAATGATCACAAGCCTAATTACCATCCTACAAGAAGATATCTAACCTATAACACGAAAACAATTTTATGGATTGGAAAACCAATATCTCTCTCTATTTTTATTTATAGTTTAGCATAAGTCCATGACAGCCTGTTTACAGACCGATTAGCATAAGATCGATTATGGACAGTGACTGACCAGACCGAATATAAATGTGTCCATGCCTCGCTGATGAGGGACCGATTAGCTAAATGGGCCGTCACAGTGTGGGGTGTTAAAATGGTAAGGACCGATTCAGTCCAACTGAAACTGACCAATTGACACCCTATTGAAATGTACGAGTGTTAAAAAGTACAACTTCGGTTTATAATACGATTCAGTGCATAAAGGGGTCATTAAACAATTTTCAAAGTGCTTACCAAAATCAAATACTAATTAGTTTCAATTAATTGGTTCTTAACCAATTATCAATTTGGTGGTTTTGGTTACTCCCTCTCCACATTGAAGGAGAGTGAGAGATGTTGCCAAAGCAAACTCCCTGCAAGGAGGAGTGATGAAGATAGAGAATTGGTGTCAGACCCGCACTCTATTAATTCGGTCTAACCGTGTCGTGATAGGTCTTCCCATCATAATTGGATGAAGTGAACCAACCGAGTGAAGAAACCACAAAGTCAGATATGGAATCTGTCCTCTCAAAGTTTGTCCGATTGGGTCGGACAACTTGAGTTGTCCGCTCTGCGTATTAGGCGACCAGTCAAACGACTGGTCAATCCCATAAACTGATTCCGAGTTTAGGAAAGTTTTCAAGTTTGATTAGGACTCCTTCCTAATTGGAATCCCACTCTCAATGGAAGGTTTCCCTCTATATAGGGGACATCCTTTCACTTCCTCCTACTCTTTTGATTACTCACAAACCCTAGAACTAAGTGGAAGAGTGGAGAAAAATGAAGGAGAAAGCTTAGGAGAAAGGGAGAGGAGCTCTGCAAAGAAGAATTGCTATCGATTTCCAACTCACTGCATCGAGGAACCAATGGTAAGTCCTTTACCTCTGTAGAAGGTTAGCTTATGTTAGGGTTTAGGATTTGTGATCACAATGTTGGTAGGTCGAATCCAATATTATGATGTGGAACCCAAGATCTTCCATAGTGTGAGGACAATCGGAAACGATGATCCTCCTCGGGATAGAATGTGTATCCGTATCGATGAAGATCAATGGTTCGTTCTATTGGAGTCGCCACCTAGATTAAGGTCTATGACCTTTAAAAATGTAGCCTCACCCTAAGGTAAGACTTCTATTGACTCATGACCCAATGTATCAATTATTTGGTCTGCAATAGATCTGATAAGTATTTAGGGTACGGTTATGGGAAGGTGTTAGACACCCAAATCGCCCGATCAATATCGGCCTCTTAAACTTTCCTTAAACTCTAATTTTGACTGTGCTTGGTCAACTGGATGACTAGAGTTCAATGGGGGATGTCCTAAACCAAGTTGCTAAGTTATTCTAACCTAGGATTCAGCCAATCATGTTTTAAAGCAAATAAACAAGCAAATGTAATGTACAATATTATACAGTGAACTGGACCAAAGATGGTTCGATCTTAGACTGAATCTAAGACGTGTAAGACATCTCAAAACTGTCTACGTATTCCAAACCTGAAAATCAAGTCCAAAAACGTAGTTCGAAATGGGTTGTGTGATTAAAGATTATGAAAGTAATTTATGCATGTGCTTCAATTAGATTCTTTATTCAAGTTGAAGTTTATGCTGAATGGATGGTTGATGGGTGGCTTTGTACCGTATTTGAGATTTCCAAATTGCCTACGTATTCTAGGGTGAGCCCTAGAAATCAGGTACGACGTAGTTCGAAATAGATTGTGAGAGTCGGATTTGGAATGTGTACCAAATTCCTACCATTTTTGTCAATAGGATCTAGGGATGAGACCTAAATTCCTACCATTTTTATTTGGGATGTATATCAAATTCTTTCTATTTTTTGTCAATAGGATCTAGGGATGAGACTTAAATTCCTATCATTCAGATTTGAGATGTGTACCAAATTCTTTATATTTTTGTCAATAGGATCTAGGGATGAGACCTAAATTCCTACCATTTTTATTTGGGATGTGTACCAAATTCTTTCATTTTTGTCAATAGGATCTAGGGATAAGACCTAAATTCCTACCATTTTTATTGTTTCCATTTTTAGGTTTCTAGGGTTTCCTATCCATTTTCATTGTGATTTTTATTTTTTAGGGTTTGATACCCTAATTATTCTCTTTATTATAGGGTTTTTCTTGCCCTAATTATTCTTTTCATTTTTAGGGTTTCACTTTCCCTAATTATTGTTTTCTTTCTATTTTTAGAGTTTTCTACCCTAATTATTGTGTTCTTTCCAATGTATCTCATTCCAAACATAACAATTACAAGTAGATCAAACATGACAATATGCACAGATATAGTAGTGTAAACAATTCAAACATAGTAGTGTGTCTAAATATAGCAATGTAAAAAAATTCTGAACATAGCAAGCATGTGAGAGTATTCCAAATATAGCATGTGAGCAATCCAAATATGACATGTGAAAGCATCCCAATATAGCAATGATCATCTAAACATAGTAGTGAGAGTATGCATCCAAATACAGCAGTGAACATCCAAATATAGCAATGAGCATCCAAATATAGCATGTGAAAGCATCCCAATATAGTAATGAACATCCAAATATGACAAATATATATCATCATATGTATCAAAACAACTTATATGCATGATCTAATGATTTATATTCATTTAAATCACTCATGTGGATAACAGATTCATCTAATTCACTCATAATGAAGATCCAACGGTTGAAATCACTCATGATCACTTACAATGAAGATCCAACAGTTCAAATTACTTAAAATCTCATATCATGATAATCCAATGGTTCAAATTCCAAATCATCACATGATCCAAGATCAGTGGCCATATTTAAATTACATGAAATTCTCAAGATTGATGGCCATATTTCATTCCCATTAAATACTCAACATCAAATATCGGATTTCATCACATTAAATACTCAATATCAAAAATCAGATTTTTATCACATTAAATACTCCATATCCAAGATCCGAGGAATGATCAAGGGTGATGATGAGAGATTAGATCTAAGGGTTGGGAGATGTGCTGACTAGGTATGGAGGTATTCGGTGAAGGTGCTGAGTTGGTGAAGATTGAAGTGGGTATTTAGGTAGGCTTCCATTGGGTTTTTGAGGATGATGAGGTGTGTCTTAGGGTGGCTTGGCTAGTGATGGATGTTTAATGGTAGTTGTAGGGAATAACCGGGGAAAGGGATAAGGGAGATGTGTGAGGGAGATGAGGGCATGTGCAGGTGTGAAAAGGAGATGAAGGCATGTGCAGGGAGATTGCTATGGGTGTAGAGCAAGTGCACAGAAGTGATCGGTGGAGATGGAGTTGGGTTCTCGGTGGAGTTACAACAGATGTTACGATGAGGTGGAGGCTGGAGGCGAGATGGATGACTAGGTGGAGGGTAAATGGCAAGGTGTTTAGATGGTTTGCAGTGAGTAAAGGTATTGTCGATTTATGAGGGAATGGGTAGGTACAGGTGTTCGAGGTGTGATTGGTTACATGGCCTGGTGGTTTAATAGGTGAATGAAGGAGGGTGGATGGAATTTGGAATGGTTGCTGGCCAGGTTTGATCATTGGTGATGGAGGTGAGTGAGTTGACCAATGGTAGTGATGAATATGGATGGATTGTAGAGAGTATCAGTTCGGGTATAAAGAATAAGCAAGGAGGGGAAAAGCGACTTATCTGATCGGGTGGGAGTGATTGCAAACTCGGTGTAGCAGGTAAGTTCCTCGATCCCTTCTTCTTCATCTTCTGCTCTCTTTTTCATGGTTTTTCTCTCTCAAGCTCCCTCTCTTCCTCTCGGTTTCTCCCCTCTCTAAGCTGCTTATTCTCCTCTCTTCTCCTCTACTTTCTCCGATTTTCTTCTCTAAGACCCAAAAAAAAACTCCCCCTCTTCTTTCTTTTCTTTTTTATTTTTATCTCTTCTCTCTCTTTCTCTTCTTTTCTTTTCTTTCTTTCCTTTTCTTCTCTTCTTCTCTTTTTTTCTTTTCTTCTCTTTTCTTTCTTTCCTTTTATTTTCTTCTTCTCTTTCTTTCCTTCTATCTTGGAATCTCACGTCCCTTCCTCTCTTTCTTTCTTTCCTTTTCATTTGTTTCTTCTCTCTCTTTCTCCTCTTCTCTTGGAATCTCACGTCCCTTCCTCTCTTTCTTTTTTATTTTTTTATTTTTTATCTTCTCTCTCTTTCTCCTCTTCTCTTGGAATCTCAAGTCCCTTCCTCTCTTTTTTTTTTCTTTTTTTTATCTTCTCCACAATCTCTATTCAATCTTTTCCGGATTTCTTTCCTAGCCTAACCGACCATTAGCCAGCTATCTCCTCCAATAAATATATATACATGTATTTAATCCATAAAATATAATTTAATACCTAATGCAATACATAATCTAATAATATGTATAATATACGTAATATGCATGCACATGGGTCCAATAGATTTGGTCCGGATTGACAAGGATTGACTGGGTTGGGCCAAGACTGGCTTGGGTTGAGATGAGTTGACTGGATTGACTGGGTTTCTCTCTCTGTCATTTCATGGGCTATTTCCATTGTCATTCTGCATGGAATTTTTTGATAGCCTATATTCTAAATTTTTACGTTCACTTTGTAGAACACTAAAAATGAAGAATGTTGGAGCTTGAATCACCTCATTTGGAAATAAAATGGACAACTTATGAATTTATGAAGTTTAAGCAGGCCAATTATCGATAATTTGGTTGACCCTTCTGCATGGGATCCTTCGGGGACTTCTACCGAAAATCCATTATGTCTACTTTGTAGAGTACTAAAAATGGAACATAATGAAACTGAAATCACCTGATTTGGATATGGTGTGACCAAAATATGAATTTCCAAAGATTAAATGATCATTTTCATGTGTAATTTTGCATGGGACCCTTCGGAGACTTCTACTCGAGATTTTCCACGTCCACTTTGTAGAACATCACAAATGAAGAATAATGGCCTTAGAATCATCTGAATTGAACGTAGAACGACCAAGATATGAAGGAATGAAGTTCTATCGATAATTTTACATGAAAGCTTGCATGGGGCCCACCGGTGACTTTTACACGGGATTTTTCAGGTCCACATTGAAGAGGACTGAAAATAAGGAATATTGGTACTTAGACCATATGATTCAGATGTCGGATGATCAAGATATGATGATTTGAAATTCAAACAATCCAACTTATGATAATTTGCATGAAAGCCCCTGAGATTATTTATGATAATTTCAGAAACCTCCCTTGTACGTATCATCCGACTAAAATGACCATATCTTCTTCATTTGATATCAGAATTGAGCAATTCTGGTCTCATTTCGAAGATAATTCAATGACCTATGCATCCATGTAGATTACAGCCTGTGACCTTATTGTGGGACCCATCGAAAACTACCTCGAGGTCGTAGTAAAAAATTCCAAATTTTCACTCATCTCTCTTCCTTTGTTGTCCACACACCAGTAGGACTTTGTTTAGTTGGAAATGGCAAAAATGGGGTGCTTACACATAGAAACCTATAATAAATTGTAGTTGTTAGGGTTACATTGAGTGACTAAATCTAATGACTAATGGCCATAAAATGGATTTCAGATGATTCCCATTAAGAGTCGAAGAATCAATTCAAGAAGAAAACATATTGGAAGACAACCTAGAGTACGACTCAGGAGTTGTCCATTCCTGTGACCGGTCGGATAAATGTCAGATCGAACAGGAGACTGGTCACTCTCGGGAAGTATGATAGGCTTTGTCTAGATGGTTGACCGGTCGAGCAATGCATGACCGGACACGCGACCAGACATTGTCCGAAAGACTTAATTGCCAAATCGGACAGTCAGACTGAATACTGAAACCTTATTGGAATGAAACCCTAATTAAGTTCTATTAATTGTTTAGGCCTCCAACCAATTCAAGATAGTCTTTAAAACTTGGGAAATGAACAAATATCATTCAATTGGTGAGGGACAAGACCTAAAATAATGGGTTAATAACAAACTACCCTATTATATTTGTGTCTTTATTGTTTATTGCCATGATATGTTGTTTGTGCTTATAATATGTCATTCAATAAATTGTTATATACTGTTCATGCATATTTATTATTCCTTATGTGTGATTATGATAATGAGGATAGGCTTGTATTTGTATGTGGTATATGTGTTGAATGGGTAAAGGTTGTAGCATCGAACTATTCACTACACTGATATCGTCGTATCACTGTTACTTTAGTGGACTTAGTACTTTGTAGGGTATCAGGGGAAGTGATTGCGGTATGGGCCCTAGCCTAGCTAGTGGACTCTAGCTCTATCTCTGTGGGCAAATTGAAAGATACTAGGGTAAGGCCTTGGATACACTTTGATGACATTTAGGATTAGTTAGTGATGAACCCAGTTTGCAAGCCCTCTCTAGTAGAGGCGTACGTACTGGTATGGGATAGAGTATCAGGGGGGTATTGACGGTGTGTGATCCGTCAGGCTCTAGCTCTATCTCTATCTTGTAGTGAGTGTTGTGGGATGACAGCGGTGTGTGATCCGTTGGGCATGCTCACCCTCTCGTGTATGGAGGTGTGGTTGTAACCTATCATTGCCATAGCACATTGTAAACTTAAACCAGACCAAAGATATGAATATGACATCGTGCATATGTTTGCTGCATTGTTTTGTTTCTCACTGAGCTAAGTTGTGAGCTCACTCTACGTATAAGTTTTCTTTTTAGTTGATGATGCAGGTACTACTGTAAAGGACTACATCGGTGCATTGTCTTATGGACATGTGGCAGCCATGGATGCGCAACCAGTGGAGGACGAGCATGATTCATCATGCGAGTGTTTCCATTGCGTTTACTCTTAGGGTTTAATTTGAAGTTGGATTATGATACTTGTAATAGTTTATTATTTTTTGTTCTGATACACTTAAGATAATTGGTTTATTTATTGATTATCACAGTAGACTCTCAGTTCATTTTAATGTAATTCTGCTATTTATTTATTATCTCTAATTATGTGGAATGTATGATTTAATTGTTGGCACGGTTCTATGTGATCCTAACTTGAGTCGTTGGTTTTTTAAACCGTTAATTCACACTTCTGGTTCAACTAGAATTGGGGTGTGACAACTTGGTATCAGAGCGCTTGGGCTCTACCAATCAAACCTAGATGCATCCACCTGAGTTTGTGAACTAAGTTAGGGTAAATCTAAAAGCCTTAATACAAACACACCTAAGCACATATGTTGGTTGAGATAGAATTTAAATAAGATCATAACGCACATAATAGAGGATGAAACTATATATAGACCAAAAAAAAAAAAATGTGTCTAATAAAAAACAAAGTATGGTCCACAATCCAGACAATTACTCTGAGAATATAACAAAGAAAATAAATGTTTAGAAATAACAAAAAACAATCTATCCCTAGGCTGGTGGGGGAGGTGGTGACTCTCAATCTCTCTCATAGTCCTCTGCATAGGTAGTTCGGAGCCAGTGTACCTCCTCCGTTATGACCTGAAGGCTCTGAATAAGCTCCGCTACACGATGATTTGTCGCACGCTGAGCCTCCCAAATCTCCAGGAGTAGTGACATCATCGAATCCAGTAGGGGATGTAAAGGACCAGCCTCAGATGCATGCTGAGGTATAGGAGGAAGGATGTCATCTACATCTATATACATATAGTCATTTTTACCACCCTCAGCTTCAGCTGTTGCTACTGCTGCCACTGCTGCTTCTGCTACCCAACCCAGAAGTCGTTCTAGTGCCTCCAGCTCTTTATCACTTATAACCGCCTCATGCAAGCCCATTTTAGTAATGGCATCTCAGTCTAAATCTACCATGACCGTCTCCTCATACATTCTCTCACCCTCTATGTTCACACCAAGCCATCAAGAATGGTGGTGATCATGCGGCCATAAAGCAAGTTGCCCTTCAGATTTGGCGTTGTAGCTCGATGCATGGTACAAATGAGAATATAGGGTAAACAGACCACTTGCCTGGTGCAGATACAATAAAGAACGTACTAGGTGAGTTGTGATGTCTCTTTGTAATGGCCACTCTAAGGTATGATGTTATGTTGGATGATGTGACAATACACACGAGGAAGGTGACGCAAGTTGATCACCTTCAAATCCCTAAGCCCTGACTGCATGATTTGATGTCTCACCTCGAGATGCAGGTCCTCAGTCATGAATTTGGGCTCCTTTGGTGGCAGTAAACTAGCTCATCGACATTATAAATGTTCAAGATACCTGCTAGCTGGTGGGTGTCGAAGGAGATCTACACACCCTTCACCCAACTGGTGATCCGTTGCTCTCTACCCCTGTCAAAATCCTTTGGATCGCCCTCCAGCTGTAGATTGCAGTAGAACTATTTTACCAGGTCAGGACGTGTGGACCCCTAGTACTGGGTCACAGGAAGCCAACATATAGTATCAAACGCTGCCTTTACATCAAAACCTGGCTAGATCTTATAGGTTCACAAAATGTCCCACCTCGATTTTTTTGTTTGGAAACCATGGATATTGAGCCTCAACTTCAGCTGAATGAAATTTTGGGAAAAAACCCAAACCCTAGGGCACAAATAAAAAAGTTTGAGATTTCTCTCAAACCTATCGATGAAAACTCAAACCGTTTGAGGGCTTTCATTCGTTGGATGCCCAAAAATGATTTTAGAGGAAGAAATCAAGATTCCTACGGTTGGAAAATTTTTAATTTGAAGAAAACAATGAAAAGGCAATAAAAACCTAGAAAACTCTAAAGAAGAGAAAGGAAAGGAGAACTTACCTCTAGGGATTGAATGGGAGTCGTCGACCAGAGAGAAGAGATTCGAAAAATGTCCGGAAGGACAATTGAGAATCATCGACATCGAGTGAGTCGCAACTCAGAGAGAAAACCAAAAGAGAGAAATGAGAAACGAACTCAAATCACGTGTTAAAAAGCAGATTTTGGTTAACTGGTCGGACGATTCGACTTAAAGAGTCGACCAATCAGTTGACCGGACATTCTCAGGAATGATCTCAGAGTTGTTCGGATTGATGCTTGGTCGATCAATGCACGACTGAACAACCGACCAGACAAAATTTTTAGACTGTCTAAATGTGTCCGATAGGTTGACTGGTAGGCAAAATTCCAATTAAATGGGGACCGATCAAGGGCGATCGGACAAATTTTATTCTGTATATTCTTCTATGATTCATTGGGATTTTCATACATTGTGGGACTAACCCAATAATTATGATAAATTGTAATGCGTCTCACACTTATTGGCCATGCAGAAACTTCAACGATCAATAGTCCGAAATGGCACGCTATACTCGCAGAACCAGTTGAAGAGGTCGTAGCCCGACCCCGACCACCACCACCTGGAGTAGGGGATGAGGATAAAAACCTAGTAGAGCAAACAAGAAATAATGTGAATAAGAATGACGCACCTCAAGAGGGTGAACCACCAGACCACTCCAACCAATCTACCTGAACCACTAGATAATTTGGCCATGGTTGTGACTAATTTGGCCCGACAGATGCAACAACAACAACATATGTTATTGGCCATGCCAGCTGCAATGGGAATCACTACTCAAGCTGTCAATACCACACCAACCCCTTTCGGGTCAAACCAGTACAGTGCCTGTGGGCAATAACAAGGTGCCTACAATACCTTTAGGCAACAATACTATGCCTACAACATAGCAAATCCCAGCAACGAACACCCCGTGCAGAATTTTGGTGCACAGCAATACGTGTATCAAGGTGATTACCAATATGCACCACCCATGTACGGAACGTATGGGCAACAAGACCACTCCAGACTTGTGAAGCAATTCCTGAAGTTGAAGCCCCAAACCTTTACAGGCAAGATGTCTATTCCACTATGGCCAGCTCATTAGATTGACGAGATAAAGAAGAACTTATTGATGTTGACCATCATTGAATAAGAGAAGGTATTGTATGTAATTTTTATGTTGCAAAAGGATGCAAACCACTGGTGGAAGTTTACTCGTACTTACCTTTTAACCAAGCACACTCAATTGACTTGGGCTATCTTCAAAGAAGCTTTATTTGAGAAGTACTTTCCCAGAAGCTTTCGAGATCAAATGGAAAAGGAGTTTTTGAGTATTCAGCAAGGGCACATGCCGGTTGACGATTATCAATAGCGTTATGATGAGCTGTTCTTCTTTGCTCCTACCAGCATGCAAGAGGAAGACACCAAGACCCGATGGTTCACTATGGGACTGAAGGGAAGCATTTAAGAACATGTGTTGGGATTAGAAAAAAAGATATATAATGAGGCTGTGTAGATTGCTCGAGTGTTGGAGTCTAGTCAGAAAGAGATCTTCGTTGCTCAGAATCCTGGTTGAAGAAGCCGAATGGAAATACATGTAATGGGAGAAACTCAAGGCCCTCCAAGCCATTCAGAACACAGAATAATGTTGGAGCAACTAAGACAACCCAGACTGTCCTACCACAAGCTGGTCAACTAACTACGAATATCAAGTGTTCTAACTGTAACCAAATGGGGCATTATGCCAAAGCATGCCCTCAGCCCAAGAAGCAGTTGCAGCAAGGGAAGGTATTTGCTGTAACTTCTGAAGATGTTGCCTCATCACCTGATGTGGTTACATGTACGACCTAATCTTTTATTTACAGTACTTATGTGTGAGCATGTAGACTAAAACATAGATAAAACTACAGGTACTGTAAATGTAGCTGGTGTGTTTGCCAGAGTTCTCTTCGACTCTGGGGCAACCCATTCTTTTATGTCCATCTCATTTGGAAAGAAATTAGGCATACCCATTAGACCTTTAGACCACAAGCTGTTAGTAAGATTTCCTTTGGGACTAGAGGTTATGTTAGATGAATGCTATGGACCATGTCCAGTTCTTATTAATGGACAGAGTTTGGATGCGAACCTAGTTCAGCTGGAGATGGTAGATTTGATGTCATCTTAGGAATGGACTAGTTATCCTAGCATTTTGTGACTCTGCTTTACGCTGAGAAGAAGTTGTGAATCAAGGGTAAGGATTGTGCAGAATTTGGTTTCGTTGAAACCAAACTTCCTCGTAAATGGAAGCTTATTCTCTCTGCACTTAAGGCGAAGATATGCCTTAAAAAGGGTGGAATTGGGTATCTGGTGTCTCTGGTGGACATTACCAATGAAGCACCATGGATGGAAGATATTGAAATTGTACAAGAATTTTTGGATGTGTTTCTAGAAGACTTACTCGGGTTACCACCTAATCGAGTGACTGAGTTTGTTATAGACTTATTACCAAGGGTGGCACCTGTGTCTAAGACACCCTATCAGATGGCTCCTACTAAATTAAAAGAACTGACGACTCAACTACAGGAGTTATTGGACAAAGGATTTAGACAACCCAATATATCACCATAGGGAGCACCAGTGCTATTCGGAAGAAGGAAGACGGTAGCGTTTGACTGTGTATAGACTACCGAGAACTGAACAAACTCAAGATAAAAGAATGGATATCCATTGCCTCGGATTGATGATTTATTCGATCAGTTGTAAGGTGCAAAGGTGTTCTCCAAGATTGATCTACGATCAGGATACCATCAACTGAAGATTAAGGGAAGCGACATCCCAAAAACAGCTTTCAGAACCAAGTACAGGCACTACGAGTTCCTAGTTATGTCTTCTGGGTAGACCAATGCATCTGCATCTTTTATGGAGCTCATGAACCAAGTGTTGCATGAAATATTGGACACATCGCTCATAGTTTTTATATATGATATTCTGGTATATTCCATAGACGAAGAGACTCATGCGACAGATCTTAGAGCAGCCTTACAACAACTGAGAAGGGAGAAGCTTTATTGCCAAATTCAAGAAGTGAAAGTTCTGGCTTAACGAGGTGACTTTCTTGGGCTATGCGGTTTCTTCATAAGGGATAAAGGTGGACCCCAGCAAGATATAAGCAATTGTGGGGTGGGAAGCGCCTAAGAATGTTGCAGAGATAAGAAGTTTCTTGGGATAAGCTGGTTACTATAAACGTTTTGTGGAGGACTACTCAAGGATCGCAGTGCCTCTGACCAAGCTGATTAAGAAAAGAGAAAAATTCTTCTGGACCGATAAGTGTGAAGAATGTTTTCAGACTCTAAAGTCAAAGCTTATATCGGCTCCTATCCCAACCATTTCGATACTAGGGCAACCTTTTACTCTTTAGACAGGTGCCTGGATTGGGTTTAGGATGCGTTCTCATGCAAAGTGAACAAGTGATTGCATATACTTCGAGACAGTTGAAAGAGCACAAGAAGAATTACCCTACGCATGACTTAGAGCTAGCGGCAATGATTCATGCTATCAAGACCTGGAGACATTACTTGTACAGTGAGAAATTCTAGATCAAGTCAGATCACAGGAGCCTTACCTATCTCTTCACTCAGAAGAAGTTGAACATGAGGCAGAGAAGATGGTTAGAGCTACTGAAGGACTATGATTGCGATATTCAATATCATCTTGGAAAGGCCAATGTGGTTGCAGAAGCATTGAGCAGAAAGGGAATATTGAAGTTGGAAGGAGGACCAAGTACGAACGCTAACATGTCCTCCGCAGCAACAGTTTCTGATTGGGATGGAGAACAACACATATTAGAGTCTCCAAATGATCCTATAGAGCAAGGACTGATCTACAAGTTCACGCTTATGTTTGCGCCATTGAAGATCGTACAAGACCTGATAGACAAAGTGAAAGCAGCAATTCTACTCGACCCGTATCTGAGAACGGTGCAAGAAGAATTAGAGAAAGGTAAACCTAACCCTTACTTTACCTTGGATGTAGAGAAGGTACTCAGATACAGAGGAAGATTGTGTATACCTTAAAGTGAAGACTTTGACATCAGGAATAGGATAATGATAGAAACTCATTGTACTCCATATTCAGTACATCCCGGAAGCACTAAGAAGTACCATGACCTGAAGAGATTATACTGGTGGATAGGAATGAAAGCAGATGTGGCTCAGAATGTGTTTCAGTGTCTGAACTACCAGTACGTGAAGGCCGAAAGAAAGAGACTTGTAGGTCTACTACAACCATTACCAGAACCAGCCTGGAAGTGGGATTACATTACCATGGACTTCATTACTGGGTTAACTTTGACCCCCAGATCAGTCGACGCAGTCTGGGTGATTGTTGATCATCTTAAAAGATGGCACACTTCATTGCTATACGATCTTAATACACCTTAGAGCAACTAGCCAAGCTATATGTGGATAACATTATCAGACTGCATGGGGTACCCGAGAGCATAGTGTCAGACAGAGACCAATGCTTTACTTCAAAGTTCTGGGAGGGACTACAGAAGGCAATGGGAACGAAGTTGAAGTTTAGCACTAGGTTTCACCCTTAGACCGATGGTCAATCTGAGCAGACCATCCAGATCCTAGAAGATATGCTCTGAGCCTGTGCAATCAACTTCAAACAAAGGTAAGATACCTAAATCCTCATTTATTTATAACAATTTGTTGGTATATGAGTATTGTTCATTTATGACTAAATTTATGTTCACTTACTATTTGTAGGGTCTGTTAGGACTATTTCAGAGGTTATCACAATTGCTCTCCATAGAAATTGACATATGTATAACAACTTCAAAGCAAGTTTCCTAGATTGATGTTAAGGAAAGAATTTTGGACTGCAGCAAGTCACTTACAGTTTTTCATTTTCGAAAGACAATGGATGCCATGAAATCCATAAATAAAGATGCCCATGACTGGTTACTAAAGACTCCCATCTTAGTATTGCTATACTTGCGTTTGACCATAGGGCAAAGAGTGCCCACATAACTAACAAATAACTGAATCCTTCAATCAGTGGATTGCACCTTTACAGAGTAAGCCAATTCTGACCTTAATTGACCAAATAAGGGTCAAATTGATGTAAAGAATGCAAAGAAGAAGGTATCTACAAGGGAAAATTGACGCCCAAAGTCACAAAGAAGTTGGAACAGGTTCAGACTAAAACTTGGTATTGTGAACTCGTCCCTATGGGGTTGTTTGAATTTGAGGTGATTGACGGGGTTTCTAGATATGTTGTGAATCTTCAACTAGAGACCTGTGATTTGGCAAACTACTATCATACCTTACAAGCATACAATAGCTATAATCAAATACAAAAGACGGAATCTTAATGACTGTTGCTCCCACTATTTCAACTTGAAGAAGTACCTTGTAAAACATGGAGAGGTGATACATCAATTGCCTAATTTAGCGTTACTAAATCAAGTGATTGATGGTGTTGTGCTACAGTCTTCCCCATTGAAGAGCCTATCAGGTAGGCTTAGAAAAAATAGAAGAAGGGAACTTGGTGAAGCTGAGCCTAGTTTAGAAAGAGAGCAACTAGTGCCAGGTGTCAAAACTACAAGATGGTAGGCCAATAAAATCAGAAGTTGTCAGAGAATACCAATGGCTAACAAGAGAAATTTTACCACTTATAGAAGTGGTCTCAAGGTAAATCCTATACCATCTTTAAATAAAGTTAAATCCAATTAAATCACCTTATATATTGATTCAGGTGTGTTATGATGACTGTGTAGAGGAAAGAAAGAAATGATGGAACAAGTATGTCCTAGGTAAAGACAGGATCGCAAGTTCTACTACCAGTGATTCACTTGTCAGTGCACAAGCCAAGAAAAGAACTACAATGGTAGAGAGGCTGGCAAAAAGGAAGGCAAACTCAATGTTTAGGGATCAAAATGTCATTTGATGAGCCTCTTTTGGGATGTAGTTCATTTTCAAGGTTTTAGTGTTGTTTTTTTGTCTGAATGGTTATATGGATTTAATTATTTCAAACGTGGATGGATGGATGTATTTAAAGATGTCCCTTCTTCTTTTTTTTTTTTCATACTAATGCCCCTTTTTGCTTTAGACTTTGGATGGATTAATGTATGAAATCAGGTCCCTTTTGTTTCAGACTTTAGAAGGATTAATTTATGAAATCAGGTCTCTTAAATCATTTTTCATGGTAATGTTCCAATGGGATTTTTCAGTCCAAATGGTTTTATGGATTTTATTCAGTTTAAGATCATTTATTCCCTCACTATGGTTATGTTTCAATTCATGGTTGTAGTTGACCTTTTGTGATTCAATATAACTTGGAATTGATAATGTCATTCCAAATCATCTTATTAACATGCTCATGAAACCACCCACACTGAAATACCAATTCATCAAGATAAGGACTAGTATTATCATTTTCTCATTTTGTATCTTCGTTTGAGGCATAGTTATTATTTGTATTATGCCTTCGTTTGAGGTATTATCATTTTTGTTTGTGCTTTTGTTTAAGCCATTATTATTTACGTATTTTTATTTCACACATGTTTGTCAACATACCAACATTCAGTTTAGTGTTTGGGAGAACACTCTATATTTACAAAGTGTCTAGTAGAAAGGCCAACTTATGCTGGGCAGATTGGGTGCCTAACACCTTTCCACGTCCGTAACCCGACTCTTACCCAAAATCTCCAAGTATACCAAATATCCTTATCCCCCATGTGGAACTACATTTGACTTGATTCCTAAACATTCATTTGGAATATGTAGGCAATTCGAGAATGCAGTCTCGATCTTGGTCATACATGTGTTTACATTATGTAGTTATACGGGGTCCTAGGGCCATATACATGGTGGGGATTCCAGTTTAGAATACAGACCGACCGATGGCCCCCGATTCCGATAGAAGGGACCCGATCCCATGACCAACGGGCCATTCTCTAGCATGCAAGGCTACTACCGCCACAGCACCAGTGTATTAGATGTAATAAATTATGGGCGGATGCCAATGGAAAATAGCTGGAGATCATGAAAAGCATTCCACACAAGGAGGCATGCAGTTGGGAAGCTACACTTCTAGAAGGCTGACGTCTACTTAAGTTTGGATGTTGGATAAGTTGCACACTCAATTTCGAGAAGTTCTTGAGAAGAAAGAGCTCACGAGAAAGCTCATAAGTGGAAACAGTATAAAATTTTGATTTTGAAGAAGAAGGGGTTTTCCCATGGGATTTCCCATGAACCCTAATGGATCCAGCACACAGATTACTAGAATACAATGGACATTAAAAGAAATGATAGAACACATACCATTTATTGTAGATTGACTTCTGATCGTTTACAGTAGCTTTGAATGCCTCAATTAAAGTCTTCTACAGTCTCTTGGATCCTTTTTTGCCTCTGTGTATATGGGAGTAATAGAGAGATAAAAACCAATGGCTATGGGGACCCTAACCATGGTATTTATAATACCATTCCTAACCCAGAACCATTCCACAGTGGACTGGGTTGGTATCTCTAACCAGTGACAAACTAGACCTAAACCAATTAACTAGTAATTGAACTCCCACTTAATAATTGGTTAAGTAACTGATCATGCCCACACAATAGAAATCTAACAATCTCCCACTTGGGCCAGATTAATTACAAAACCACTATCAAAAAGTGTGGCCATGGAATCCTATTACATAATAAACTATCATCAACTTTGATCCAGCTATTAAGCCTATCAATGTTGAACAATAATGGAAAGTACTTCAACACATCTGGTGTACTACTTTCTTTCAGCCATATACAAAGGTCTACTTATTGACATGAATCACCTACAAATACACACACATGAAAATATTATTTCATGTGGGTCCAGATCAAATAACATTTGATCTAATTGCTTTGATAAAGCATCAGAGGCAATAAACCTTGATAATGACCGTAGCAAACCGCCACATACCCTTTTGGTCAATACCGCACTTTGGCACACCGCCGTAAACTATGGCTAAATATCACCTCCATTTATTTGGCTAAATACCACCCTTTATCAATGACATGTCAAGTGAATATGCAATACAACAATGATATCAATAAATAAACGTTAGATCAAAATAACCAGGGTAATAATTATCTGTGCCAAAATCATAGGCAATGTAAATAAACATAATGAAATAAGTCATTACCAATGTGAGAAAATGTCACACCCCAATTTTGACTGAACCAAAAGTGTAAGTGAACCATCACTAAACCAACGGTTCACACCAAGATCTCAATAAGACCGTGTCCACTCATACAAACCATTGTACATAACCATAATAAGAATATAATTAAATACAGCGGAAGTTTTAAATTAAATGAACTGAGTACTTCTATTGATAATTTAAATTATCTAACTATTCAAAATATCAAAAACATAAATAATTATCCTTACATCCCAATTATAAATCCAACTGAAAATAAATAAAATAAACAAATCCAATATCCTAGAGGTACACGCAGAAAGGGCACTCGCATGAAGCGTCATGCTCGTCCTCCCCTGCTTGCACTTCCAAGGCAGCAACACCTCCATATACTGGAGCGTCCATGTAGTCCTCCATAGTGTAACCTGCATCAACATCTAAAAAAATTGTGTACACAAGGGTGAGCTCACAACTTAGCTCAGTAAGAAAATCAGACAATGCAACAAACAACATGCATGAGTAACATTCACATTATGGTCTGGTTTTAAGTTTGCAATGTGTTGTAGAAAGGATTGGCGGCCACTACACCTCTATACACGAGTGTATGAATCCACCCAATGGATCAAACACCACTGTCGTCCCACATGCACCCACCATGGAATAGAGATAGAGCTAAAGCGTCCGGATCAAACACCGCCAACACTTCCCCTGATGCCCTACCCATACCAACATATAAACCCCTATTGCCGAGGGCTTGCAAACTATGCTCCCAACTAACCAATCCTATATGTCATCATAGTAGGCCCTATCTCAGCACAGCTCCCTATGACATAGAGATAGAGCTAGAGTCTAGTGGCCAGGCCGGAGACCACAATGCCACTTCCTCCCGTTGATACCCTTCACACACCAAGCATGTTAAGATAGAAACGATACAAAAAGGTGCTAGTGTAAGGAATGATCCCAGACCCCAGGCCCTTCCCATTTCACACACCAATGAAAACAATCACATGCCTAACAGTCACATCCTAGCATAGCGAGTATGCGTGGACAATATAATAACTGAAAGTAAAGATGACATGCGAGTATGCACAAACCCCATTCCAAAGAATCATAATTATTAACAACATTTTACTGTTATTAAATTATTAGAATTTTGGTCTGATTCCCTTACCTGATGCTTGATTGATAGTTTGCTCTGCGTCACAAAATCCAAACTCGCTATCACAAGGTCCTACATGATGTTAGGGTTGAATTAGAATAGTTTTTCTTAGGATTTACGTATGCGAGTATGCACAAACACCATTCCATAGAATCATAATTATTAACAACATTTTACTGTTATTAAATTATTAGAATTTTGGTCTGATTCCCTTACCTGACGCTTGATTGATAGCTTGCTCCGCGTCACAAAATCCAAACTCGCTATCACAAGGTCCTACATGATGTTAGGGTTGAAATAGAATAGTTTTTCTTAGGGTTTACGTTGGTAAAAAAACCAACTGGGTTAAAACACTCCCACAGAGCATACCGATCGCAGGTACCGATCGTGGCATTGTGGGGAAAGGTGCGATTGATATGACCACAGACCGGTCGTAGTACCAGTCGCATAGGGCGCCATCGGTATGGTCGACCGGTGTGCCTCTGGAAGACCATAAGCTTGGTTCTCGCCTTCCGTCGGTCACCCCCTATTGATTCTAGGGTTTCTCCTATACATTCTAGGTCTAAGCAAAGAGTTATAGTTGTTTCATACTCCATTCAAGTCCTAGTTCGATGATCCTCAACCTAGAACTTGAATCTAGGGTTTATCGACTGTATTAGGGTTATTAGGGTTTGATGGCAAATTTAAAGGTTTAGATCAATACCTCGCCTTGCATGGTATTGATCCATTCAATACTAATCTTCTATAATGCTTAACTTAGAGGAAGGTTCAATCACTTACCGTTGGTTCGCAAGTAGGGTGTTCTTCGTCCAACGGCAACGGCGGCTCCTCTCCCTCCTTCCTTAGCTCCTTCTCCTTTTTCGATCTATTTCTCCTCTCTAGAGTTTGTGAGGATCAATAAAAGAGATTTAAGGAGGTTTATGGGTCCTTAAATAGACTAGGATTGAGTTTAGGAAGTCCCCTTACGTTAAGAAGGTCCTAGGGTTCGATATTTGGAAAGTGGGACCCACAGAGATCCATTTCCAGATCTAAGTAGTCTACCTGCGCAGACATATCGATCGATTGGTACCATCGGTATAAAATATTTATCATACCTTAGGGTCCGTTTCATACCTAGTTGTCATCCGTTCGTCCCGTCTGGCCCGGTGATGATTGGAAGACCTGTTACGACATAAATTAAAGGTTTAGATCGGGTTCATAAGGTGCAGGTCTTACAGAAAAAGTCTCCCATTAACCGAGCTCATTTAATAAATTAACCATTCCTATATGGGACGTTCTGTCCCTTGAAGACTCCCATTGACAAAGCCTTTGACAGAGAATCTATAACAAATTGTTCATCAAAATGTGCTGTACTACAATATAAATTCTTTTAACATTTTTCTTATCCGAAAATATTCGACCTCTATTATGCTTTGAAATACTAGATTTCATATTATTCTGTGAGAACTACAAAGCTGAGCCTGTCACACCCCAATTCCGCACTACTCAGAATGGTGTGATGAACTACTAATAAACCAACGGTTCAATCCAGGATCTCAAATAGGCTGTGTCCATTAGCTTAAACCATACACATCCACAACTATAATCAGAATAAATACACAATAGCAGAAGTCTTAATATTAAATGAACTGAGAATCTAACTGTGGTAATCATAAATAAATATCAAATTATATCGCATCAACCGAGACATAAATAAATAAAATATCAAATTACATTTCCTTAATAGTTCAAATAGAAATCTAATCGAAAACACAGGAGTTGCACTCGCATGTCGAATCATGCGACTCCATCATCACTTCAGCGTCCATCGTCGTAACTCGCCCGTACACAGGAGCATTCATATAATCTTTAATAGTGGAACCTGCATCATCAACTAAAATATTCGACGTCGAAAGGGGTGAGCACACATCACGGCTCAGTGAGCAAACAAAACAATGCATCAAACATATGCATGCATTCATTCATATATGTGGTCTGGTATTTAAGTTTGCAATGTGCAATAGAAAGGTTCGGTGGCTGCCTCACATCTATACATGAGTGTGTGAAGCCGCCCAAAGGTAACGTTTATTGTCGTCCTACATGCACCCATAATGGACAATATACACCCAATGAAAACGACATTGCTGTACCGGTTGCCCATACCAACACGTAAGCCCCTGTTGGTGAGGGCTTGCAAACTGGGCTCGCAACTAACTAATCCTAACGTCAAACAGTGTATCCAAGGCCTCACCCCAGCATCCCTCAATACATCCATAGAGATAGAGCTAGGGTCTGGTGACCAGGCTGAACCACAATGTCACGTTCCCCCTGATGCCCTACGACGCATTAGTTTCGCTAAGGTAATGGCGATACGATGATGTTAGTGGACAAGACTTGAGTAGAGATAGAGCTAGAGTCTAGTGACCAGGCTGGACCACAATGTCACGTCCTCCCCCTGATGCCCCACTCGCATCAAGTACACTAACCACACACAAACATTCACATGCCTATTCCTAGCATCATCATCATCATCATGTTATAAATAGAATTAAATATGCATGAACATTAATAGTAGGAATATTAGATGACATATTGAATGCACATTACAAGCATACATGCATAGAATCAGTCATGGCATTGGACTCAAGAAATAAAAATAGTTTATTATTAGCCAATTAGTTTAGGTTTGTTCCCTCACCTTTGCTTGAGTGTAAATCCTCTTTGAAGCTCTAAGAATCACCTTTATATCAATAAGAAAACCTAACAAGTCGATAGATTTTAATTAGAATTTATTTCGATAATTTTAGGCTTGCTGTCAAGCTAGGGTCGCAGGACGGGTCGTAGGTAGGGTTGTAGGTTTCTCCGACCCCAGGGTATAGGGTCGATGCTAGGGTCGGATGTTCCATCGACCCTAGGTGCGACCACAACCTCCCTGGACTTTCCGAAAGCTAGGGGTCGGTCTTATGGTCTGGTAGGGACGACCACACGTGGTTTGAGTCGACTTTTTCATTCTACAGTCCAATCTTTCATGTTTGGGTCCTAAGGCTTACTTCCACAGTCCATCATATTCTTGTTCTATGGCTTAAAACTCCAGGTTACTCACTTTACATAGTTTTCAATGATTTCCTCTATGGATTCCATTGGAATTTATCCATGGATGGATGATTTGGGTTTCTCCTAGATCCTACCCTCTTCATAATCTCCTCTAGGCTCTTAAATAAATCGTGGAGAATGTATTCATACCTGAGGTTTGCTGAGATTCAGAGATTTCTCTGAATTTCCTCCTCCTTGGTCTTCTTCTTAAATTCTCCTTCTCTTCTCTTTCTCTCACTTTCAATTAGGGTTCTAATAGGAGTGAAAGAGGCTTAGGGACGTTCTATTTATAGAGTAAAATCTCCCAAAATAAGTCCCATTGAGTTTAGGAAAGGTCCCAATCGAAATTAGGAAAGTTTCCTAATTTTTGGTTTTTGCTGTTTTCCTAGGGTCGATGCTAGGGGTCGATGAGGGGGTCGGAGATCCCGTCGACCCTAGGGTCTCAGTTGTCCGACCCTAGGTCTAATCTTTAGGGGTCTGACTTCCTAATGAGGTGGGGTCGACCCTGCCTGTTTGGGTATGCGACCCTACCCTCATTTTGACTGTTTTTGAGTTAAATTTCATATTGGGTCTTGGATTTCTTCACGCACTTGGTCCGCTTGGCTTGACCATGATATGTATACTGGTCATGACACGAAATGTAAGGTTAGACCGGGTTCATGGCGTACGGGTCTTACAACTCCACCACCCTTAAAACAAATTTTGTCCTCAAAATTTGAACGTACGGATCTTACAACTTCCCCATCTTTAAAAATAAATTTTGTCCTCAAAATTTAAATTTAGGTGGGAATTCTATTTCCGCATTGCATCTTCTTCTTTCCATGCAATCTTCTCCACGTCTTGTCTTTGCTAAGTTACCTTCGCATGTATAATAATTATCCTAGCTTTAGAGATGTTGTACCTTCCAACTAGTGAACTAGGCTGGTACCACTTCAATAGTTAAATCTTCTATCTAATCCAGTGGATCAGTGGTCAATACCTTTGATATGGATCTCCAATGTACTTTTTCAATAGAGATACACAAAATACGTCATGCGCACTAGACATGGACAGCCGTAACGCTAGTTGATATACAACTTTTCTACATCTCTCCAAATTTTGTGAGGTCCAAAACATATATCAGATACAACTCTCCCTTCTCGTTGAATTGTTTTTAATCCATGCATAAGTGATATCCTCAAGAACACTTTGTCACTTATGGCGAACTCGAGGTCTTGGTGTCTCTTCTAACAACTTGAGCTATCCTGGGCCTTTTCTTTGATCTTGTCTGCCACTCGATAGGTTTCTTCACTAGGCTCAGGTCTTAAAACTCTTCATTCATCAATTTCATTCCAAAACAAAAGAATTTGACATTTCTACCGTACCATGCTTTATAGGTGACATCTACATAGTAGCTTGGTAGCAAATTCAATCCACATATAGCTTAGTTAGCTGCTCCAAAGCATACCGAGGTCGTATAGCAATTGAAAGAGCTATCTTCATTAGGCGATCAACAATCACCCAAACCATGTCAACCGATCTGGGAGTCAGTGGCAAATCATTGACATAGTTCATTGTACTGCAGTTCCACTTCCAAACTGGCTCCGATAGTGGTTATGGTAAGCCACGTTGGTCTTTGTCTTTCTGCCTCTACTTGTTGATAATTCAGACACTGAAACATGCATCTAGCCACAACTACTTCCATTCCCTTCTACCAAATAATCTCTTCATGTTTTGGTATATATTATACTTCTAGAATGTATCCAATACGGAATATAATGGGCTTTTAGCATTATCTTGTATCTTTTGATCAGCGTTTTGCACTTCAGGTATACATAATCATCATCTGTATCATAAGACCTTTTTCGCATCCGGAGTAAGTCAGTGTTTGGTTTTCCGTTTTTTAAATCTCCTTGCACAGTTCTTATATACAGATCCAACAAAATTGCTACTCTTACTTCATCCTTAAATTCAGAGATGATCTTTAATGTTATGAACGCAAGCGAGGAACTATTGCTCCATAAGTTCATCCATAAATTCTCACTCAACTGAATCATCATTAGCTTCTATTATATGTTACTAGTCTTCCAATCTGAATTGTTGCGGTGACACATAAGGCAGCATTTATATTTGGTTATCCTTTTGGCTTTATTATTCCTTTTTGCTCAAAACCTCAGCTACTAATTAGCCTTGCACCTGTTGTATTTGCTGCAGCTGTTGTGCCAAGTGCATTACGGCTGTAGCTAAATCTGTTGGTGGGGCTGGCAAGTTTGTAGGATTTGCCTGATCATTAGCTCCTGGCGGTGTCACGTTTGGATTCTCTTGTACTTCAGGAATTTCATGACTAGTTTCCTCCAGAGGTAGTGGTGGTGGAATTGGGTTACGTCCTCGTCTGTTCCCTCTTCGCCCAGCCATTTCCTGTTCTGGTGGTGGTAGTGTCTGAAAATTCATAGAACACGTGAGGCAATCATCATATACTTCATTCTCATATTTAAATCCACTAGTCAATAAAATTTTCTGATTTTTCAGATCATTCTGTCAAAATTACAATATTTTTTCATCGTAGGGTCGATGGATGTCCGACCTTAGGGTATGCGACCCTGAGAACCACTGTTACTTACCGAGAGCCTAGGGTCGATGGGTGTCCGACCCTTGGTTCGACCCCTAGTTCCCTGTCAGATTACCGAGAGGCTAGGGTCGATGGTAGGGTCGATGGGTGTCCGACCCTAGGTTCGACCCCTAGTTTCTGTCAGATTACCGAGAGGCTAGGGTCGATGGGTGTCCGACCCCAGGTTCGACCCCTAGTTCCCTGTCAGATCACCGAGAGGCTAGGGTCGATGAAGGGGTCGGAGGTAGGGTCGGATGTTTTGGTCGAATTATCTGACCCTAGGACTGAAAATCAGGTTTTAATCTCGATTTTTGAGTCCATTTCTCATTTTTTCTTATCGTTTTCGACTCGGCTCGTCCCTCTGAGTTGCTATAGTGACAACTCCGACCCGTTGGTGATTTTTGCTTCTCGTTTCGACATCTATTCCTCTCCTACAGGTATGTTCTCTACGATTTCATGTTTTCAGGGTTTCTTAACTAGGTTTTTACTCGTTTATATCGTTTTCTTCAAATTACACTTTTTTCAATCGTAAAAAATTGATTTTTATTGGGGGCTTTTGTTGTTGGTGACTCAAGGAATGAAAGCCCTCAAAAATATTTGAGTTTCATTGGTTGGTTATCGAGAAACTTGAAATTTCCCCTTTTTGCCCTAATTTGTCGAGATTTTTGATTTTCTTGAAATTTCTTCAAATTCAATCTTCTTAAATATTATTTCCATCTGTATGAGTTTTTGCAGGATAGTTTAGAATCTATATAAGTCCTCCTGCCCATGTGTATGGGTGAAAAGTGAGGCTTTTGCCCAGTTTATGCCGTTATAATGCCGAAATTTTCAGTTTTTTCACCATTACCTAGTTATTATCTGTTTTTCTTTGTTTTTGGTAGATAATATGGCTCGTACCAAAGTGCCCAGGGTTCGTGACCCAATCTGTTTCCGTTCTAACGAGGCTGAGGCGCAGTATGCCTGCTTTGCTTGTAAGAAGGTAGAGGGAGGTCGTCAGGTGGACTTGGCTAGCCTAGCCTTGTTCGATGTGGAGAGAGCTTTTGGTGACATGGGCTGGCTTCCTGTGATCATCTACGACGCCTGTACCCATCCAGACTTGGTGCGACAATTTTAATGTAATCTTCAGGTGGTGGGAGATCTCAATGATACTGAGAGGGGTAGAGAGCTCAGGATCACGAGCTACGTCAAGGGAGTAGAGGTTTCCTTTGACTATCGGTAGCTAGCGAACCTCTTGGGCATTTCATACGACGGCCCCTTGGTGTATTGTGCTCCCAGAGAGCCCCAGTTCCTTTCCTTGGTGATGAGGGCTGAGATAGACCGTTATCTTATCAGAGAGGATCACTGGGAGATGAAAGCGATCTACTTACGTCCAGGATCCCGGGTGTACTATAAAATTATCCAGCACAACCTGATACCTCAGAGTGGGCACTACGTGAGGATCTCCCAGTTGACCCCGTATTTACTCTACTGTATCTGCACTAGGCAGCCTGTCTGCCTCCCTTATATTATCATGCGGACGATGATCAGTGCCACACTGCCCGATCATGTGGGAAACCTACCTTATGAACGCATGATCACTACACTGCTTTCCCGCCTGGGTGTTGATTTGGTGGATGAGAGGATTCAGGAGAAATCCTTATCGTCACCTCTGGATTAGGAGACCATCTGTAAGATGGGCATGCGGGATGTTCAGGTCAATGATGAGGAGAGGAACGCTCTGGTGCGTCCTCGTACTCGGGTGGAGATGGCTGATGCTGAGGCAGGAGCAGTAGCCGCTGGAGCAGGGGTTCATGAGGGTGAAGCTGGGGATGATGATCATTTGTACATGGATGTGGACTCCATACCTCCTCCATCACCTACACATACTACGGGAGCTGGTCCTTCACATGCAGCTGGTCCTTCACACCTGCCTCCTGATGACATGATGGGGATACTGCGTAAGATTAGAGAGGCTCAGCGCATGTCAAATATGAGGGTGGGAAAACTTCTAGATGCTCAGCGCGTGACTGATCGATGGGTGGCCGATCTCACAGATAGTCTTCAAACTACCTAGACTCAGATAGCTTGGTCGACTAGAGTCTATGCTGAGGATTATGACAGACACTGCGAGGCACCGCCTCCCCCATCACCTCCAGCTTCCTGATGTATTTTCTTTTTCTTTTTCTTTTGTACTTCAGAGTAACTGTCCGATTTGTGAACTGTACTCTGCTTTAAATTTGTATATATACGTTTGTCTTTCCTTCGAGTGTATATAATTTTGGTTCTCATTTAATAGATGCATTATTCTCTTTCAAATTTTGTCTCAAACAACACAGATGCTTATAGTGTGTTATTATTACAGTTTTTAAATTTTTATCCTATCTCAGTTCACAAACTATTGTGGTAGTATACTGGTTTAAAAGACAGGGCCTGAGAGCTCTGATACCAAGTTGTCACACCCCAATTCCGCACTACTGAGAATGGTGTGATGAACCGCTAATAAACCAACAGTTTAATCCAGGATCTCAAATAGGCTGTGTCCATTAGCTTAAACCATACACATCCACAACCATAATTAGAATAAATACACAATAGTGGAAGTCTTAATATTAAATGAACTGAGAATCTAACTGTGATAATCATAAATAAATATCAAATTATGTTGTATCAACCGAGACATAAATAAATAAAATATCAAATTACATTTCCTTAATAGTTCAAATAGAAATCTAATCGAAAACATTGTAGTTGCACTCGCATGTCGAATCATGCGACTCCATCATCACTTCAGCGTCCATCGCGCAACTTGCCCATACACAAGAGCATTCATATAATCTTCAACAATGGTACCTGCATCATCAACTAAAATATTCGACGTCGAAAGGGGTGAGCACACATTACGGCTCAATAAGCAAACAAAACAATGCAACAAACATATGCATGCATTCATTCAGATCGGTGGTCTGGTATATAAGTTTGCAATGTGCTATAGAAAGGTTCGGTGGCCACCTTACCTCTATACACGAGTGTGTGAAGCCGCCCAAAGGTAATGTTTATTGTCGTCCCACATGCACCCACCATAGACAATATACACCCAATGAAAATGGCATTGCTGTACCGGTTTCCCATACCAACACGTAAGCCCCTGTTGGCGAGGGCTTGCAAACTGGGCTCGCAACTAACCAATCCTAATGTCAAATAGTGTATCCAAGGCCTCACCCCATCATCCCTCAATACATCCATAGAGATAGAGCTAGGGTCTGGTGACGAGGCTGAACCACAATGTCACGTCACCCCTGATGCCCTACGACGTATTAGTTCCGCTAAGGTAATGGCAATACGACGATGTTAGTGGACAAGACTTGAGTAGAGATAGAGATAGAGTCTGGTGACCAGGCTGAACCACAATGTCGCGTCCTCTCCATGAGGCCCACTCGCATCAAGTACACTAACTACACACAAACATTCACATGCCTATTCCTAGCATCATCATCATCATCATGTTATAAATAGAATAAAATATGCATGAACATTAATAGCAGGAATATTAGATGACATGTTGAATGCACATTACAAGCATACACGCATAGAATCAGTCATGGCATTGGACTCAAGAAATAAAAATAGTTTATTATTAGCCAATTAGTTTAGGTCTTGTTCTTTCACCTTTGCTTGAGTGTAAATCCTCTTTCAAGCTCTAAGAATCACCTTTATATCAATAAGAAAACCTAACAAGTCGATAGATTTTAATTAGAATTCATTCCGACAATTTTAGGCTTGCTGTTAAGCTAGGGTTGCAAGACGGGTCGCAGGTTGGGTCGCAGGTTTCTGCGACCCCAGGGTATAGGGTCGTTGCTAGGGTCGGATGTTCCATCGACCCTAGGTGCGACCGTAGCCTCCATGGACTTCCCGAAAGCTAGGGGTCGGTCCGGTGGTCTGGTAGGGTCGATTCCCAATCGACCCTACGTGCGACCGCACATGGTTTGAGTCGACTTTTTCATTCTACAGTTTAATCTTTCATGTTTGGGTCCTATGGCTTACTTCCACAGTCCATCCTATGCTTGTTCTATGGCTTAAAACTGCAGGTTACTCACTTTACATAGTTTTCAATGATTTCCTCCATGGATTCCATTGGAATTTATCCATGGATGGATGATTTGAGTTTCTCCTAGATCCTACCCTCTTCATAATCTCTTCTAGGCTCTTAAATAAATCATGGAGAATGTATTCATACCTGTGGTTTGCTGAGATTCAGAGATTTCTTTGAATTTCCTCCTCCTTGGTTTTCTTCTTTAATTCTCCTTCTCTTCTCCTTCTCTTCCTTTTCTTCTCTTTCTCTCACTTTCAATTAGGGTTCTAAAAGGAGTGAAAGAGGCTTAGGGACATCCTATTTATAGAGTAAAATCTCCCAAAATAAGTCCCATTGAGTTTAGGAAAGGTCCCAATCGAAATTAGAAAAGTTTCCTAATTTTCGGTTTTTGCTGTTTTCCTAGGGTCAATGAGGGGGTCGGAGATCCCGTCGACCCTAGGTCTAATCTTTAGGGGTCTAACTTCCTAATGACGTGGGATCGACCCTGTAAGACCCGCACTCCATAAACCCGGTCTAAACCTTGATTTCATGTCGTAGCAGGTCTTCCGATCATCACCGGGCCAGAAGGGACGAGCGGATGACAAACAGGTACGAAATCGGATCAAAGACGGTCATATAAGTGTCATTTTATGTTGACCGGTCGATGGTACCTGTCACACCCCAATTCTGATCCAATCAGAATGGTGTGAGTGAACCGTCATTGAACCAACGGTTCACACTAGGATCTCGAATAGGCCGTGTCCACTCATACAAACCATTACACATAACCACAATCTAAATATAAATAGTACAACGGAAGTCTTTAAAATAGAATGAACTGAGTATCTATTGATAAATTAAATAAGTATCCAATTATTCAAATCCAAACCATAAATATAATACCATTACATCACTTTAATCCAACCGAAAATAATGAAAATAAATAAATGTCAAATCAAAGGTTTTGCCCATACCGGTCGACGGTTTTGGCCATACCGGTCGACCGGTATCCCTACAGGCATGCGACCGCTATGTCTTGGTCAGAATTTTATTCTGACCGGTCGACTATACCGGTCGCAGCATTGTCTACAGAGTGTCGACCGGTACCCCTCCAGGCATGCGACCGCTATGTCTCGGTCAGAATTTTAATTCTAACCAGTCGACTATACCGGTCGCAGCATATTCTACAGGGGTGCGATCGATATGTTGTGACCGGTCAGCACCAGAATAGCCAGAAAAAATCTCAGAAAATTTTTAAAAATTTTGTGAAATTAGATATTCTTTTGCGACTATCTCGCCTTACATTGTTCAAGACTAACACCATTATTATTGTTCTCATGTGTTATGTCTTCTTCTCAGATCCAAACCGAATAGTCTGAGATGGTGGGCGGAAACGGTCGTAGGGGTCGGAAGCGCCATCAGGCCAGGATGCGCCTCGAGGAAGAAGAACAGGTGGAAACAGGCTATGTTAGAGAGCCAAGTCCAGAAGTTGAGGAAGAGCAGGTTCGAGAGGTACCAACAAATTTACCTGGCCCACCTCACAGGAATTCGGAGACCATTGTTACAAACCTGGTCTATCAGATGCAAGCTCAGCAGAAAGAATTCCTGAGCGAGATACCGAAGATGTTCAGGCCACCGGGTTCTGTTCCCACTGGAGGTACACCCGAGTCTGGAGGGAATAATACTACACAGCCGACGCATGGTAGTCCAGGGCTGATGGGCCAGCCCCAGAATGTACCACCACCGCATCAGTTTCTGTCATCTTCTGCTTATCAGGGAGCATATCCGTATCCACCACCATGGTACGGAATGAATACACAGGGACAACACGATCTGAGTCGGGCGATGGATAGATTCCTAAAGTTGAAGCCTTCTTCATTCACAGATAAGACAGGGAAACCATTGTGGCCAACACAGTGGATTACAGAAATGGAGAAGAATTTTCGACTGATGACTTGTTCAGAGGATGAAAAGGTCCTGTTTGCCACTCATATCTTTGAAAGAAGATGCGAATGCTTGGTGGAATTCTACACGGGCATATCTGGAGACGAGCATGCACAGTGGATTGGGAAGTGTTCAAGGTTGCCTTCTTCGATAAGTATTTTCCGAAGAGCTTCAGAGATCAGATGGAGAAGGAGTTCCTTAATCTACAGCAGTCTCAGTCGACTGTGGATGCTTATTAGCAGAGGTACGAGGAGTTATTTTTTTTCGCACCGGTAAGTATGCAAGAAGAAGATACCAAGACACGTAGGTTCACCATGGGACTACGTGGAAGCATCACAGAGCACATCTTGGGTCTGGACAAGAAAATCTATAATGAGGCTGTGCAGGTTGCGAGGGTGATAGAGTCCAGTCAGCGGGACAGCTTCTTTGCACAGAACAGGGGAATGAAGAGACCCGCTATTGAGAGTTCGGGTGGCGGTAACAATAAACCCTTCCGCCCATACACGGCGTAGACCGCTACAGTACCTGCTAGAAACAACACGGCACCACCTGTGCCACAGAACGCCGGATACAACCCAAATATCAAATGTTTCAACTATCAGCAAGTGGGTCATATTGCAAGGACCTGCACTCTACCTAGGAAGCAACCTCCCCAGCAAGGAAAAGTATATGCGGTCACTACCGAAGAGGCAGCCGCGTCAGCCGATGTGGTCACTGGTATGAATCTATCCCTTACTATTTGGCTTACTATTTTCATTGTGTGTATGCGCATGTAGAACTAAGGGATAATAAAATTTCAAGAATTGTAAATGTTGCTGGTATACCTGCCAGAGTACTATTTGACTCTGGGGCCATGCACTCCTTTGTTTCTATTTCCTTTGGAAAGCGAATGGAATTACCAATCAAGCACTTGAACCCAAGCTTGATAGTTCTCTCTTCGCTAGGAGCCGAAGTGGCTTTGACTGAATATTATGAACCATGTACTGTATGTATTGAGGGTCGAGACTTAGAAGCAAGTATGGTACTACTCGAGATGGCAGACTTTGATGTCATCTTGGGAATGGATTGGCTAGGCCATCATTCAGCTATCCTATTATGTGGTGAAAGGAAGCTTGTGCTTACAGACAAAAAGGGAAAGGAGTATAGCTTCACTGGGATCAACCCACCTAGGAAGCAGAAGCTGATCCTCTCCGCCCTAAAAGCTAAGCGATGCTTAGAGAAAGGGGGAGTGGGGTATCTAGTATCTGTAGTCGACATCACGGCGGAGTCACACAAGATGGAAGATATAGATGTGGTTCGAGAGTTCCCAGATGTATTTCCAGAGGAGCTTCCAGGTCTACCATCGGACAGGGCTACAAAGTTTGTAATAGACCTTATGCCAGGTTCGGCGCCGGTGTCTAAAGCACCATACAGGATGGCCCCTACCGAGTTAAAGGAGTTGAAGACCCAGTTACAAGAATTGTTAGATAAGGGTTTCATACGACCTATCATATCGCCTTGGGGAGCACTTGTATTATTTGTCAAGAAGAAAGACGGAAGTGTAAGACTATGCATTAAGGACGTAAACTAGGTGACCCAAGAAGGCCACTTCCTTCAGCCAAAATTCACACTTCTTGAACTTGGCGTAAATCTTCTCCCTTCTCAGCAGTTGTAGGTCTGCTCTCAAATGTGTTGCATGAGCTTCCCTATCCTTTGAGTAGACCAAGATGTCATCAATGAATACGATGATCGAAGTGTCCAACATGTCATGAAACACTTGGTTCATCAATTCCATGAACGACGCTGGAGCGTTAGTCAACCCAAACAACATTACCAGGAACTCATAATGCCCATACTTTGTCCTGAAAGCAGTCTTTGGAATATCTCCTGCTTTGATCTTCAATTGGTGATACCTTGATCTAAGATCAATCTTCGAGAAAACCTTTGCACCCTGTAAGTGATCGAACAGATCATCGATCCTAGGCAAAGGATATCGGTTCTTGATGGTTAACTTGTTCAACTCTCGATAGTCGATACATAGTCGTACGCTACCGTCCTTCTTCTTTATGAATAATACAGGTGCTCCCCATGGCGATATGCTTGGTCGTATGAAACCCTTATCTAGTAGCTCTTGTAATTGGGTCTTAAACTCTTTTAATTCTGTAGGGGCCATCCTGTATGGTGCCTTAGACACCGGTGCCGATGCTGGCATGAGGTTTATCACGAACTCTATAGCCCTATCTGGAGGTAGACTTGGTAGATCCTCTGGAAATAAATCTGAAAACTCTCGTACCACATCTAGATCTTCCATCTTTGGCACCTCTGCAGTGATGTCGACCACAGACACTAAGTACCCCACTCCTCCCTTCTCTAAGCGTCTCTTAGCTTTTAGGGCAGAGAGGATTAACTTCTGCTTCCTAGGTAATTTGGTTCCAGTGAAGCTAAACTCCTTTCTCTTATCATCTTTAAAAACAAGTTTTCTTTCACCACATAATAAGCTAACTGAATGATTGCCTAGCCAATCCATTCCCAAGATGACGTCAAAGTCTGCCATCTCAAGTTGAACCAGATTTGCTTCTAGGTTTCGCCCTTCATTACTAACTGAACACGGCCCATTGCATTAATTCAAAACCACTTCTAATCCCAACGGAGAGCAAACTATCAAGCTTGGGGTTAAATACTTGACAACTAATTCCATTCGCTTCCCAAAAGACATAGAAACAAAGGAGTGTGTAGCCCCAGAGTCGAAGAGTACTCTAGCGGGTACACCAGCTATATCTACAATTCTAGTAACCACATCAGGTGATGCGGCTGCCTCTTCAGTGGTGACTGTAAATATCTTCCCTTGTTGTGGCAGTTGCTTTCTAGGTAGAGTACAGGTCTTTGCATAATGGCCCAATTGTTGGCAGTTGAAGCGTTTGACATTTGGGTTTTGTCCCGCTACTTGTGATGGTGGTGGTGCAGTAGCATTCCTTGCTGGCACCATAGCAGACTGAGCCCTGTATGGGCGGAATGGTCTAGTGTTCCCTCCACCCAAAGTCTCAGTAGCAGGCCTCTTCAGTCCCCTATTTTGAGCAAAGAAGCTGTCTCTTTGGCTTGATTCAATCACCCTAGCAATCTGCACAGCCTCGTTATACACCTTCTTCTCCAAACCCAAGACGTGCTCTCAGATACTTTCTCGCAATCCCATGGTGAACCTACGGGTCTTGGTTTCCTCCACTTGCATGCTTGCTGGAGCGAAGAAAAATAGCTCTTCGTACCTCTGCTGGTACGCATCAACAGTCAACTAGGATTGTTGCAGGTTGAGGAATTCTTTCTCCATCTGATCACAAAAACTCTTCTGAAAGTACTTATCAAAGAAGGCTCCCTTGAATATTTCCCAGGTGATCTGGGCGTGCTTTGTCTCCAAATATGTCCGGGTAGAATTCCACCTTTAGTATAGTACATTATGCTCTTTAGTATTTAGTTTCAGGCAACAAACAAGTGCTTAAGGTGCGTTTTTGTTATGGCTTTTAAATTTTTCCCATCTCAGTTCATCGACTCAGTTAAGAGCAAATATGGTCTATTGGACAGAGCCTAAGGGCTCTGATACCAAGTTGTCACACCCCAATTCTGACTGAACCAGAAGTGTGAGTGGACCGTTACTGAACCAACGGTTTACACCTGGATCTCAATAAGACCGTGTCCACTCATACAAACCATTGCACATAATCATAATCAAAATATAATAAAATACAGCGGAAGTCTTAAATTAAATGAACTGAGTACTTCTATTGATAAATAAATTATCCAGTTATTCAAAATACCAAAACATAAATAATTATCCTTACATCCCAATTATAAATCCAACTGAAAATAAATAAAGAAGCAAAATCAGCATCCTAAAGGTACACGCAGAAAGGGCACTCGCATGAAGTGTCATGCTCATCCTCCCCTGCTTGCACTTCTAAAGCAGCAACACCTCCATACAATGGAATGTCCATGTAGTCCTCCACAATATAACCTGCATCAACATCTAAAAACATGTATATATATAAGGGTGAGCTCACAACTTAGCTCAGTAAGACAATTAGACAATGCAACAAATACATGCATGAGTAACATTGACATTATGGTCTGGTTTCAAGTTTGCAATGTGCTATAGATAGGATTGGCGGCCACCGCACCTCTATACACGAGTGTGTGAAGCTGCCCAATGGATCAAACACCAATGTCATCCCACATGGACCCACCATGGAATAGAGATAGAGCTAAAGCGTCCAGATCAAACACCGCCAACACTTTCCCTGATACCCTACCCATACCAACACGTAAGCCCCTATTGGCAAGGGCTTACAAACTGAGCTCGCAACTAACCAATCCTATATGTCATTACAGTAGGCCCTATCCCTTCACAGCTCCCTACGGCATAGAGACAGAGCTAGAGTCTAGTGGCCAGGCCGAAGACCACAGTGCCACTTCCTCCCCCTGATACCCTACCTGCACTAAGCATGCTAAGATAGAAATGATACAAAAAGGTGTGTGAGGAATGATCCCAGACCCCATGCCCTTCCCATTCCACACACCAACGAAAATAATCACATGCCTAACAGTCACATCCCAGCATAACGAGTATGCATGAACAATATAATAACTGAAAGTAAAGATGACATGCGAGTATGCACAAACACCATTCCATAGAATCATAATTATTAACAACGTTTTACTGTTATTAAATTATTAGGGTTTAAGTCCGATTCCCTTACCTGACGCTTGATTGATAGCTGGCTCTGCGTCATGGAATCCAAACTCGCTATCACAAGGTCCTACATAATGTTAGGGTTGAATTAGAATAGTTTTTCTTAAGGTTTATGTTGGTCGAAAACATAACTGGGTCAAAACACTCCCACAGAGCATACCGGTCGCAGTATTGGTCGTGGCATTGTGGGGAAAGTTCCGATCAGTATGGTCGACCAGTCCCCAAGAGGTACCGGTCGTGATATTGGTCGCATAGGGTGGGACCGGTATGTCTCTGAAGGACCATACGCTCGGTTCTCGCCTTTCGTCGGTCACCCCCTATTGATTCTAGGGTTTTTCCTATACACTCTAGGTCCGAGCAATGAGTTAGAGTTGTTTCAAATCCATTCAAATCCTAGTTTCGATGATCTTCAACCTAGAACTTGAATCTAGGGTTTACCGACTATATTAGGGTTTGGCGGTAAATTCTGGTTTAGATCAATACCTCGCCTTGCATGGTATTGATCCAATCATGACTAACCTTTTACAATGCTTAACTCAGAGGAAGGTTTAAGCACTTACCATTGGTCGCAGTAGAGTGTTCTTCGTCCAACGGCGACGGCGGCTCCTCTCTCTCCTTCCTTAGCTCTTCTCCTTCTTCGATCTCTTTCTCCTCTCTAGGGTTTGTGAGGATCAATGAAAGATATAGTAAGGAGGTTTAGGAGTCCTTCTATATACTAGGGTTGAGTGTAGGAAGCCCCCTAACACTAGGAAAGTCCTTTGGTTCAAAATTTATAAAGTGGGACCCACAGAGATCCATTTCTGGATCTAAGTGGTCTGCCTATGTAGGCATACCGGTCGATTGGTACCATCGACCGGTATGAATAAATTATCATACATAGGTCTGTTTCATACTTGGTTGTCATCCGTTCATCCCGTCTGGCCCGGTGATGATTGGAAGACCTGTTACGACATGAATTAAAGGTTTAGATCGGGTTCATGGAATGCGGATCTTACATCGACCTTAATGAACATTTCAACAATAATCTCATTACACTCTGGTAATATTTTAAATATCTTAACTGATTACTCCACAGCAATTTCCATGTGATCTCATCAAACTTACATTTTTCGGATGTGACTGCTAACCAGCATCATCAATAAATGTTGTTGAATCCTTTAAACCTGTTTTGACTTCCAATAAAATGACAACTCAATGTCCTAATAATAATTACTCTCCCACGAGTGTTATGAAACCATGTCAGCTCTACAGTCCCAAATAAGAAGATAACTAAAACTGAGACCAACTTACTTGGCACTCTATCAATACTATAGCCTGCAGTATTGATCGCTCTATAGGATATAATACACTCTCAAGTTCATTTGATCATATACTTGCCACTCTTTTTGCTGTTGAATCTCATCCACATGATACTAAGCAATAAGTCTTAGCACCTGTAAACACTCGGCCAAAATCATTGGAAAATATATTAATATTATTAGGTCTCCCTTAACATTTACTTTCTCCTTCAGATCCAGCAGTCATAATTCTTTAATAAAAGATTTTCTTATTAGACAGTATTGTGCTTAGGGTTTCAACCAAACCCATTCCAATCCATATAGTAACACTAGAACACAATGGAAAAGGCATAATCAATTAATCATAAAGACATACCTATCTATGGAGGCTAATTCCTCTACGCTTCATGAGTCTCCAAGCTTTGATCAAAATCCTTTGGCTACAGTCTTTTATAGCCTCCAGAGGATATCCTTATGTCTCTTGCTAATGGGTGCAGAGAGAACTTCATTAATTGTGGTTGTAGGGACTCTAACCCAGTATTTATAGAATATTACTATAACAATAAAACCCTTCCTACAATAGAATTAGGGTTACCAAACTTATCTCATACCATGTGACAAACCAAACAAATCGATTTTACCATGTCAATTAGACTCCCATTGAATAATTGGTTTAGGTAATTAACTAAACCCACATATAAGTTTAACAATCTCTCACTTGGGCTATATTAATTACAAAACCATCATCAATCAGTATGACCATGGAATCCAATACACTAAATTGTCACTAACTTTGAAACATCCGTTAAGCCTACCAATGCGAGCAACAATGGATAATACACCTCAATATACGATGTACGGTCTTCTGTCAGCCACAACATAGATCTACTCAATACATGAATTCTAAGACCCGCACGCCCGAACCCGATCTAACTGTACGTTCTTGTGTCGTGATCGATCTTCCCATCATAATCGGCTCAAACGAATCAACCGTATGAAGAAACCACAAAGCCAGGTGAGCAAATCAGTTAAAACAGTCAAACTAGTAAATTTGGTTTGTGTGGTTGCACGTGTGGTTGACTAGGTTGAGACCGCAAAATGTGTAAGACCCGTATCCAACTAACCGGTCTTACCACCTTGTATCAGGTCTTCCTATCATGGTAGGGCCAAGTGGACCAAGTGTGTGAAGAAACCACAAGACCAGATATAAAATCAATCCAAAAATAGTCAATTTTGGTCGTGTGGTCGCATAGCTAAACAGGTGTGATCGACCACACCTCAAAATAGTGCAAACCACATGAATTTTGGTCGTGTGGTCGCATGTTTCAGAAGGTGTGGTTGAAGGATTCTGCGACCCCACCTTCGACCACAAGAACCCAGTCAGAAACCAAATTTAGGAAAACTTCCTAATCCAAAGGGGGTTCTTTCCTAAACTCATTAGGGCATATTATGGAGGGTTTTCCTCTATAAATAGAACGTCCATTAGCCTCTTTCACTCTTCTAGAACTCAAACTAAAAGTGAGAGAAAGAGAAGAGAAGGAAGAGAAGGAAAATTGAAGAGGAAGATTAAGGAAGAAGAAAATTCAGAGAAAACTCTGAATCTTCAACAAGCTTAAGGTATGAAAACATTCCCCATGTTAAATTAAGAGCCTATAATAGTTCATGAAGAAGATAGGATTTAGGAGAAACTCAAATCATCAATTCATGGACAAATTCCAAGAGAATCCATGAAGGAAATTTATGTGGATGTGGATTCTGTATAAAAATACTTGTTCTAAGCTATAGAAAAATCATAGGAAGGACCATAATGATAAGCCAATGAATCTGAGCATGAAAGAATTGGAGTTTCGGGTGAAAGGTTGACCATCACAAGTGTGGTCACACGTGTGGTCGCATATGCGACCACACGAGACATACGTATTCGACCACACATCCTCAAAAAGATCAGGGAGGGTGTGGTCGCATGTGTGGTCGCAGGATATGCGACCACACCCTGCGACCACACACCCTATGGTTGCAGAAACTTAGACCACAGGTGCTGCCACACCTGCGACCCCTCAGTTTCTGTTAGTCTAAATTCATGGAAATTAATTCTAATTTAAAATCTATACATTTATTAGGTTTTCAAGTGGTCTAAGAGTGAATTACAAAGCTTGAACGATGATCTATTATCGACTAAAGGTGAGGGAATAAGACCTAAACTAATTGGCTAATAATAAACTATTTTTATTTATTGAGTCCAATGCCATGAATGGTTCTATGCTTGTATGAGTGTATTGTGCATTTCACATGTCATCCAATATTTCTGTTATTACTGTTCATGCATATTTAATTCCGTTTATTTATAACATGATGTTGATGATTATGATGATTATGCTAGGAATAGACATGTGAATGTTTGTGTGTGGTTAGTGTACTTGATGCAAGTGGAGCATCAGGGGGAGGATGTGACACTGTGGTTCATCCTGGTCACCAGAATCTAGCTCTATCTCTACTCAAGTCTTGTCCACTAACATCATCGGATCACCATTACCTTAGCAGAACTATTACATCGTAGGGCATCAGGGGAGGTGGTCTCGAACCGTATAGTCTCTGACTCTGTCAGGGGGCCTTAGCTCTATCTCTATGGACATATTGAGGGATACTGGGGTGAGGCCTTGGATACATTGTTTGACATTAGGACTGGTTAATTGCGAGCGCAGTTTGCAAGCCCTCGCCAATAGAGGCTTACGTGTTGGTATGGGTAGGGCATCAGGGGAAGTGTCATGCGGTGTTTGATCCGGATACTTTAGCTCTATCTCTATTCCTTGATGGGTGCATGTGGGATGGCAATGGTGTTTAATCCATTGGGTGGCTTTACACACTCGTATATAGAGGTACGGCCGCCACCAATCCTTTCTATTACACATTGCAAACTTATGAACCAGACCAAAGATATGAATTGAATGCATGCATATATTTGTTGCATTGTTTTGTTTGCTCACTGAGCTATGATGTGTGCTCACCCTTTCGACGTCAAATATTTTTAGTTGATGATGCAGGTCCTACCGTGGAAGATTATGTGAATGCTCCAATGTATGGGCATGTTGCGGCGATGGATGCAGAAGCTATGATGGAGTCGCATGATTCGTCGTGCGAGTGCAACTCATGCGTCTTTGATTAGATTTATTTGTTGGATTATTCAGAAGATGTAATTGATTAATTTATTTTATTTTATGTCTTAGTCTTTTGGAGATAATTGGATACTTTATTCATGTTATCAATGTTAGATACTCAATTCATTAATATTACAGACTTTCGCTTTTATTTATTTACTCTGATTATGGTTGTGGATGTGTATGGTTTAAGAAAAAGGACACAGCCTATTCGAGATCCTGATTAAACCGTTGGATCATAGATGGTTCATTACACCATTCTGGTTGGTGTAGAATTGGGGTGTGACATAATGTGTGGTCGACTGTTTTGGAATTATGTGGTCGATGAATTTTGCGACCACACCATTGACCGCACATTGTCAGATCAGATTCCGAGATTTGAAAACTTTTCAAATCAAAGGGGATCTCTTTCCTTATTGTAGAGGGACTCTATATGGAGAGTTTCTCCCTATAAAGAGGACATCCCTCTACCCTCTCTCACTCTTTTAGATCATTCTCAAACCCTAAACCTAAGAGAGAAAGAGAGAGGAAGAGAGGGAGAAGGAGATTTGGAGAAGAAGGCTGAGAGAAAGGTTTTATAGAGAATGTTCTAGCTTTCTACAGTAAGCCAAGGTATGAAACTTATCTCTGTAGATGTAGATCTAATTGAATAAGGTTTTCTATTATGGATTAGGGATGTGAAACCAATATGATCCATGTGATCCTTTGAGTAAATCTCAAAGATAACCATAAGGGATGGGTTAAGGTTAATGGCTAATGAGAAACTATAAATAATTGCCATAGGATAACCATAGGATGAACCTAAGTGATGAGCCGATCCTTCACGCTACGGACTACCTCCCAAGGCAGTCCTAGCTCACTTGGTATCCTTCATGCTACGGACTACCCAAGGTAGTCCTCGCCCGCTTCGTTAATCAACTCAGGAAGAACTCGGATTGAAAGTAAAAAATTTACGAGAAATCGTATGGTCGCAGCAGTGGTCGACCATAGGGTGATCAATGAGTCGACCACAGCTATTCGGGAAGTTCCTAGAAATTGTGTGGTTGCACATGCACTAGCATGTAGTGCGACCACAGGATCGACCTTACATCATGTGGTCGACATATATTGAGACCACAGGGTCGACCATAGGGGTTGACTACACGATAATAACAAATATATTTTGAGACCAGATCAGATTTTCGACTACTGTAACTTGAGAAAATTAATCCCTAATTTAAATACATTAAATATTTAGGTTTCCAACTAGTTCAAAGTAATTTTCAAAGCTTGGGAGAAGGTCAAACATCGTTTACAGGTGAGGAACAAGACCTAAACTAATTGGCTAATAACAAGCTATCTTTTTATTTTTATTTTTTGCTATATAATATGTTGCCATGCCTTATATGTTTGTTTCTGCATCTCACGTGTCATCCAATACTTGTTATATATCTGCTCATGTATATTTATTTTTGTTTATTTATAATATGATGTTGATGCTAGGAATAGGCATGTGATTGTGTAGGTGGTTGGTGTGTTGGATGCAAGTGGAGCATCAGGGGGAAGATGTGGCATTGTGGTTCAACTTGATCATCAGACTCTAGCTCTATCTCTACTCAAGTCCTACCCACTGACATCGTCGTATTTCCATTACCATAGCAAAATTATTACGTCGTAGGGCATTAGGGGAGGTGGTTTCGGACTGTGTGGTCTTTGACTCTGTCGGGGGGCCTTAGCTCTATCTCTATGGACGTATTAAGGGATGCTGGGGTGAGGCCTTGGATACATTTGGATGGCATTAGGATTAGTTAGTTGCAAGCCCAGTTTGCAAGCCCTCGCTAGCAGGGGCTTACGTGCTCGTATGGATAGGGCATTGGGAAAAGTATTGACGGTGTGTGATCCAGATACTTTAGCTCTATCTCTATTCCTTGGTGGGTGCATGTGGGATGACAATGGTATTTGATCCATTGGATGGATTCACACACTCGTATATAGAGGTGCGGTGGCCACCAATCCTTTCTATAACACAATTGCGAACTTAAAACCAGACCAAAGATAAGAATTGAATACATGCATATATTTGTTGCATTGTTTTGTTCACTCATTGAGATCGTATTGGAGAGCTGACCCTCATGTATGCTATTCTTTTAGTTGCTAATGATGCAGGTGATACCGTTGAAGAGTACATGAATGCGCCAACGTATAGCCACGTGGTGGCTATTGATGAGCAAGCTGTGGAGGACTAATATAACTCGTCAAACGAGTGTTTCAATGATGTTTATGCTTAGTGTTTACCTTTCATATTTTGGTATTGTAATAGTTTATTATATTTATGTTTTGGTTACTTGGAAATAACTGGTTTATTATTTACTTATCATTGTAGACACTCAGTTCATTATTAATAAGACTTCCACTATTTACTTTAATATCTCTGATTGATGTGGAATCTGTATTTAGTTTGGATTATTGACACGGTCTTACGAGATCCTAGCTTTAACCGTTGGTTCTTATAGCACTACTGGTTAGTCCAGAACTGGGGTGTGACAACTTGGTAGCCTGAGATAATGCATGAAAGCAAACTATCCTTGTGAATACAAATTTTGATTAAAACCCTTTAATTAAAATGCCCCAAAACCTTTATGGGCAATAAAAAAACATGGTATTAATTAGAGTGAAAGCAAAATATCACACATTGGCTAGAAACTGCCCTCATTCTTTTGGCTAAATACTACCTTCTTTGGCTAAATACTGCCTTCTTTGGCTAATTACTGCCTTGTATTTTCTGCTAAATACCACCTAGTACTCTTTGATCAAATATTACCTCAGTAATCCTGGTTGAATACTGCCTTGTTACAATGACTGAATATTGTCCAAAATCTTTGACATGTCAAACACATATAACTATGTAAGAAAAATAGTAATAATGCAAATGCTAATGTAAATAAAACCATGATTACAAAAACTGTACCCATCAAACCATGAGCAATAAAATCAAACACAGACAAACAATGCTAAGACACAAACATAAAGAGTCACCCATTGATTAAACATATCTAGATATTTTCACTCATTCCTAAATCTTTGGCCACTCAAGCCTCAGATAAAATTAACTGTTTTCAATCATGAACAATGTCTACTTAGTCCCAGAACCTTTTCCTTTTCCAACACTGTCTGGTTTTATAATTATAGATTAATTCATCGTAAATCCTCTCCTTAGTTAATTCTTTTCATATCATTTCTTTGTGAATTAACAATCATGATAACAACTCAAAATAATGTAACTTAAACAATGTGACACATGATTAATTCACATCAAGTAAAACACCTACAATTTGAACATATGCAAGCAAATCATCTCCGTGAGAGTCAACCAAACTACACACACATCCTTTGGGACAATATGTGCACTGATCTTTTCGATAACTGTGCAATAACTGCGAAGGGATAATGACTCTCAGAAATCTCACTACCTTTGGGTGGATGAAACCCCTAAAACTAATATCTTTCAACCATGTGCATGAGTTTCTTATATTCTTTGACAATGTCACCTTTCGGTGGACAGTGCCGTTCTTTGCTGCATCCATAAAAATGAGAGTTTATGTTAGTGTCATTTTTGAGTAAGTACTGTACTTCCTTGTTGTAGCTTGCAAATGCACAAATATCAGATTTGAGCATATTATGATAAAATCAGGTTGCCACTTTGGTGATCATAGCAGAATCCTTACACAACAGCAACAAACCCTAATTTGAACAGACTTGGACAATACCATCTTTGGGTGAACACTGTCATACTAAAGCTTTTCAAACACAGACCTTTGAATTTGAACACATCATAATGAAACAAGGTTGCCATTTTGGTGGTCACGCTGAGTTCTACCATGATATGAATAAATCACAACTTGCAGTTCACAGGGGATACCATGAATGTTTTATTAACACAACCTTACATGTCTAAATATTTAAATAACCATGTATAATAGCTCAACAATCAATTTAGTACAATAAATTTAAGAAAAATCAACATAAAAACTGTAAATTGGATTCCCATAGAGCATTTTTCTATAATAACATGTTTTTCAATGTATCTGAATGTACCAAAAAATATATCATATTGAAGAGCAAAAAAAAAATGGAGTTCAATGGAATAAATCGGTGGTCAATCCGACATTCCTAGCTCCCACAATCGTGATTTAATGTAGTTTTATTAAAAACAGATGCCAAACAAACCCTTAAATAACCTGTCAGGGTCGGTTCGGTTCGGTCTGCGCAGCTTGGCCAGGTTTTGGCTCGGCTTTGGCTCGGTTCAAACTGAACCGAATATATCACCCTTTTTTCTGTGTATACTTTGGTTTAGACCGAACCTTCTAGGTTTCCGGGATGAACCACAGAGCTGGTTCGTCGGCCTGACCAACGGTCCAGCCCACTTTAAATGTTCAAGTACTTGCTAAAAAATCAGGTTTTCAGGTCTGGTATTCTGGGCACCATATCGAGTCATCTAGTTAGTCAACCCTGGCAGTTGCCTAGGTTATCGGATAGTTGACTGGGTTTGGTCAAAACAAAGTTGGGTCACATGTGGTGCCCTTACATGTGCCTTTTGGGTCATGCCGAGTCAACTCGATTTGTGTCAACTCAGACCGGATCAGCCTGTTAGGGTTACTGAGTTGACTCGGCGATGACTGGGTCAACACCGCCGGCGTCAAACTTTTTTTTAAGATTTTTTTTTCGAATTTCTTCCACTTTTGGGGCCAAGTAAGGGCGCATCAGGCGTCGGATTCTGACAATTTTATTTCGCCTCGATTGTCTCGTCAAGCCCTTCAATTTGATATGTAATATGACTATATTCCGATATCGGATGGTTCGACGAAAGACAAATCTTAGACAAATCCGATCGAAATAAGGAGAAAAATCTCAATCTCAAATTCAACTTTTTAAGTATGTCATTCTATTAATAAATCATCGATTCTAAGTCTGTATGGTTGGCTCTGATACCAACTGTTAGATATTATTGTGCTTAAAGTTTCAACCAAACCCATTCCAATCCATACAGTAATACTAGAACACAATGAAAAAGGCATAATCAATTAATCGTAAAGACAAACCTGTTTATGGAGGCTGATTCCTCTACGCTCCATGAGTCTCCAAGCTTTGATCGAAATCCTTCGACTACAGTCTTGCACAGCCTCCAGAGGATATCCTTATGTCTCTTGCCAATGGGTGCAGAGAGAATTTCATTAATTGTGGCTGTGGGGACTCTAACCTAGTATTTCTAGATTACTGCTATAACCCTAAAACCCTTCCCACAATAGAATTAGGATTACCAAACCTATCTCATACCATGTAACGAACTAAACAAATCGGTTCTACCATGTCAATCAGACTCCCACTGAATAACTGGTTTAGGTAATTAATTAAGCCCATATATAAGTCTAACATTTCCATCTGTCTTTTCAATATATTAAAAAAATCCAATGAACAGATTATGACAATAAGTCCTCGATGAAATCTTGATGTCTACCAAGTCCATCAATTTCTTGTTGTGAATTCCTTTCATTTTTCCTTATCTTATCATCCTCCTGTGAGGACAATGGAAAATCGACGTGATCCTCCTCCTCGGGATGGAAATGTGTATCCCGTATCGATGAAGATCGATTTGTTCTGTTGGAGTTGCCACCTAGATTAAGGTCTAGGACCTAAAAATGTGCCTCCCCTAAGGTTAGCTTGACCCAATGTCGTCTTTGGCAAGAGTCGGGTAATGTGGATGGGAAGGTGTTAGGCACCCAAACCGATCATTACGCCCCCTAAACTTTCCTTAAATTCTAATTTTACCTAAGCCCAGCCAATCATGTTTTAAAGTAAATAAAAAGCAAATGTAATGTACAATATTATCCAGTGAACCGAACCAAAGATGGTTCGGTCTTGGGCTGAATCCGAGACGTGTAAGACTCTCAGCCCCCCCCACTCCCCACCCCGGAAACCAAGTCCAAACGTAGTTCGAAAATGGGTTGTGTGATTAAAGATTATGGAAGTGATTTATGCTGTGCTTAATAGATTCTTTATTGTTCAAGTTGAAGATTATCTTTGTATGGTTGATGGGTGGCTTTGTACCGTATTTGGGATTCCCAAATTGCCCTAGTTTCTGGGTTTGCCCTAGAAATCAGGTGACATTTGGAATGTGTACCAAATTCTTTTTATTTTTGAATAGGATCTGGGATGGGACCTAAATTCCTACCTTTTATTGTTTCTATTTTTTGTTAATTAAGGATCTAGGGATGAGACCTTATTCCTATTTTTTTTTGTTTCCATTTTTGTTAATAGGATCTAGGGATGAGACCTAATTCCTTTTTTATTTGGGTGTGTACCAAATTCTTTCTTCTTGTCAATAGGGGCTGGGGAGGGGACCTAAATTCCTCCATTTTTATTTGGGATGTGTACCAATTCTTTCTATTTTTGTCAATAGGATCTAGGGATGAGACCTAACTACCATTTTTATTTGGGATGTGTACCAAATTCTTTCTATTTTTGTTATTTCTATTTTTGGTTTTTAGGGTTTCCTATCCCTTTTCTTGTGTTTCATTTTTGGTTTAGTTCCCTAATTATTCTCTTTATCTAGGGTTTGTTTTGCCCTCTTTCCATTTTTAGGGTTTCACTTTCCCCTAATTATTGTTTTCTCCATCTTAGGGTTTTCTACCCTAATTGTTCAATTCCTCCCTTTTCGGGTGTATCTTGCCCTAATTGCTATTTTTTTTTTTTTCTCTTTCCAAGACAAATATGGCAAATGAAAATATTCCCTATATCAATGGTAGTATTCCAAATATAGCGAGTTATATATTCAAATTTAGCAACATCGGAAAGGAGGCAAGGGCAAACAAACGAACCCCCCCGAACATGGTAAGTGTGCATCAAACGGCGGTCATCCAATATGGCATGTGAGCATGTGTAACAGACAAATATGGCAATAAGCATGTGTAGCATTCCAATCATGACAATGTGTTATTCCATATGGCGGTGCATTCCAATTATGGCGGCGGGACCATTCCAATCATAGTAGTGTATGGATGTGAGCATCCAAATATAGCATGTGAACAATATAGCATCAAATTGGCATGTAAGCATCCAATACAGTATTTGAGGCATTCCAAATATAGCAAGCATGTGAGAGCACTAATCAAGCATCGATCATCAACAATGTGACCAAGATCATATTTGATCGACTACTTCGACTTGATGTAATCGTCATCATCAGTGCGATCTTACAACCCTTTATAATCTTTCTTTTGATAAGAGTCCTAAATGTCTATGCTAAGGATGAAAATAGGATATACAGTCTAACTTCTACAACTAGGTAAACTAAACAGAGTAAATAAGGATTTTTGCTACTTTTATAGGTTTAGATTACTTCTACTATTTAAGTTTTTTATTCTCCAACACTTTCTCACTCGGAAGTTTCATGATCCAACTTCTCTTCTAGTTATAATCTTTCTCCACATGTCTCTTTTGAGTTCTTGTAGTTCCATAATATCATTTTCTTTGTCAAAAGTTTCTGACCTTTCCTTGAAAAATTATTTTTCTTTTTGTGAGACCCTACCCCTTCACTTATTGCCTTTACCATAATATGCCTAATGTACAATGACATTGGCTTTTTATCTGTCCTTTTCTTTTCTTTGAACTTTCTTCCTTTGTGTAAAGGAAGTAAGTTCACCTTTTGTCTATCTTTTCTTTTAGGGTTATGGGTCACCAAGATCTAACTATACATAGTTTTGGTGAGAAAGTGAAATTTAAGTGAATCATTTACAAGGTTCTAGTGAGTTATTTACAGAGATTTACATCTCCTAGAGCTTATCAGTGATGGCTAACAGCTCTAACTTGTACTCCCTCATACTCCATTACCATCCTATACCATTAAAACTAGTATAGACGGGCTTGAGAATAAAACATCTCTCCACCTCATTTTAAACACCAAAATTTCTTTAGATTTTACTTTGAAAATAATTTTTCAATGTTCTTCATCTGAACATTGCACTACCTGATCTTAGAGATTGAATGTTCATAAAGACCAGAATACAATTCTCTGTTAAATATATCTAGGTTATACAATCCTAGACTAGTTTTTAATTTCCATATCATTTCATTGAATTGATCGCTAGTGACAGGCATCTCGAGGTATTTGATCATTATATAGTCTCTAACATATATAATAATGCAAATATTGATAAATAATGACATATACACACAAGATAAACTGAACTGCCAATAATTAAACATATGCAAGTCCGTTTCCTTTGAAGAGTCAATCGAAACTACACCCTCATCCTTTGGAACAAGTGTGCACTAGTTGATGTGTGTCGAGTGCTCAAATTAAATTACCTTACTTTGAAACGTAGATAGTAGCAAGTAAGGGTCGAACCCACAAGGACTGTATGATCAAGATTAAAATGTTTGATTAATCTAAAGAGAGAAAAACAAATGAAAATGAAATAAGACTCAGAAAATGACCAATTATTGTACTAAAGCAGATTCTGATTGATCTTATTAGCACAACTTCACTAGCTATCCTACGTATGAAAGGGGGGTATGTTTGCAATAGAAATGAATAGTAATTAATTATCTAAAATGCAAGAATAAAGAGCAAGATATTACAAATATAAAAGATTAAACCAATAAGAGAAAGCTTCGGTCAAGAGGATACTTACACCATCTTCGTAAACTTGTTCATCGACGTAAAGGATAATCAATTCCAATTGAATAATCAATCAAGAAAATCAAGACTAGGCCGAAAATCCTTAGTCTTTCCTTAAGATTGGTCTATTAAAAGATAGCTTATTAATAGTACCCTTACTCCTAAATCAATCTCAAGACTAGGCTCTCGATTTGATTCAGGAATAGCATTAACAATTAGAAAGACGATTGAAATTAAACGTTAAGCACACACCAGCGTGGTTTAATCACTTTAATCTGATTTCTCCTAGGAATATAACATTAACTTATCCATTAACATCAATCTCCATTGCCTTTGACATAGAATAATCAATTGATAGCAACCAATTCTAATCTAACAATCGATTAGATAAATAAATCAATTAGTAGTACTCCTAATCATCCCATTCATCAATCATTCCACACATAAATTGGAAGAAAATCAAATATTTAATTAAAAATCAATAAATAAGACAAGTTTCACAATTTTACAATGATGGCTTCAGCTCCGTCTAACCGAAGATAAGAAAGTTAGCCACACATGACTTCTTCAAGAACAAAAGAATAAAAGAAAGAGAGTTGTTCTTCAGCCACTGTCTTCTTTCTCAGTTGGATGCCTCTTTATGTAGGCTTTACATTGTTTAAATGGCCAAAATAGAAGACTAAAATTGGTATACCCAGATTTGACAACCTTATTACATGAAAACAAAAATTAAACAAAATCCTCCTTCCGAGATTAGATGAAAATCATTCCATTATTAACCTATTGCCACCCCCAAATCTATCAAACTTTCTAAGATTCTATACTTGTGTATATTCTCCTCAAGATTTCTAACAGTCAATCAAGGCCTTCCAATAGTGAACCTTTCATGTATAGGAATCTTCCTTCTCTGGTTTAAATTTGGATCAATTTTTCAGATCAGATTTTGAAACCACATTTGGAAGTCCAAACGAACTATTTCCATGTCAGAATCCTACATAAAATTCAAAACGTTAATATTGAGAGTGCTAGAATTTTTTCATCTTTTATTAATTAATTAACAAGATTTCTAAAATATACCAAATTCATAAAATAAATTCTATTAAGCTCAATAATGTATAAAACACCCTAAAAATCATAATGCAAAAGAAATAAAAAAATATAAAATTACACACTTATTACTAGTCCTCTTACTATCTGTGAAGAATTAACCAAAATTACACCCTTATCATTTGGGACAAGAGTGCACTGGTCCTCTTACAATCCGTGCAATAACTGCGAAGGGATAATGACTCTCGAAAATCCCATCACCTTTGGATGTATGAAACTTCTAAAGTCTAGATCCTTCATCCATGTGCATGAGTATACATGATCTTTGACACCGCCACCTTTGGGTGGACAATGCCGTTCTTTGTTGCTTCCACAAAAGTAAAAACTTTGACAATGCCACCTTTGGGTGAGCACTATCCTTCTTTGCTATATCTGTAAATGCATAAATACTGGATTTGAACATATCATGATAGAATCAAGTTTGCCACTTTGGTGGTCCCACCAATTCTTACACTACATGTACAAATCATAATTTGAATAACTTGAACAATGCCACCTCCGGGTGAACACTGTCATTCTAGAAAGCATCTATAAATACAACCGCTTGAATTTGAACACATCATGACAAACAAAGTATACCACTTTGGTGGGATCCACCAAGTTCTACCATGATATGAACAAATCACAATCTGCAATACTAGTGGGATATATATAACCATGAATGTTTTTAAAATGTTACTAAACATTCAATAAACATGCACTTTAGTTCAACAATCAATATGGTACATGAATATTAAAAAAAACTAGTAGAAACACTGCAAATTAGGCTCCAAAAGAACATTAATTTAGAAAACACCTTTCCCAATGTACCAAACGCAACAATGTATATTCGAGATTGAAGAGCATTGAAAACTGAATGCAACGGAACAAACTGGAGGTCAATCCGACCTTTCAAGCTCCCACAATCCTAGTTTAAGTCTGGATTGTTAATGCAGTTTAAAAACTGCAATAATGTATATTCGAGATTGAAGAACATTGAAAACTGAATGCAACGGAACAAACTGGAGGTCAATCCAACCTTTCAAGCTCCCACAATCCTAGTTTAAGTATGGATTGTTAATGCAGTTTAAAAACTGCAAGGCAAACAGACCCTGGACCGGGGCGAACCATGATCTGAACTAAATCGGGCAGTCTGGTTCGACCAAACTGGTTCAACCTCGGTCCAATCAATCGGGTATACGGGTCGAGCCATCGGGTCATGGATCCTCGTCGATGGACCAGTAACTGGGTCGACCCATCTGACCATTCGGGTTGGTAGCTAGGTCAACCCAACTGGCTATAACACTGGGTATCCTTTTTAACGATGAACAAACAAGCCCCTGGAGTGAACCAGGTTGACCCATGGTCTGAACCAAAATCGGTATAGATCAATCTGACCAATTCGGTTCAACCTGGTCCAACCATTCGGTTTGTCGAACCAAATATTTAGGTCTATGGGCCGGGTTATCTGGTCAACATATGGGTAATACGTTCGAGTATCCGGGTCGGACGGTTTGTTCATGTACATGGGCCCCCGGGTTAGCTTTGGCGGGTCTGGACTAACCCTGAACCTGAGGTAGGCCTAGGCTGGTTTGGACTGGCCCTGAAACTGGACGGGCTTGACCCTGAACCTGGGCTTGGGCTAGATCGGGACTAGTCGGTCTGGCTGGTTCTGGACTAGCCCTTATGCTTGGGTCGGGGTGGGTCTGGACCGGTTCCTATACAGGTTGACCCAACGCTAATCAGTTAGGGTTTTCGATTCATTAGCGGGTTGACCCGACGATTTTTTTTATAACCACCAGCATGTGAATCTCACACACTTTTTCAGGCGAGGCGTGAGGGCTCGTCCAGCCACTGCCGGTGACCTTCTTTATATTGGCGGACTCGTTTTTCTCTGTTCTACAATCCTATGTAGTTTATTTTGGATTTCATTGGTCCGAAAAAATTTTCTATGGGTTCCAACCTTTGATTGGTTCGTATCAAAATTTGGGGAGAAAAATCTCTCCCCTTTTCAACTCATTCAGTCATATTGTCTTTAATCATCATTTACCTACGATCCTAGGTCTGTGTGGGTGACTTTAATACCAATTGCTAGAATTTTTAATACAAGTTGGGGTTTTCAATCGAATTTTTCGTGAATCCTAACAGATCCACCACATATATTACTAGAATACAATGGGCATTAAAAGAGATGATAAAACACATTGCTGTAGATTGATTTTCGACCATTTACAGTAGCTTTGAATGCCTCGATTAGAATCTTCCACAGCCTCTTGGGATCCCTTATTACCTTTGTTCGTACGGGAGTAACAAAGAGATAAAAATCAATGGCTGTAGAGACCTTAACCATGGTGTTTATAATACCATCCCTAACCCAGAACCATTCCTACAGTGGACCAGGTTGGTAGTTTCTAACCAGTGACGAACCAGACCTGAACCAGTCAACTAGTAATTAAACTCCCACTTAACAATTGATTAGATAATTGATCAAGCCCACATAATAAGAATCTAACAGAAGGATCTGCTGCCATGTATGTGGTGTTTTTTTGCCTTCTCTTCGTCCTGGACAGGAACGCTTATAAAGGAGAGGGAGCAGGCGAAGCGTGTCCGTTTGTAATGGAAAGAAAGATACTGCTTCGCCTCTTTCTTGGACTGCCGGCACCAACACAGTGGTCTCTCACACCAGCCCAAATATGCTTTAGCAAAACTTAAGAGAGGAACTAGTGCCAGCCACTTTCTTTTTCTTCATGGCAAAGAGGGCAGGTGGTGTCAATGTAAGTGAAGAAATCTTGTCTTGGTAGGTGGGCCTCGATGCAAAAGTTTCCACAAGAAGCTCTTAAATTTTGGATGGGAAATGATTCACCAGATCTCATCCTACATCAATCTTTTTTCTTCTTTTATATTAGAAGCAGAAGTTGATGTTCTATTAACCTCTGCAACGATTTCTCATGGATGATCTTCTTGTCCAGATTCATCATCACTTGGATAATTGCCTTCGGATCTAGAAACATTATCACTAATGTTTAAATAATATCAAGATTTTCATCTGATCGTCTTTTGATTCGTCAGACTCAAATGAATTTTTTGAGGAGTCTGAATAGTAACAACTTAAAATTTCTTCCCTTTGGAGATATGATCCTAAATCTCTCTAATCAAGATATTTCATTTATCAACCGATAGAATATTTATAAATGTAATATTTTTCATTTATCAGTTAATAGATTATTTATACATGTTTCTCCAATATTCTAATAATATTAATAAATGATCATACTCTACCTTATTGAACCATTCAGTTGAAGGGTCAACAAATCATCAGTATTCTCTTCCATAATACAGTCTAACTCGATGACTATCTAGGATTGTTTTTAAAATGGAAACTACTTCATGCAATTGATTTTGACCTGACTTTAATCAGTCCTTAAGCACTTGGTTTACTGGATTAATTGGGTTAGGCCAAGTAAATTTAAAACACGTCCCAAAACCAAGACCAGACTATTTATTAAATGATCAGTTGGGTATCGAGCTTATTCGGTCAGGTCTGGTTGGGTTGGCGTGGACCTGGTTTTGACACCTAATAATTATCACCTTAATTTGTTACCTGAGGATCAGTTACACCTAATAAAGAGCTCTCCCCCCCCCCCCCCCCCAAAAAAAATGAAAACAATGCAAGCCATCTATACAATCATCGCATGAGAAGTTTTCAGGTCTACAACCACACTAGTTCCAACAATCCCAGCAGAGAAGGTTCTTCCCAATGAAGGAAGAAAGAAAATAGATCATAAACGACACAAATGCAGTTTGTAAAGTGGTACAATAAACCTATTTTCAATAAATTGGCTCAGCTACTTTCACCTCACTGATTTCCTTTGTCTCCACAACATCTGTTGTCGAGGTTCCACTAACGAGCTTCTTATCTGTCACAAAGTGACTGCTGTTGTCAATCACATCACCATTACTTGGAGTTGGGGAGCACGCATTATCAGAGATGGAATTAGTAGCATGCTCTTCCAATTGTCTTGATCTGTTTAATGCATTGCAATGTGGACAGTAGTAAGTGATATAGGGGAAATCTTCTTTTCTGGCCAGCCCTGCACAAAACAAGCCGATCAATTTCCTGCCTTCTCGATAACCATTCAGTAGGTAACAATCAACTTTGACATCTGGAGATATAAAAGAATAATCAAAGAAATATTCTTGTGAATACTAAGAATGGCATATTCTTAAACTCACCATTGTGCATATAGCAGTTGCCACATATAAGTGCGTAAGACTGTGTTGGATCTTCCCCCACAAGCAATGCTGCAATACGAGCAATCCATCCCCCATCATGTGCAGTTGATCCCTGATGGTGTTCGACAACAACAGCCTGATTCTGCACAGGAAACTCACTGTTATCAACCCCCAGGTCATGGGCCATTTCCCCAGCAGATTGATGCATCACAATGTTCCCTGCACTGCCAGATCTTGTGTGAGACTGTTTTCGATTTCGGAGCCCACTAGACTGAACAAGCTGAATATCATTGCTTCTCCCTGATTGCGGTTTAAGGTTAGATTCATCCCCTACAAACACGTTCAAGCCTGAATCAGCACCCAATTTAGATGCCAGAACAGTTGCAGCAGCAGCTTTTGCTGCTGGATCAGGATCGTATCTCTGCAACAGAATGACTTGCATTAGGTACCCACTGCAGGACCACAAATTCATGTTTTCCTTGAACAAAAACACAAGAAAACAATATTCCATTGCAGAGAGATTTTCAGAGGTGAGAAATGTATGAATTTGAACTTCTGTTGCCTACATAAGATCAAACAAGCATACAAGGACAACTACTACATCACCTGAATGAGTTGTTGTGTGGCATAGTAGTTTGTCCTCTCTTTAAGTTCATCTATTTTTGCCTGCCTCTCAGCACGTAACTGTTCAAGAATTTTCTGATCTTTGCGATCCCCTACAAAGAGGCATGGGATATGAGGTAAAGTTCAGGATACGCAAATCTCAACCATAATTGCTTGATACCAATAAACATCTCTCTACATACGATAAAGACCCTGCCAAGAGACAGAGAAATACCAAAAGATCAAATGATGGTGCATATAATTTCTTCAATATATATATATATATATATATATGATGCTTGTGGCACCCAGCCTGTGACCTCCAAGACATGACACATGACCACTCTATGTCCCAAAAAAAGAAGCAAGTAGCAAAACCCAACACAATCTCTTCACTTCACAAACAAGCATCCACATCAGCGGATTAAATTTACATCTCTTTTCCCTGTAGTCCCCCCATCCATAAAAAAATTTATTATTATCATTTCTATTTCTGGAGTAATCTCTTTCTGAGACTGTTTGACATGATTTCTGGAACTTATTTCTCTATAGAAATCAAGAAAAATAGAAATTCATAAATAGACCAGGACATATTTCTGTTTCTCGAGCATAAATCATTTCTAGTTAAAACAGAAGGGGTGTCAACCAGTCCGTTTTCATCGGGAGTATACCTCTTCTTGCTCCTTCCCAGTTCTTAAAAGCATGACGCCTACTCACACACTGGATCATCTTTTGTTGATAACCTCTTCTCTCATCCGGCCTGCCAGCTTCACATGTTGGAGACACCATACAATCACACAATGGCTCAGTGGCTGGTTCTTTACAGTATGGTGATCTATATATGTCCTAGGTTAGGTTACCTCCAATATGCAAATGAAGCCCTTTATAGGGCAGCTGTGGAAGATTTTTAGTGCTTCTTCTGGCACACTATGACATGGTCTACATTTATGATACAATTGGAGGGAAATTAGCATCGACACCATCAATCCATGAGTGGGCTCCATCCTCCATGTCACTCTACGTGGAATTAGCCATTAGGTTGGGTTGAGGGTCCACTTCGTACTCATGTACCACCACTGACTATTGTATTGTTGGGACTTGGGACTTCGGTCTCTCTGAGTCTATGTTACATGTACTTTGTACTCTTCCAATTAATATCAAAATTATGTTTATTCATTATTAGTGCATAAATTACTTGCTTTACTTGCCTTTTTTATCTTCTATTACTAAAACAATGTGTAGTTATGCAATACTACACAAGGTATACAATAGGGTTCGGCATATACTGCCAACAAAGGTTGCAAATCCAAACTACCACTGTAAGACCCGTATCGTACTAACCGGTCTTACCACCTTGTATCAGGTCTCCCTATCATGGTCGGGCCAAACGGACCAAGTGCATGAAGAAACCACAAGGCTAGGTATGAAATTGAACCCAAAATTAGCTAATTAGGAGCGTGTGGTCGCCTACCTAAACACGTGTGGTCGACCACACCTCAGAATAAGCGACCACAGAAGCTTGGGACGTGTGGTCGCAGTTATTGGTTGTGTGGTCGACGGGTTCTGCGACCACACCTGCTACCATACGAAGTCAAACAGACTCCGTGATTAGAAAACCTTCCTAATCCGAAGGGGTTTTTTTCCTAATCTAAGTAGGACTTTATATGGAGGGTTTTCCTCTATATATAGGACGTCCCTTAGTCTCTTTCATCCTTTTAGAACTCAAACTGAAAGAGAGAGAAAGAGAAGATGAGGAAGAGAAGGAGAATTGAAGAGGAAGACTAAGAGAAGGAAATTCAGAGAGAACTCTGAATCTTCAACAAGTATAAGGTATGAAACCATCCCCCACATCAGTTGAATACCTAGAATAGATCATGGAGGAGATAGTGATTCAAAGTGAAACCCCAATCATCAAACCATGGACAAATTCTAAGAGATCCATGGAGGGAATCTATTAGGATGATGGATTGTGTAAAATATGAATTTTAAGCCATATAACAATCGTAGGAATGATCATGATGATGAGCCAAGGAATCAAAACATAAAGGAATTGAGTTGGGAGTGGAAAAGTCGACCATCACATGTGTGGTCGCATATCATATGCGACCACACGAGACACACATAACCGACCACACACCCTCGGGAAGTTCCAGGGAGGGTGTGGTCGCATGTGTGGTCGCATGATATGCGACCACACGAGACACACATAACCGACCACACACCCTCGGGAAAGTTCCAGGGAGGGTGTGGTCGCATGTATGGTCACAATATGCGACCACACCTTGCGACCACACACCCTGTGGTTGCAGAAACTGAGACCACAGGTGCAGCCACACCTGCGACCACTCAATTTCTGGAATTCTAAATTGCTGAAAATAAACTCTAATTTAAAATCTATAAATTTGTTAGGTTTCCAAGTGGTCTAAAAATGATTTACAAAGCTTGAAGAGGAACAACCATCGACCAAAGATGAGGGAACAAGACCTAAACTAATTGGCTAATAACAAACTATTTTACTTATTGAGTCTAATTCCATGAATGATTCTATGCTTGTATGCTTGTAATGTGCATTTCACATGTCATCCAATATTCCTGCTATTACTGCTTATACATATTTAATTCTGTTTATTTATAACATGATGATGATAATGATGCTAAGAATATGCATGTGAATGTATGTGTGTGGTTAGTGTGTTTGATGCGATTGGAGCATCAGGGGGAGGACGTGACATTGTGGTTCATCCTGGTCACCAGACTCTAGCTCTATCTCTACTCAAGTCTTGTCCACTGATATCATCGTATCGCCATTACGTTAGCAGAACTATTACGTCGTAGGGCATCAGGGGAGCTGGTCTCGGACCGTGTAGTCTCTGACTCTGCCGAGGGGCTTTAGCTCTATCTCTATGGACGTATTGAGGGATGCTGGGGTGAGGCCTTGGATACACTGTTTGACATTAGGATTGGTTAATTGCGAGCCCAGTTTGCAAGCCCTCGCCAATAGAGGCTTATGTGTTGGTATGGGTAGGGCATCAGAGAAAGTGTTATGCGATGTTTGATCAGGGCACTTTAGCTCTATCTCTATTCCATGATGGGTGCATGTGGGACGACAATGGTGTTTGATCCATTGGGCGGTTTCACACACTTGTGTATAGAGGTGCGGCGGCCACCAATCCTTTCTATTGCACATTGCAAACTTATAAACCAGACCAAAGATATGAATTGAATGCATGCTATATGTTTGTTACATTGTTTTGTTTGCTTACTGAGCCATGATGTGTGCTTACTCTTTCGACGTCGAATATTTTAGTTGATGATGCAGGTCCTACCGTGGAAGATTATATGAATGCACCAATGTACGGACATGTTGCTGTGATGGATGTGGAAGCTATGGTGAAGTCGCATGATTTGTCATGCTAGTGCAACTCATGTGTTTTCGATTTGATTTAGTTGTTGGATTATCAGAACATGTAATAGATTACTTTATTTTATTTTATGTCTTTAGTCATTTAGAGATAATTAGATAATTAATTATGTTATCACTGTTAGATACTCAGTTCATTTATATTAAAGACTTCTGTTATTGTTTATTTACTCTGATTATGGTTGTGGTTGTATCTGGTTTAATCTAATAGACACGGCCTATACGAGATCCTGGTTGAACCGTTGGTTCATAGACGGTTCATCACACCATTCTGGTTGGTCAGAATTGGGGTGTGACAACCACTTTGTGTGACTTTTCTTGCAACATAAATATTTAAATATGTCATGGACAATTTGTTTTCAACTTCAGAACTGTCCATTCAGAGCCTCAATTAACACTTAACCAAGGCCATCATTACTCCATTCAAGCCAACTATCGTGCATACACCCTGGTATCCTTTTAACAAGCAACTCAAATGGCAAGGGACCCTCCTTGCTCCACACCATGCATATCAAAGGTTTTCAAGACCCACGACACATTCGCCCACATCGGTCTGCCACAGCCGCACTATGCCTACTAATAGCTAAGCACCAACATAGACATGGCCAAGGCACACTGAACCCAAGTCATGCCAAAGACAGGCACCCCGTCCAAAAGCAACGGGATAGCCTACTCGTTCAAGCCTTTATAGCCACTAACACAAATAAGGTGTTAGTAGCATATGTAAATCCAAGCCTTTGCCTCTTCAGTAATGCAGCATACTAGAGCCTTCTGCTAAACATTCCGCTAAACATGGTCACTGTAGGTGTTCTTATTTACCAAGGAAACGATCATTGCACTACAACATATGAGCAAGGTTCGAGGTGCCGGTTTCGACCAGCCTCAAAATCAAGTTGTCTCGGGTTTCGATCGAAACCTGTGATTTTTCCGAGGACATTTCGAAATGTTGGTTTCAAGGCCCAGAAGTGTTTTTATATCGGATTTTGTTTGTGTAGCCTATTTTAACCATTTTACACTTATTTCCCACATTAGTTTAAAAAAATCATATAAAATGATAATATGTGGGGTGGACCAAAGTTTGCTAGTGTATACTGAAACTTAGGATTGTGTCTAGAGTTAAGTAGGCAACACTTATTCATAACTAATATCATTTAGGTAAATGAAATATTTAATTTCCTCCAACCACTCTGATGGATGCCTTACCCAATTCGGATTTCATTCATTTAAGATATTATTCATAAAAAAAGCAAACACCCCCTATTTGAACCCAATAAAAATAATATATAATTTAAATTCTAAAAAGATCAAAGGTCAACCCTTCAGTTTAAGAACAAAAATTGGATTTTTGGATGCGGGGGCAATTTTCAACTTCCAAATGCTAGACTCTTTCCCAAATCTAAAAATTTCATAAATCTATTATAGTAAAGCATCACTAAAGACCAATAGTGCACCAAAATAATCTCTTACTTTGATGCCCAAGATAATATTTTCATCCAGGACGACTTTAAACAACATTAGTGTATTCCAAACAATGTTTAACTGGAGCGTAACTCCTTCAACATAACTCGGATTTAAACAATCTGGAATTTGTAGCAAAGCTAGTATAATCAGATTTCTAGCAAATCCGATAATGCTTGAATCTGAGTTATAGTAAATGAGTTACACTCCGGCTAAACCTTGTTCGAAGTACACGAATGCTGTTTAGTCATCTAAATTGAAATAATATTTTGGACATCAAAGCAATAAATTATTTTGGCGCTCTTGGTTTTTAGTGATGTTTTACTATAATATAATTTATGAAAATTTTAAAATTAGAGGTTGAAAATCACTTTGTACCCAAAAATCTGGTTTTTGTTCTTGAACTGGAGGAGGGTTGACTTTTTATCTTTTTGGAATTTAAATTTTATACTATTTTCAATGGATTCAAATGGGGGTGTTTGTTTTTTTATGAATATTATCTTAAGTTAAAATTAAAGAAACATTAACTGAAGTGATATCAGTCATAAGTAATACTGCCTGATAAGTGTTGTTTCTAGCTTTAGAGTCCAAACCTGGTCGACTTTAGGTCCAAATCTGTCGAAATAGCTAGGTTTCAATCGAAACCTTGCAATTTATATAAGGGGGTGGACTAAAACCAAGTCAAAATCAGGTTTTGGTCGAAACTTAGTCAAGTTGGACCAAGTTTCAATCAAAACTTGGTATATTTTATATTCAACCCTTGGAGTCACGCCGACCCAACTCAAAACCGAGTTGTGCCGGTAAAAATCAGTGGTCCGATCGACACCTCGAACTATGCATATGAGTGCTTGCGCATAGGATCCACCCATGGAATACCTGTGCTACCGATGCATGCGTGGCCAGGCTAACCCTGCATGCAATGCCTTACTATGGCAAGCCACGATGCCATGCGCAACGTAACAACACCAAGGAGGGTGAGTTAACACCCTTCCTCAAGGTAGCTCTTAAGGCTTAAGCAATTGCCCCTTTTTAGAAGAACATATTCAATCCTCCCAAAAAGTCATACTAACTCACTTTAAATCATCATGACTGCTTGGTTTATCCCGAAATAACCTTTCTCGTCTTTAGTGATAGCATAATTGTAACAATGCCCTCGGCAATGGTCTGTGCCAAAGCAAAGGGCATCATTGAACCCCAATGCACGCCACGTGTGCCTCCGCAAGGCTAACGGTCATGCCAACACTTTGGCCGTGACAATTTGCCCCTTGAAATACACCACCAAAAGAAGCACTGTTTCGATGGCAAAAATTTCGGAATTTGGTCCACTAAAATGGCACTAAGAAAGATGGCACCAAAACGGTTGTCTTATTCGGGTTATGGATGTTGTGTTAGCCTTTCTTTACCTTTTTTTCCCCCCCTCCTTTTTAAGGTGCTCTTCTCTGCAGCTTCCTCTTCTCTCCATTTCAACAAAAAAATTTGTCATCTATCAAGGGGGGGAAATACATGAGGAAATATGGCAAACTACAGTAAGGAGAGATAGGAGAGTGAAAAATCAACTCTAGCCATTGAGGAACTACAACCCACCAAAGAATTCCTAATTGTTCAATTTGAAGAGGTACAACCATTTACCCAATAGATGCTAAGAGACATGCACTTGTCCCTTTGACTAGGTCCCTCTTAAGAAACCAATGGTTTATGTCACTCCGAAAAATTTGAATTTGCTCAATGGTTTATAATCCTTTTATATGGATTTAATCCTTCCAGATGCTAAGAGACACGCCCGTGAGACGTCTCACAAATCTTTTCCATAACATAAATGCATGCCTATACATGTGATCCCCCGCTCATGCACATGCTTCAATGGTCCCACAACCCAATCTGGTCCAATCATGGCTAGGATGTTTCTCAAACAAAAATGAAAAAGTAAACCACTAAAATATCCAATGAACTGCAGATAACTAATCCCTGTGGGACTACCTAACATACATGGCAAAAATAAAAATAAAATAAATTTAAACAATCAAATCGAAGACAGCAATCTGACTTCACTTGGCACAGAAAATTAGAACAAAGACAAAATAGTCTCAAACATAATTCATACTTCTAGCAAGCAGCAAGTCAAATGGAAGAAAATGATGTATCTTTGTTTTCATGTCTCCTGGACTCAAGTCAAAACTTTCGATACTCATTAAAAGTTCTATAGAGATACAGAGAAATAACATTACCACTGAAACTTGCTGTAATGATAAACTACCAATATCAAGAAAGAAAAAGGAAAGAGAGGAGAGGAGAGGAGAAGAAGGTGCAAAGGACTGAATAAGTGAAAGGGGGAGAGAGATCGAGTGGAAGTACTCCTCTCCCCCTCACAGCTTTATTAAATATAAATAAAAGCAAAATAACAAATTACAAAAGTACCCTTGTAAAACCGACATTAGTAAATAAAGGGAAAAGGACAAATCTACCCATGAAGTATAAGCAATAAAATACCAGTGTACCCTTACTACTAAACGTTACAAACTAGACCCACTGGTAGTACACCGTACACTTTAACAACCACTACTGGGATATGTTTTATTAAAAGGAGGGTTACACTACTGGGGCATGTTTTGTTACGAGAAGGGTTTAAGATATTTACATATCCTTATGCAGCTTGCCCATGTTGAATAAATGACATACGATACACCAGGCAAAAGAAACATGGGTGAAACCCATAAAGCCCTCATCTTCCAGTTTAAATCGGGTGATCTTGTTTTTGTGATGGCAAAAGCCACAGCAAGTACCTGAAAAAATGCAACACTCGTAAGAACTATGCTGCAGGAGACAAAAATCTGTCAACCAATAATTTTTTCATAAAGACAATGATGGATCAGGTACTCTCTTTTTATTTTTTTATATTGTTTTTCCAATGTAAGGATAATGATCACAAATCAAAGCAAGAATCAATAAATTGAAAATTGAACCTACAATTTTTAATACTTCTTTTGTTTGCTAATGTAATCATGAAACAAGTGCAGCATTCTACATCTATGGAAGAGAATTTCCCAATATCAATAATCAAATAATGGCAAGGCTTGAAAAATTCACATGTATCATTATGTGTGCATCATTGTGATATAAACGTAACTCTGCCAGTGTTAGGATGCCAGTCCCAAGCCTGGATAAAGGAGGAGGGTTGATGTGTCAGGTCAGCAGCCGGCACCCCCCCAAAAAAAAAAAAAAAAAACTAGTCAAAATGGGAAAATAAGCTGGTGGAGCAATTCGTGGGATGCAGAATGCCTTTCCAACTGGTGGAGAAATCTCTCATACGAATCTCAGCGGAGGTGTTGAGACAATTGTAGCAGACAACGGTACATTTTTCTTTCGATTTGGCAATGAAGGCGATAAGATTAGCATTTTAGAGAAATGGTTATGGTATGTTGCTGGTAAACCTCTTGTGATGCGGCATTGGGATGAATCCCTACGGTTTGATAGGATGAACATCACTTCCTTCCCATTTGGATTTCCCTCCCTGGCCTCCTGTTTCACCTCTGGTGCAAAGATGCTTTAAGTTCGATTGGTTCAGTTATAGGGATTCCTCTGTTTTCGGACAGATGCACGAAAGCCCAAGAATGTCTGGCTTTTGCTAGGATTTGTGTAGCTGTGAGAGCTGACACTCCCCTCCCAGATTTTGTTATCATCAGATCGAACGAGAGGAATTTATGGAGGCAACAAGTTAAATATGATTGAACCCCCCCCCTGGTGTACGACTTGTAAAGTTTTGGTCATAACACTGGATCTTGTGCACCGCCTATTAAGCATGCTCCAGACCCCAAAGCTTGGCAACCCTCTCACAAAATCAAAATGGAGGCCAAAACCTCCGGTGAAAAATTCTGGCATTCATATGGCTATAGTGTGTGAAAATGAAGTTCGAGGAGAAGCCGATGACATGGACACTCAGCCCAACAGCCCAGAAGTTGAAACTCTAGCAAACCAAGAGTGATACCATAACAGAAAAAGAATCGTGCCTACCTGTAATAGGTTTGAAGCCCAGCAGTTTGCGAGGGATGGAGACCAGTCACTCTTGGAGGAGGAAGTGACTTTTCGGATGATCAACTGTCTGCGACAATTTGCAGGAACTTGTGCAAGAAGCTAGCCCCCTTCTCCCAGCAAGACATCCCCCTTCTTGTAGCCCTAACTAGTCTGCGGAAGCCAGGTCTTCAAAGTTTCCTCTTTCTAGCTCCACGGAGAAGACAGTCTAGCCTACAATAAGCAAACCTTCACCAAAAGCCTTCTCTACTTATACCCTGCGAAAGAATTCTGGCCTCCCGAATGGACCAGCTGTCCAACCATCCTCCCATCGTAGCCCTAAACCAGGAGATCCAAAACTTGGTTTGCCGTTAAACCCAGCTGAACCCCTTGCCCTCTCTTCCCAGGTGAGTTCGGGGCAACCCATAGACCCAACCCATCCTTCCAACCCAAACCCTCATCCAAAAAACAAATCCAGGTATCGTTGTTCTAACCCGACAACCCTCCCTACCCATCCCCCTGTGACCTCTGATTTACAGGCAACGGGAGCAACCACTCTCGCCGTCCCTCCGTCTCCGTCCCCACCTTTGGCCAATTCTGCTACTGGCGATCAGAATTTAGTTCAAGCATCTCCTTCCTACACCGCCACCTCTGCGAACTCCTGCATCTAATCCATCCACCCCTAGCTTGTTAAACTCCGTGGCTGGCTCCTCGACCCCTGCTGCTGGTTCCATGGAGAAGCTTCTAAGCAGGTGATCAATGAAGATACTCCCTTACGAAAGAGGCTGTTCTGGCAGTCTATGAATCAGGCAAAATCCAAGAGTTCGGAGAGAATCTCAAAGTGTCAACTGTGAGCTTCTCAAGGCTCAGAGTCCCAATTGCGATCTCAAATGGATCGTGTGAGCACTGTCTTCCCCAAGCCAAATTGTTTATCATGGTGAACGGTTTTATTCTGGAATGTTAGAGGTTTGATTCTCCCTCCAAACATGCAGAAGTGAAGTCTTACATTAAGAAGATGCATATTTCGCTCTGTATTTTGGGTGAAACTAGGGTTAAAGAGCACAAGGCTGCTGAAATTGCTCAATCCTCTGCGCTGAGCTGGAAGTTGGAAACCAACTATGTCCATCATGGAAACGGAAGATTGTGGGTGCTATGAGACAGCGCCAAGGTTTTGTGTGCCATGGTTAGTATGTCTAATCAGTTTATCCATTTCAAAGTTTCTGAGAATAGGACTTCAAATGTCTTTTTTATCACTACTATGTATGCTTCCAATTTCTTGAGTGAAAGGAGAAGATTATGGGAAGATATTCATCGGATTAAAGTGACCCTGGGGAGCAGCCCCTGGGGAATTCTGGGTGATTTTAATGTTATAGGATATGCCAATGAGAAAGAGGGGGGGGATAATTGATTATCAGGCTATTTGTGACTTCGCTGACTGTATTGACTCAACTGGTCTGGTGGATCTCAATTGGGTGGGCATGAAATTTACTTGGACAAACAGAAGAATTGGTGACCAAAGGGTGTCATGTAAGCTTGATAGGGTTTTGGTTAACGACAGATGGTTATTGGATTTCAGCTCTTCTGATGCCCGATTTGATTCCTCATGGATATCCGATCACTCTCCAATCATCCTCACTATATCTCCTTATATATCCTTTGGTCTGAAACTCTTTCGATATTTTGACTTATGGTCCGATCATGAGGGATTCCAGGAAGTTGTGAAATGTGCTTAGGAGAAGACTCTCTTTGATCCCCGTCAACCTCTTGTGAGTTTTGCCAAGAAACTGAGGGCGGTTAAATGGGATCTTGCTATGTGGAATAAAAGAGATGTTGGCAATATTTCAAGGGCAGTTTTGGACTGTTGAAAGGAGTTATTTGAGTTTCAAGTCCGTCTTCAAGAGTTGGCTAACGACAAAGGTCTTAACGAATCAGAAAAAGCTCTTTCCCAGAGGCTGGCTTCCCTAGTTATTCAAGAGGAATATCCCTAAAGTAAATATCTAGAATTAATTGGCTTAAGTTGGGAAACAGAAATACGAGCTATTTCACTAAATCAGTCAAAGCCAACCAAAACAAGAATCACATTTCTTCTCTCACTACAGAGGATGGTCAATATATTTCTGATGTGGCGGGGATTAAGAAGATTGCAGAAGATCATTTCCACCAGTTGTTCAATCCGGCCTATCTTCCCCCCCCCCGAGCAAATTCTACCTGGCTTGCATGAATCGATCCTTTCCCAAGATCAAAAGTCGAAGTTGGCTGCCCCCCCCCCCCTCTCTTCTGAAGAGGAGATTGTGTGTGCAATCAAGTCTATTAAAGTGCAAAAGGCCCCGGGTCCGAACAGCTTCAGTATGGGATTCTTCCTTGCAGCTTAAGAGATAATTAAGATGAACTTTCTTTTACCTATCCAAAGCTTCTTCTCCAATCCAACTCAGGTGAGAGAAGTTAATCAAACTTTCCTTTGCCTTATCCCGAAAAAGGAAGGAGTTTGCAATATTGGTGACTTTAGACCCATTTCCTTATGTAACTCCGCCAGTGTTATGCTGCCGGTCCCAAGCTCGGATAAAGGAGGGTTGGTACATCATGTCGGCAGCCGGTACCTCCAAAAACCTAGCCAAACCCTTAACATGGATTTACAAACAAAAGATAATCAGCATAATACTAAGGCGTTCTCTATAAACGACGTACACCTATTCCTTGGTGTAGCGAAAAATGGGCAAGGGCAGCCGCATAGCCCGAATGCTGTGAAAAATTGGCAAGGCCTTAGCATCGGCGCCCAGATGCAATGATAAATAAGCAAGGGTTCCTCGACCCTTTCACACTGCCTACTTAGCATTTTACACATACAACCACAGTCAATCATAATATTAATGCAATGCATGCAAAAGAGGCAGTTATTGGATGACATGTTATACATAATATACGCACAAGCATGTAGCATCAATCATCAACATATTTCAAACACACCAAAATTAGGTCAGGGTTCTGTTCCTCACCTGAGATCACGTAATTGTGATTATCCACGCTAGAATAAACAATGTTTCCGAAGGGCTCTACACCTATACAGAGTGTCGAGTTATTGGTTAGAAATTTTACATTATTTATTCTCAATTTGTAGAAGTCTAGGGTTCGTCGGTTAGTGCCTCGATCGCACATATCGCAATCGATGTAGCATCCGACAGAGGTCAGAACCTTCTACCAAGGGTCGGTCGCGGCATCGGTCGGTACAGTATCAACGACCGCCTCTGCGTCCAACCACTTCCAGTGGCCTTCTAGAACTGTTCGGTCATTAGACCGGATCTTAAGATCCATCGTCCATGGTAACATCTGGCTTTTGGCAGAAAGGTTGGCCTGAGTAGCTTGGCTTGGTCGAATACTTAGATTTCACATCCGACACACCATCCAACCTTGTTTTCAGGCTTCTCCTTCTAAGATTCCTAACATTACCTTGGACGGGGGTATTGGTATTGGCCTCACGACCTTGTGCTACCTGATTTCCTTAGCAAGAGGTTCCCCCCCCCCCTTCTACTAGGTCTATAGATTTCACTAATAACACTAAACATCGACATTATCTAACTTTCCATTGAATTCTTCTTCTGTCCCTTATTTATACGAGACTATTGTCTATAGATTTTCATATTTGTCTGCCATCATGCTTTCTAACCTTATTTAACTATATGCATTCTATTTAATGGAGTTCTACAACGTTAGGTATGAGATATTACCTGCAATCGTAGGTCGAACGGTGAGAATACAAGCATCCCAACGCTGACAGTCCTTGCAAGCTTCTTCTCTCCTTCTTTCTTCTCATTTTCTTCTCCTCCAACAGAAATCTTTCTCTGAGGACGTGTCAAAGGTTTTATAATGAACCTTACACCCGTAGGAGAGAGAGGTTTCATAGGTTTCATCTTCCAAGTTTCCTTCTGGACGTATAACTAGTGTGGGTAAAGAAGCTAGTCCATAAGCGTAGGATTAGAAAAACATCTAGGAACATAAGATCTTTAACGGGTAAGAGTTTAGAATTGGTAGATGTTATGAATAGAAGAATGATTAACATAGTTTGCATTCAAGAGAATAAATGGAAGGGTAGAAAAGCTAAGGAGTTGGATGACTTTAAACTTTGGTATACAAGGGATAAAATAATAGCAACGGAGTGGGCATAATAGTGGATAAAAATTTAAAGAATGATGTGGTAGATGTAAAAAGATTCGGTGATGGGATTATAGCCATCAAGTTAGTGATGGGGAAAGAGATAGTCAATATAATTAGTGCATATACACCCCAAGTAGGATTGAATGCCAATAGTAAGCTACAATTTTGGGAACACATGGATGGGTTAGTGCAAGGTTTATGACAAGAAAAAAAGATTATAATAGGAGGTGATCTAAATGGACATATAGGGGAAAATCGTAGAGATTATGAAGATGTGCGTGGGGGATATGGTTTTGGAGTGAGGAATGAGGGGACTTCAATTTTAGATTTTGTTACGGTTTATGATTTATCTATCACAAACACATACTTTGAAAAGAAAGAGGAGCATCTAGTCACCTTCAAAAGTAGGCATCAAAAAAGCCAAATATATTTTTTTTAACTAGAAGGTCTAATAGGTTGTTATGTAAGGATTGTAAAGTGTTGAATAATGGAATGATTTATCTATAATAGACAGAGGTCCTCCTATTTATAATATGAGAATGAATACAAAGAAAGAAAGAGGTAGTACAGGTAGTACAATGAGGGTAGTACAGGTAGTACAATTGTACAATACAGGTAGTACAATGAATCTAGACAAAAAATGAAATACGTAATATTCTCAATACTCCCCCTCAAGTTGGTGCATATATATCATGCATGCCCAACTTGGACAATATCATATGGAAGGATTTCCCTGGCAGACCTTTGGCGAAGATGTCTGCTAGTTGGTCCTCCAATCTAACAAACGGAATCTCGATTTGTCCACTGTCCAATTTCTCTTTGATGAAGTGACAGTCTACCTCAACATGTTTTGTCCTATCATGCTGAACCGGATCATTAGCAATGCTAATGGCTGCTTGATTATCACAGAATAATTTCATGGACTGGTTACTCATAACCTTCAAATCTTTAAGTAGTCGTTGTAACCATAGTAGTTCGCATATTCCACGCGCCATTGCTCTGTATTCTGCTTCTGAACTGGATCGGACAACCACATTTTGCTTCTTGCTGCGCCAGGTTACCAGATTGCCACCCAAGAATGTGCAATAACCAGAGACAGACTTACGATCAGGACTTCCTGCCCAATCTGCATCAGTATAAGCCTCCACCTAGATTTATTTATTTGGTGAATTTAAAATGGCATATGCTTCCATTTTCAGAGGGTCATTAGGGGATAACAGGATTCCTTTTCCAGGGGCTGACTTTAGGTAGTGCAGTATCCCATAGACAGCCTCCATATGTCTAAAGTATGAGTCGTGCATAAACTGGCTTACCAAACTAACTGCGAATGCAATATTTGGCCGTGTGTGGGCAAGATATATGAGTCTGCCAATGAGTCTCTAATATCTTCCTTTGTCTTCTGATGTGCCTTCTTTTGCCCTTAGCTTGGTATTGGGATCAAGAGGAGTATCACAAGGTCGAGCCCCAAGTAACCCTGTTTCTGAGAGAAGATCAAGAACATACTTTCTTTGAGACAGATATATGCCTTTTGCAGATCTGGAAACTTCAATCCCAAGAAAGTACCTAAGTTTGCCAAGGTCTTTGATCTCAAACTCCTTCCCTAGAAATGCCTTTAGTTTCGTGATTTCATCATTGTTATTGCCAGCAATGATGATATCATCTACATATAAATAAGGCGGTTAAAGTGTTAGGGGAATGTTTTGTAAATAAAGTATAGTAAGCATTGCTTCTAGGGGATTGTTTTAGACCATAAAAAGATCACTTCAACTTGCAAACTTTTCCTTGGCTTTTATCATCTATGAAACCCGGTGGGCAGTCCATATAGACATCTTCAGTAAGTTCTCCATGAAGGAATAAATTTTTTACATCTAACTGTTGCAAGTCCCAGTTGTGATGTACAACACAGGACAGTAAAACTTTGATGGTAATCATTTTGACCACTGGAGTGAAGGTTTCTTAGTAGTCAATCCCATATGTTTGAGTAAATCCCCGTGCAACCAATCTAGCCTTGTACCGATCAATAGTCCCATCTGGTTTCTGTTTCACTGTAAAGATCCACTTGCATCCTACTGACCTTGATCCTGCAGGAAGTGGAACAAGATCACAAGTACCATTTTTCTTCAGAGCCCTCATTTCTTCCACCGTTGCAGCTTTCCACCTTTCATCCATAATTACATCCTGCCATTTTTGAGGAACAGACACAGAAGAAAGCGAAGACACAAAAACATGGAAAGAAGGGGAAAGGGAATCATAGGAAACATAATTGGAAATAGGATGTATGGTGCAGGGCCCTAGTTCCTTTTCGAAGTGCAATTGGAAGATCAAGATCAGAAGGAGTAAGTTCCTTGCCAGAAGAAGGCTCAGTAGACTCAGTTTCTGGACCCAGGGCTAGCGAAAGGACATGTGGAGGAGTGGTAGTGGCCTTTCCTTGCTTGTCTTTGGCACAGCTATAAACTTGCAGAGGTGGCTTGGTGGTTGGATGCTTGGATGGTGCAGCTGTATCGAGCACTTGTTCTTGGACTATTTCTGGTACATCAAGTATATCCGGTATAAGTACATCAGGGATATCAGGTGCATCTTCAACTGTATGTGTCTCCCCCTGAAGAGGAACCTGATAATAGGAGAAATCCTCATGAAAAATGACATCTCTACTAACAAGGACCTGACGAGAGATAGGATGAAAACACTTGTATCATTTTTGTGTTGCAGAATACCCTAAAAATATGCACTTTAATCCATGTGGATCAAGCTTGCCAGGGGAACGATGGTTACGAGCATAACAAAGACAACCAAAGACTCTAGGAGGAAGAACAAAATCAGAATTTTCAAGTAAGATGGCCAAGGGAGCCTTGTTGTCTAAAACTCGAGAAGGAAGGCGGTTGATCAAGGATGCTGCAATGAGGACAGCATCACTCCAGTATTGAGCGGGAACATGTCTCTCAAACATTAGTGCTCTGGCTGTTTCAAATAAGTGGCGAATCTTTCTTTCAACGACTCCATTCTGAGCAGGAGTGTCCACACAACTTGTCTGATGAATTATCCCGTTATCAGCTAAGTATTGCTGAAAAAATCCTTCAAGATATTCCTTACCATTGTCACTACGGAGCATCTTCAACTGAGTTTGAAATTGCGTCTTTAACATATTGGGGAAATGGCGGAAGCATGCAAAGGCCTTATTTTTTTTACGCATCAGATAGACCCATGTAGTACAAGTGTGACAATCAGTAAAGGTTACAAACCACCTATGACCAGAAATAGAGGTAGTCTGTGTTGGACCCCAAACATCAGAATGGACTAAATCAAAGATACAAGGACTTTTCGAAACAGAAGGTAAATAAGAAATACGAGCCTGTTTGGCCAAAACACAAGCCTCACATAATAACTCGTCTTTATTACATTGTTTAAATAATTTTAGAAAAAAATGAGATAGAACAGCAGAAGAGGGATGCCCAAGACGGCGGTGCTACTGCTGAAGGGTACTGACTGCGGAATGGGAGGAAGGTGTTGAACGACCATTGTCAAGCAAGTACAGGCCACCATGCACACTACCATGTCCAATCATCTTCCCGTTCTCCAGATCCTGAATCACACAATAGGTAGGAAAAAATGTTACTTTACAATTTAGAGACTTTGTAAGACTACTAATGGAGAGTAAATTTGGGGATAAATTAGGAACATGTAGAACAAAATTGAAATCAAGGGAGGAAGAACAATGGATGGATCCAATTCCAGAAATAGGAGAGAGGGAACCATCAACGACCTTTACAGTATTATGTCCAGAAGAAGGAGAGTATAAATAAAAGGACTCAGACGAACCAGTCATGTGGTCAGTGGCTCTAGTATCTATAACCCAAGGGCGAGAGACAGAGAAAGCACAATGACCATCATGGGAAATACCTGACTGAACAAAAAAAGAACCTGGATTGGTAGATGCAGATGTGGATGATTGATTTGTAGTCGCAGGAGAAGCCGGAGAGTCTGAAATTCTTGTGCAGAGAGTTGTGGCAGAGGACCAGTAGGAGGACTTGCTTCAGTTTGATGTGCCTGAGGTGCGTGGGAGGACTTTGCCTTGTGCATACCTTTTTCCCGGCGTTTTGCTTTAAAATCTGTCGGTTTGCCATGAAGTTTCCAGCATGTCCCTTTGGTGTGCCAAAGCTTGCTGCAATACTCACATTTGATAGCATCAAGGGAAACAGGAGGACTCTTGAATGTCTGAGTATTTGTCTGGAGAGCAGACCTATCCGGAACAGAAGGGGACAATATTGTTATTCGTCGTTAAACCTCTAACTGAACCATGGAATAAGCCTGTTCGAGGGTGGGGAAAGGGTCCCTGCTAAGAATCTGTGAGCGAATAGGATCAAGCTCCACATTTAGTCCTGCCAGTAAAGTAAACCCTGCATTTCTCTTCCCTTTTGTGAAATAGGGTAGCATCTTCTTTACATTTAGCATGAATAGAATCATAAAAATCAATTGTTTGCCAATAGCTCCTCAACTTAGTATAATATTGGGATACAGTCGATTCTTTTTAGATAGTTTCATGAACACTTTTTTGAATGGCATAAATTAAAGCAGCATTCCCAACTTGGGAATAGGTGTCCTAAGCATACTTTCAAATTTGTGCAGCAGTATCCAATAACAAATAGCCCTCGGCCATAGTGGGTTGCATGGAATTGAGGAGATATTGCATTACCAATGAATTTTCAGCATGCCATTTCTCCAAAACAATGTCCTTGGTCAGAGGTTTTTCCTTGGTGCGGGTGAGATATCCCGATAATCCCCGAGCTATAATTGAGAGTTAGGTGGCCCGAGACCACATTAGGTAATTACCACCATCAAGTTTAGTGGTATTAGTGGGAATAGTGAGATTGTCCATTTTAAAACTCTCTATCCCAGAAGAGATTACTTCAGATGTCATCCTTGAGTTGTGTATTCAAGAACAAACACCCAAAAACAATATGAACAGCCTCCCTGTTTGGTTATACCATAATATATGGAGATCAAAGTAAAAATATCACTTGTCAGATATCCTAACTTGTCTCATGTGCAACATAATATATGAAAATCAATTCTGGTTTACACCCACTTTTTTGTTTATTGGGGTAAACTCAGAAACTCATAGATATCCGACCAGACTGAACCATATTATTAATATCCAGACTGATAAAAAAAAATTAATTTCCAATAAAGAGAATAAAAAAATGATCCGTAATGAGGGATAAAAAGAAGCGCAGTACCTATATCATTGTATGATTCTCTCTCTGGTTGCTTTCCCTAGTGTGAAGAGAAAAAAAAAATTGAAAAAAAGGAAAGTCGATGGTCGGCGGTGGTAGGTTGGCAGCGACGGCGGTGGTGAGGCGGCGGAGGGATCTGGCGGTAGAGCTAACTTGACTCTGATACCATGTTGAATGATGGAATGACTTATCTATAATAGACAGAGGTCCTCTTATTTATAATGTGAGAATGAATACAAAGAAAGAAAGAAGTAGTACAGGTAGTACAATACAGGTAATACAATGAGGGTAGTACAGGTAGTACAATGAGGGTAGTACAGATAGTACAATTGTACAATACAGGTAGCACAATGAATCTAGACAAAAAATGAAATACGTAATATTCTCAACATAAAGTTATACTCGGGGAGAGCCTAACCACTTATTATAGATTATTGGTCATGGATATATGTCTCACTATGCTAAAAAGTAAGAAACCCTAGGATAAGGTGGTGGTGCCTAAAAGGATTTACCTTGAAAGTTTTTCCTGATAATGTGGTCAAACAAGGAATGTGGAGCATTGAGGGAGACACTAATACAATGTAGAACGAGATGACTGCATGTATTAAGGAAAATGTCATTCTTTTAGAGTCTTGGTGGTGGGATGATGAGGTTCAAGTAGCCATTAAAGATAAGAAAGATAGTTTTAACTTTAAGACATGGCAAAAGACTAAGGATATAGAGGATCTAAAAAGATATAAACTTGCTTGAAATGAAGCCAAAAAGATTGTGGGAAAAGTAAGAGTGAAGAAATATGAAGATCTTTATACCAATCTAAGCACAAAGGAAAGAGAAAAAACTATCTATAAAATAGCTAAGACGAGGGAAAGGAATAATAGAGATTTAGACCATGTTAGATCTATTAAAAGGGCAAATGGTAAAGTGTTAGTAAGGGATGAAGACATCAAAGAAAGGTGGAATGATTATTTCTACAGTCTACTAAATGAAGATGTTTAGGAAATAGTGTCCCAGATTGCTACATTACCCACCATGACACCATAGGTCACAGGTATATACACAAAATTAGGGTGACAGAAGTGAAAGAAGCTTTAAGGAGGATGAATGTAGGCAAAGCACCAGGCCTAGATGAGGTCCCAATAGAAGTTTGGAAGAACCTAGGAACGTATGGGGTTTCTTGGCTTACTAAATTTATTAAAATTATGAGCTCAAAGAAAATGTCAAATGAATAGAGGAGAAGTATTGTGGTTTCGATCAAAAAAAACAAATGTGATATTCAAAGTTGCAATAACTACAGAGACATAAAACTAATGAGTCATACTACCAAACTGTGGGAGAGAGTTATTGAACCCCGCTTGAGAAAAGAAACTACTATTACGGAGAACCAATTTGATTTTATGCCAGGTAAATCTACAACATATAGTATTTACTTGCTTAGGATACTCATAGAAAGATGTAGAGAATGCAAGAAGGACCTTCATATGGTTTTTATCGATCTAGAAAAAGCTTATGATAGAATTCCTAAGGAGTTAATCTGACAAATACTAGAGAAAATAAGTGTTTCAAGCAAATATGTAGACATAATTAAGGATATGTATTATAATGTGGTGACTAGTATGAAAACCATGGGGGATCAGGGTCGTGAATTCCCAATTACAATGGTGTTACATCAAGAGTCAGCTTTAAGCCCTTATCTGTTTGCCCACATTATGGATGATTTAACCAGAGACATTCAAGATGAAATTCCATGGTATATTTTTTTTGCTGATGATATTGTTTTGGTGGATGAAGCAAAAGCAGTGATTAATGCCAAGTTAGAGCTATGGAGATCAACATTGGAAACGAAAGCTTTTAAGATTAGTAGAATAAAGAAGGAGTAACAAGGACGGATAATGAGGTGGTGAACATTCATAAGAGGGAGATATAACAAAGTGATCATTTTAGGTATCTAAGTTCAATCATAAACAAAGAAGGTGATATAGACGATGATGTTTCACAGAGAAATAAAATAGAATGAATGAAGTAGAGAAGTGCGTTTGGAGTGTTGTGTGATCGGCGTATTCCTCTGAAACTTAAAGGAAAATTCTATAAGACAGATTAAAATCTCAACGAGATCTCACCGAGATCTTGATTTTCTCAGTAATCTCGATGGGGTCGAGACAAGACACCCCTTGAAACCAAAACTCAGTTTGACCATTTTCGACTAGTCTCGACCAACTCAAACCAGTTTTGTATATAAAAGGTATGTCTCAGTCGAAATTTCGACCTGGACTTACTGTTTTCAATTTATATCTATATTTTGCTTCTCCTCTTCTCAAGATGGTATTCTAAGCTTAGAAGGTTGCTGTTTCTGCCAAATCACTCTACCAAAATCTTGTGGGAGCTTGGTACGAGGGCGAAAATCCCTAATTCTTCGACGGATCTACTACTTGAGGTAAGGTTTTTTGGCAAAACTTAGTTTTTTACAAAAACATGATCAATACATGTTAGATGATGATGGGATGTTTATATGTGAGACACATGAACCTGATCTACAAGCTCAACCTTTGAAAAAAAATTTCATGAATATATACATTTATTATTTTGATTTTCTGTTTAAAAAACCTATTTTTCAACAATTAAAAAATTTTTTAAAAATGATAAATAGTTAGTAGATGGTGTTCAAAATAATATAAATTGAACATCGTTGGCCGATCTACGCAGTTACGGTTTCATCTTATATATTTATAAAAAAATCTATTTTCAGCAATAAAAAATGTAAAACACATTTCGTAAATATTAATCGGTTGTCATTCAAAATAATATATGTTGAACACCGTTGGCTGATCTACACGGTCACGGTTTCATTTTTTTTTAATTATTTTTTTGAATTTCTCATTAAAAATCGTATTTTCCAGCGATTAAAAATTAATAAAAATATGATTAATACTTATCTGTTGGTGTTCGAAATATTTTATGTTGAACACCATTGGCCGATCTATGGTTCCATGGTGTCGGATTTTTTTTTTTGGAAAAAAAATCATTTTTATGTAATATCCAAAATTAATAATAATATCTAAATAATTCAATAAAATAGGGAATAATTAGGAAAAATATTTTGTTTTCATATAAAAAATGAATAAAAATTTGAAAAGTAATTTCAATGTGTTTTGAGTTATATTTGCATATTTGGTGCTTTTTATGTTCTTCCATTTCAAGTTTCGATATATTAAACTTATTAATTTAAGTTTGTTTATTTTATCATTTTACGTAACAGTGCTAACGAGAGATAATGGCTGCTTCGGAGTCTGGTAAGGGAGGTGATGGTCATACTGATGTGGCATGGCAGTATGGGACTGCCATTGACGATGATAGATGGAAAACCTAGTGTAAATTTTGTGGGAAAAGGCTTATGTCTGGTGGGATCACTAAACTTAAGCAACACTTGAGTGGGACCAGTACAGATGTGGTGAAGTGTTATATGATTCTTGTGGAGATTTCCGAGGCCATAGGCAAACATATAAAAGGAGGACAGCAGAAGAAGGTAGAGAAAGAGAAAGCTAGGGTGCAATTTGAAGAGACAATTCAAGGCACCACGGGAGGTGGTATGGATGATGATTCTTTTTCTGATGATGGCATGGATACAACTGGTATGACTGAGGCTGAGGCTAGAGATATGAGACGGGGCAATAGCAGCTAGTAGAGTCACCTTTATATGGACCGGGATAGGTCGAGGGCCATGATGGGAGGGGCAAGTGGCAGGGGCAAGTGGCAGGGGCAGTAGATCAGCTCAACAGCCTCAGCCATAAACACGGAGTAAGGGGTTGGTTTCTATGTTTATAAGATTACATAGTACTAGAGCACAACTTTAGCCGCCACCTAGGATAAGGATTAGGTTGCGACCCTATGCTAGGACCCAAGAGCTTTCAGGAAGCCTAGGAACAAGCAGAAGAAGCTAAAGTCAATGCGGAAGAATGCAACACAAGCTGTTGCAGCTGCCTATGCTAGGTGGTCCTTATATCATAGTATCACAGCACATGGCACTACGAACCCATACTATCAGACCATGCTTAATGCAAATGCTGAGACTGATCCTAGGGTTAAAAGCCCCACTGCATATGAAATAATGAACGTGTATCTCCCTAGACAGAAGAAAGAGCTACAAGATTGGATAAAAAATTTAAGGAAGATATGGAGTACATATGGGGTGACCATTATGTGTGATGGTTGGACTGGTCCCACTAGAAAGTCCATCATCAACTTCATGATCTACTGTGATGGGAAGACAGTGTTCCTCAAGTCTGTGGATGCATCTGCTATAACAAAAGATGTTGATTACATTTATGGACTGTTGAAGAAAGTGGTGGCTGAAGTTTGGGCTTAAAATGTTGTCCAGATTGTGATGAATAATGGCAACAACTATAAGAAAGTAAGAGAGATGATGGTGGCTAAAAGGGAATACAGTCTCTTCTGAACTCCATGTGCTGCCCATTGCATTGATCTTATGTTAAAGGATATGGGCAAGCTAACCAAAGTAAAAACTGTGGTTGAACAAGCTAGACAGGTGACTACATTTATATACCACCACGGTTATTCATTGAACCTGCTTAGGGAGAAATGTGGAGGAGACTTGGTCAGACCCAACGTCACCAGATTTGCCACAAACTATATAGCATTGAAGAGCTTTGAAGCAAAGATGGTAGGCCTCAGATCGATGTTTGCATCTAAGAACTGGTTTCGTTGAAGGGAGTCCAATTCCCCTAATGGGGTGCAAGCACAAACTACCACAGCTTTAGATGAATTTTAGAGAAACTTAAAGGATGTAGTAAAAATTCTAGAACCGTGGCGAAGGTGCTAAGATTGGTGGATACATCATTCAAGCCCAGTATGGTACTTTTATATGCTGCCATCGATATGTTGAAGGAGCGTGTTCGTGCTGTGCTACCACGTAGTAGCAAAAATTTTATCAAGATTATCAAAGATCGATGGGAGAGTCAGCCAAAGCACCCATTGCATAAGGTTGGCGAGTATATTTCGTCATGTCTTTAATTTAATTCAACTTAGTATTAGATTTTAATCATGTGACTCACATTCTACAGCATACTATTTGAACCCCAAGTATCAATATTCACATGTACTTGGGTTCAATTCTGACCTTGTCAATGCGGCCAAAACTATTGCGGCGAAATTGGAGCCAAGTTCACATGTACAATCAATTGCCAAATTTGGAGGTGAGATGTATGGTTTAATAGCTAAATTATTTGAATATCCATATATTATAATGGCTAATTTTTATAAGTTTCCAAATGGATATAGATTAAAACATTTAGAGATGGCCTTAAGAGTTTTGGAAGTTCAGCCGCAGTGGTTGGCCGAGAAAGTACCGATCCTGGTATGGAATTATGGAAATTGCAATTTCCAAGTAACATATCCTTGTTTAATATGTATATTGACATGAGAATGAGATGTCAATAAAATGTGTTCTTTTTGTGTAGCTGAATGATAGGTGTTGTATGGCAAAGATGCATCTGAGTTTAGGAAAATAGCAATCAAAATCCTATCTCAGACGTGTTCCGCATCTGGCTGTGAGTGAAACTGGGTACTTTCTCCCTCATCCATTCCAAGCGGAGGAATAGATTGGGCTCTGAACGGCTCAATGACTTGGTATATGTGTATTACAACATGAGACTAAGGATACAGAGCATACGCCGATCAAAGGAAAATAATCAAACCCCGATCAAGCTTGCTGACATCTTCTAGCTATCTTCAGATGAGGAGGATCCCTTAGTGGAGTGGGTGCGAGACAAAGCAGTACTAGTGATGGATGAGTCTAGTGGGAGGCCCGATCCCACTTTGGCTAATCAGATTGGTGCTAATGTTGAGCAGTTTCTGTCCTCAAACGAGGGTCGTGTACACCTACAGTCACCTCGATCGTTTGACCCCCCAACTAGTAGTGGCACAGGCACTGGCAGTGATGATATAGTTGATGAGACTAGTTGGACAGCTTTCGATAGTGATGACGGCGATGGTAGTGATGGCAGTGGTGGTGGGGCCTCATATGAGCAGTACACTATCTCTAAGCAAGAATCTGATCCTAGACTGCATGTACCCATTGTTAGATGGATCGGCGAGAGCTAGCATACTCACGCCACACAAGATACAGACCACGGTGGGCGTCCATCTTCATCACGGCCTATGACTGGGTATTCACGTAGGTCTCATCGTCGTTTGCAACCAACCCAAGAGGACGACGATGATTACATTGATTTCATTCCTGAGGTTGAGCTTGAGGTTGATAGCATGTCTACAAGCTTTTGAGGAATGAACATTAAGGATAGCACTAGACAGGGGCAGTGGCAGTGGAATACCCCATCCTTCCCTGCTCCCGGATTTGGCACCATGTCGGAGTACGGTTCTTATTCTGGTGACGATTACCGCATGCTTCCCAGTTCACATGGTTCTTCCGCTGATGCTACTTCACAGAGGTCTCTTCTTCTGCCTCACCGCTCAGAGAGTCATGCCTCAGTAGCCAGTGTACAATGACTACATTCTTCCACAGTTTACTGCAATGTACCCAAGGATAGGTATCCTTACAGGCGTTAAATGCCATGTATATGAGACATGTGGACGACTACCAACGCTTCTTCAGCAATAGGATGTCGTGGCACAACTTTGCTTTTCAGTCCGAGCTATATCGTGCACGGCAAAGGCGAGATGACGAGATAGATCCTCCACGCAACTCTACATGTAAACATTGGGTTGGAGTGATGGGAAGATGTCATTGTATTTTAGTAGTTGATCTTGATCACATACTCACATGTACTATTTGATTTTGAGTATTTCAGACTTTGAAACTTTAAGTATTTTTGTCATTGTATGGATTTATGCTTTATGAATGTATAACTTTTCCACAATGTGATTAATTTTACAATTTTATGCTTTAAATGTGTTTATATATGTTAAAATAGTATTTCTCTGGAGTATATAGCCTTAAAATAGCCTTAAAATGAGCAAAAACATGTCGAAACTCCCATTTTTAGCGTTTGGGGAGTTTCGGCAGGATCTCACTGAGATCTCCGAGATCTCGGTTTTCCCAAGGTTCGAGACACCCTCGAGTTCTGAGATTTTAATCCTTGATAGGACAGTCATTCGACCGGCTATGATGTATGGTGTAAAATATTGGGCAATTAAAAAGCATTATATAGATAAAACTTAGTATAGCTGAGATGAGGATATTAAGATGGATGTGTGGCAAAACTAGAAAGGATAAAATAAGGAATGATCATATTATAGCTGATTTAGGAGTAGTGCCGATGCATGATAAACTAAAAAAAAGTCGTTTGAGATGGTATGACCATGTTCAACGGAGGCCATTAGATGCTCCCGTATGGAGGAGTGGTTTGATTCAGATTGAAGGATCTAAAAGAACTAGGTGCATACCTAAGATGACTCTAGGGGAGGTGGTAAAGAAAGACTTGTATAGCTCAGCCCTTGCTTCAAGTATGACATCGAACAGAGCTGATTGGCGGACAAAAATCCATGTAGCCGACCCCAATTAGTTGGGATAAGCTTTGTTGTTGTAGACCCATCTCCTTATGTAATACTACTTATAAGATTATTACAAAGATTCTTGCCATAAGGTTGAAAGGTGTTGTCAGTGGCTTTGTTAGTTCAAATCAATCGGCTTTCATCCAAGACGGGAATATTATGGTAATATTTTGATCTGTAATGACCTTGCCCGGGGATTTGAAATAAGAAATCACGCTTCAGTTGTCATCCTCAAGCTTGATCTCCATAAAGCCTATGACCATGTCAGATGGGAATATCTTATGAAAGTTTTGCCAGTTTGAACTTCCCAGACTCCTTCTGTCAATGGATTTGGTACTACATATGGTAATCCAATGGGTTTCTTTGATGTGAGGCGTGGTATTAGACAAGGATGCCCCATGTCTCCTCTCCTATTCACAATTGTTTTGGAAGGTTTATCTAGATCCGTCCAAAAGATTGCCCAGCAGAACCATATGGACTACTTTCCTCGGTGCAAGGCAATTAAATTGACCCATTTAGCTTTTGTTGATGACATTGAGGTATTCTCCGCAGCTAATGAGAAATCCTTTGAATCCCTGGCTGAGGTCTTGCATTTGTTTAGCTCCATGTCGGGGTTGGTCATCAACCAGAAAATGTCTCAGCTTTTCCTTGCCGGTATTGAAGACCCAGTGTGCGAGACCTTAAGAAACATTGTGGACTTCCCGTTGGGAATTTACTTGTGGAGTACCTGGGGGCCAAGGCTGCCTTTGATCTCAGCTAGGCTTGCGGCTCACCATTGCACTCCTATCCTCAACAGGCTCAAGAAAAAACTCCAACTGTGGAAAGCAAAAATTTTATCTTATGCTAGCAGGTTGGAATTGGTCAAAGTGGTTATGCAAAGCTCCTATTTGTATTGGACGGGGATCTTCGGACTACCTTTTGTGACAGTCCAAAAGATTGAAAGCTTGATGAGTGCTTTCCTATGGAAAGGGGTGGATAACAACAAGTTTATTCATTCTATAGGGTGGGCTAGAATTTGTTTGCCGAAGGAGGAAGGTGGTCTGGGGCTTTGGAATACGGGTCAGGCGTCCTCGAATAGATTTATGCGAACTTGGGAAGTTCTTGACACAGTTCCCCAAAGACCAAATGGGAGTGGTGACCTTACAGTGTGGACTACGACATCTAATGGTCTAATCTTTGCTTGTTCTGCATGGAATATAGTTATATCGCGCCATCCCAAAGTTGATTGATTTGATGTAGTGTGGTTTGAGGGACACTCCCCCACCATAGTTTCATTCTATGGCGAGCCCTCACACTTTCTCGCCCTACTAGATCTCTTTTGTTCAATCGAGGCATTATACCTACTGCAAGATGTGCCCTTTGTTGGGCATCAAGAGAAGATGTGAAGCATTTGTTTTTCGAGTGCTCCTTCTCCAAAAGAGTTTAGGGGAAGATCCTTGAGAAGTGCTGGCCATGCTATTAAAGAATTCGGCCTTTTGATCGAGAATGGAGGTGGATTTCTAAAAAGTTCAAGAGAAAGTATCCTTCGGACATTGTCGTTAAGCTGGCCTTTGCTACGACGGTGTTTCATATTTGGTTTGAGAGAAACCTCTACATGTGGACGGCTAAGTCTAGATCCTTCGATCAAATATGGGAAGCCATCATCTTTGACGTTCCTAGCACGTGTCTGCCACTGTCCCCTTCCCCCCCCAAAGAATAAGGGTCCTCTCCCTATCCATTATGTTCCTTTTTGTGTGTCTAGATTGATATCCTAGAGTTGCAAGCAAGGTTCAAAATCTCGAGTTTCGAGGGTGTCTCGACCCTCTGAGAAAACGAGATCTCGGAAATCTCAGTCGAGATCTCTGTGAGACACTGCACAAAAGTCGTGAAGGCTTAAAATGTGTTTCGACCCTAAAATGACCATTTTAATGCTTGATACTCTAGGGAAACCCTATTTTAACATATTTAAACCATAAAACTATATAAATAATCACACATGGTGGTTGTTTAGGTTTACACCCATGTTCAGCAGTGTCGATCTGAAGTTCAAATGTAAACCTAGGGAAATATTGGCTATTCTACATAATGTTACACTAATAGAAGCTCATAGAAGACAAAATGAGCTACTAAAATGATATTTTAGGAGAAGAATAAACATAATAACACTTAATTAGTTAATTGTCATAGTAAAAAAAAACCCAAAGTAGTCAAGTAGACTATATAATCATAATTTATACATTATGTCGAGACCAGTCGAGAACTAGTTGAAAAATGTCGAGACATGGTCGAAAACCGGTCGAAAATGTCGAGATATGGTCGAAAATGTCGAGAAATGGTCGAGACCTGCTCGAGAACTGGTCGAGATGGTCTATGGGAAAAGTAAGGGCGAAGAGATTTGAAGATCTTTATAACAATCTTAGTACAAAAGAAAGAGCAAAAACTATCTATAAAATAACTAAGATGAGGGAAATGAAGAATGGAGACTTAGACCATTTTAGATGTATTAAAAGTGCAGATGGTAAAAATAAGGGATGAAGACACATTAATGAGAGATGGAACGTTATTTCTACAACCTACTAAATGGATACACTTCTAGTAACCCAGATTGCCACTTACCCACCATGACACCACAGGTCATAGATATATACGCAATATTATGGTGACAGAAGTGAAAGAAGCTTTAAGGAGGATGAATGTAGGCAAAGCACAAGGCCCAGATGAGGTCCCAATGAGCCTAGGAATGTATGGAGTATCTTGGCTAACTAAGCTGTTCAATAAAATTAAGAGCTCAAAGAATAAGCCAGATGAATGGAAGAGATGCATTGTGGTTCCAATTTATAAAAACAAAGGTCATATTCAGAATTACAATAACTACAAAGGCATAACTAATGTGTCATACTATGAAATTATGGAGGAGAGTTATTGAAACTCACATCAGAAAAAAAAAAACTACTACTCCGAAGAACCAGTTTGGTTTTATGCCAGGTAGATCCACGACAGAAACTATATACTTACTTAGGAAACTCATGGAAAGATGTAGAGAAGGCAAGAAGGACCTTCGTATGATCGTTATTGATCTAGAAAAAGTTTATGACAGAGTTCCTAGAGAGTTAATCTAGCATGTACTAGAGAAAAATATTTCAAGCAAATATGTGGACATAGTTAAGGATATGTATTATAATGTGGTGATTAGTGTAAAAACCGTGGGGGATCGAGGTAGTAAATTACCAATCACAATGGGGTTACATCAAGGATCAACTTCAAGCCCTTATCTGTTAGCCCTCATTATGGATGATTTAACCAGAGACATTCAAGATGAAGTTCCTTGGTGCATGCTTTTTGCCGATAATATTGTTTTGGTGGATGAGACAAAAGCAAGGATTAATGTCAAATTGGAGCTATGGAGATCAACATTGGAATCAAAGGGAATTAAGATAAATAGAACGAAGACGGAGTATATGGTGTGTAACTTTAGTCACACAAGGACAGATAATGAGGTAGTGAATACTCTTGAGAGGAAAATACAACAAAGTGATCATTTTAGGTATATAGGTTCAATCGTAGATAAAGAAGAAGATATAGAGTATGATGTTTCAAAGAGGATCAAAATAAGATGGATGAAGTGGGGAGGTGCGTTTGGAGTGTTGTATGATCGATGAATTCCTTTAAAACTTAAAAGGAAAATTTTATAGAACAGTTATTCAACCGACTATGATGTATGGTGTGGAATGTTAAGCAATTAAGAAGCATAATATAGATAAACTTAATATAACTGAGAGGAGAATGTTGAGATAGATGTATAATAAAACTAGGAAGGATAAGGTAAGGAATGATCGTATTAGAGCCGATAAACGATAAACTACGAGAAAGCGGTTTGAGATGGTATGGTCATGTTTAACGGAGGCCGTTAGATGCTTCGGTACGAAGGAATAATTTGATTCAGATTGAATGATCTAAAAGGGCTAGGGGCAGACCTAAGATGACTCTAGGAGAGGTGTTGAAAAAAGACATGCATAGCTTAGACCTTGTTTCAAGTATGACATTGAACAGAACCGATTAGAGGACAATAATCCATGTAGCCAACCCCATTTAGTTGGGATAAGGCTTTGTTGTTATTGTTTGTATTGTGATATAAACGTAAAGAATTTTTTATTTTTGAAGATGAAATTTGTTTAAAATGTTGTTACTAATTATCTATAGCCATTATAAAAAGTCGGCCATTTCTACGATCGTTTTTTTCCTTGTTTAGCCTTCCCAATCTATCAAAATGACCCTTCTACTATATTCATTCAGATACTATCATTACATCAATACCTTTTAATATATTATGTATAAAAAGCAATGACGGTCGGTCCCATTTTCTTCTCTACTTTAATGCCTCATCTGTTTCTCATAATTTCCTCAATTACCCTTCATTTTTTTTTATTAACACTTCTACCTGTTGATAAATCTTATATTCAAACCATTTCCTATGCATTCAAATGTGTTTTCTTTGTTTCTTTTTTTAACCTCGAATTATTCTCATAAAAAATGTATTACCATTTTATCCATGGACTGGAACAGGAGTGATGCCTTAGTTGTTCAAAACAGTGGGTCCCACTGCAGTATATTGTGGGGCGTACAATAAACTGTTGAGATGTTGACTGTATCTTATGAACACATAGGTTATAATTTCCATTATATTATCATCTTAGGATCCTTGTATGAATAAGCTGACAAAAATTACAAAAAGTGCTGCTACTTCCTAAATAGAGATGACACTTTTATAATGTTATGAAACTTTATACTGACTCTTCAACATCTTTCGGTGCTTGTTTTAGGCCGAAATTTTACCACATAGATGTATTTGCAGTATTCTGTCACTTGGATCCGTCTAAGCCTATTCAAATATACCATGTGGCAAGGTGAAAGGTAACAAGGGTAACCACACTTATAATAGCTCATTCTACAATGGTAAGACAATCCTACTTTATACATAATACTAAGAATGTCCATATCAATTATCTTATAATTCCAAAACTTTACTTTCTACACTATCATATAATTCCAAGAATACCTACCATCTACGTTATCATATAATTGTAAGAATACCCTTATATACGACCAAGACTACTCTACATACAACAACAACAAAGCCTTATCCCAACTAAATGGGGTCGGCTACATGGATTCTTGTCCTCCAATCAGCTCTGTTCGATGTCATACTTGATATAAGGCCTAAGCTATGCATGTCCTTAATCACCACCTCCCCTAGAGTCATCTTAGGTCTGTCTTTGGCTCTTTTAAATCCTTCAATCTGAATCAAATTACTCCTATGTACTGGAGCATCTAACGGCTTCCGTTGAACATGGTCATACCATCTCAAACGACTTTCTCGTAGCTTATCATGTATCGGCGTTACTCCCAAATCAGCTCTAATATGAATTCTTTGCCTTAACCTTTCTAATTTTGCCATACATCCATCTCAACATCCTCATCTCAGCTACACTAAGTTTATCTATTTGATGTTTCTTAACTGCCCAACGTTCCGCACCATACATCATAGCCGGTTGGATGACTATCTTATAAAAATTTCCTTTAAATTTTACAGGAATACACAGATCACACAACACTCCAGACACACCTCTCCACTTCATCCATTCTATTTTAATCCTCTCTAAAACATCATCCTCTATATCACCCTCTTTATTTATGATTGAACCCGTACCTATAATAATCACTTTGTTGCATCCCCTCTCATCAATTTTCACCACTTCATTATTCGTCATTGTGTGACTAAAGTCACACATCATATACTCCGTCTTCATTCTACTTATCTTAAAACCCTTTGATTCTAATGCTGATCTCCAAAGCTCCAACTTGGCTTTTGTCTCATTTACTAAAACAATATCAACAAAAAACTTACACCAAGGAAACTCGTCTTACATGTCTCTGGTTAAATCATCCATAATGAGGGAAACAAATAAGGGCTTAAGGTTGATCCTTGAAGTTACCCAATTATAATTGGGAATTCACTACCTTGACCCCCCATGGTTCTTACATTAGTCATCACATTATAATATATATCCTCAAATATGCCTACATATTTGCTTGAAACACTTCTCTTCTCTAATACTTGCCAGATTAAGTCTCTAGGACCTCTGTTATAAGTTTTTTCTAGGTCTGTAAAGACCATATGGAGGTCCTTCTTGCGTTCTCTAAATCTTCACATGAATCTCCTAAGCAAGTAAATAGCTTTCGTCCTATATATTTATAAAATAAGCACGCCCTTATTGATTATTAAAACCGATAACACCATAATAAATTTTTTATAAACGAATATTTCCCTTACATATGACTACAAAAAATAAATGAAATATAGTCCTGCTACACGTGAGAAGCACGCTTATCAACTAGTAGTATTTTTAATAGAATTTTTACAAGTGCATTAAAAAGTGAATGAGATTGAAACCCTTGCAAAACAATTTTCTTTACACAAGGGCAATGTATAAGCCCCAAGAAAAGGGTTGGAACTCCATCAAGACCGTAGAGTTCTAAGGCTTCTAAACCCCAAACAAGAATAAGAAAATCCCTATGGAAGCAAAGACTGTTGCTCTACAACAAATCAAACAAATCTAGCAATGATGTACGCTTATAAAGCCCAACTATTCTTATGTAAACATCTTTGACCCTAACTTAACTCAAATGACTATAATACCGTAACTTACTGTTCAAACCGAGAGCATACTTGTCCAATACAACCAAATATTGGAAAACTAGAAAAAGATTGAAATAATCCCATATAAAATTATTTGATATTCCCAAGCTAATACTGAGAGGGGGACTGGGAGTGAATCAATGTATCCAAAAGCGACCGCTTAGGCTACCAAGGCGCCCGATTTTCCAAGGGGACCCAAGGCACCTGGGCGCCTCGACGCCTTGACAACTATGAATAGCAGTAGTAGCAATAGTAGTGCCACAGCACCAGTAGTTGTAGCAACACAGTATAGTCATTGTGAACCAAGTAGTTGTAACACAGTATAGGTCACTGTGAACCAAGTAGTAGTAGCAGCCATAGTTGTCAAGGCCATGGAATAAAATCTCGGCGAGATCTCGCCGATCTCGCCCTTCTCGGCATTAGCCAAGACGAAAACAGGGTCGATAACCCTTTTCGTCTCGGCAGATGCATAATCTCGCCGAGATCTCGGTAAATCTCGCCGAGATCTAGATCGAGATCTTGGTAAATCTCGCAATTTCTCGACGAGATCTCGGTAAATCTCGCAGATCTCACCGAGAAATTGCTTCTTTTTTTTCTCTTTATAAAAGAGAGAACTCACTGTTCTCGGTCGAGAACTCGACCGAGAACTGTTGTTTCCTCTTTTTTGTTAGTTTTTTGAAAATTTTCTTATTTCTTCCTCATTTTTTCTTTGTTTGGACTTTCAACTTGCAATGGGTGGTGCTTCGGACTGCGGGGATTGCTGTGGGAGTTTCATATGAACTGTTGAAGGTTCGATTCTTGCCCAAAAATGAGATTTTTAAATGAGACTATGAGAGAGAAAAAAAATTGGTAGAATCTGATGAAATTTTTATATACGTGAGCCCGATCTACGAAACTATGGGATCATTCAATATTGAACATTTGAACTATGATGTAATGATTTATAATGAAGTGTTATTTTGTTTCTCTTTCCCCCAATGCATTATGTTATTGTCTCATTTGCCATATTTGATTGAATATAATAGACAATATTAGCTTAAGTTTACAACGGACTTCGAGTATTGGCCGCCAAAACATGGTCGTGAACCCCCAAACAACCACAAAGAGTCATTATTTTTACAATTTTATGCTCTAAATGTGTTTATGTATGTAGAAATGATGTTTCCCTGAAGTTGGAGACCTAAAAAATATATTTTGGCCACAAAAGGCTGTCTCGGAAAAAATACAGTGTCTCGGCGAGATTTCGCCAAATCTCAGTTTCGGAGGAGGCCGAGACTCCTCCGAAACCCGAGATTTTAAACCTTGGTCAAGGCACCAAGGCGAACCAAGGCGATGGAGGCCTGACTGGGCGCCTAGGTGACCAAGGCGCCCGCCTAGGCAACCAAGGCGACCGCCTAGGCAACCAAGGCAACCGCCTAGGCGACCAAGGCGACCAAGGAGCCCGATTTTCCAAGGCGACCCAGGGCAGCCTGGGCGCCAAGGCGGCGCGTAGACAACTATGGTAGCAGCACATTATAGGTCACTGTAAACCAAATAGTAGTAGCAACAATAGTAGCAGGAGCAGCAATAGAGGTGGCTCCAACCAAGGTTTAAAATTTCGGGTTTCGAAGGAGGCCCAGGTTTAAAATTTCGGGTTTCGGAGGAGTCTCTGCCTCCTCCGAAACCAAGATCTCGGCGAGATCTCGATCTCGCCGAGATAGTGTATTTTGTCCGAGACAGCAACAGCTTAAAAAGGCTGTCTCGGTGGCCAAAATGCATTTTTTAGGTCTCCAACTTCAAGGGAACCTCATTTTTACATACATAAACACATTTAGAGTATAAAATTGTAAAAATAATGACTCTTTGTGGTTGTTTGGGTTTACACCCATGTTTTGACAAATAACGCCAAGTCCGTTATATAAATTTAGGTTAATATTAGCTATTATATTCAATCAAATATGGCAAATGAGACAATAACATAATGCATTAGGGGAAAGAGAAACAAAATAACACTTCATTATAAATCATTACATCATAGTTCAAATATTCAATATTGAATGATCCCATAGTCACCCTGTGCCCATAGTCCACAATTCCACAATCCTCATCCAGATACAATGTTTAGTAATACATAGAGTGTCGTGGATGATCCATCCTACTATCATCATATATCTGGGAAAGTTGTCGATGCAAATTGTCTTCCAATTGAGCAACATAATCTTCCCATGACATTCTTGATGCAAAGTAGTTCTGGTAGTCTTGCACATGATTCATAAATATAACATCAGTAGCTGTCCGAAGGATACCTATCTTTGGGAAGAATGGAAAAACTTCTGAAGTAGTACTCTGGTGCGTAGACTCTTATGGAAGTACTGATGGAACGGAATAGAAGTTGGTTGACCACTCTGAAGTTACAGCAATCCCCGCAGTCTGAAGCACCACCCGTTGCAAGTTAAAAATCCAAACAAAGAAAGAATGGAGGAAGAAATGAAAAAACCATGAAAAAACTAAGAAAAAAGAGGAAGGAGCAGTCTCCACGGAGAACAGCCTCTCTTTTATAAAAGAGAAAAAAAAAAAGAAGCAAAAAGCATGTTCTCGCCGAGATCTCGCCGAGATCTGGCTGAGATCTCGCGAGAATTAGCGAGATTAACCGAGAATAACCGAGGCGAGAACATGTAAATGCCGAGACGAAAAGGGTTATCGACCCTATTTTCGTCTCGGTTAGTTGCGAAATTGACGAAATAGATCTCGCCGAGATTTTATTCCATGGCTCCAACACAAGCAAAAGTAGTAGGTTGCATCACGTGGAATAAGTAGATAGGCTCCAAACACAAGCAAAGAGTGCATCATGTGCAACGGGGTAATAAGCTCCAACATGAGCAAATATGTTCATTCTCCCCTTTACGTAGAGCATTCCACGTGGACAAATAACCAGGGTTCTTCAATCAATGAGGGATGATATCCCCAGTAGTAGAATCAAGTTGTTGGAGACTAAATAACTCAGCATCAAGTAAATAGGAACCAGATTATGGAATCAAAAAATTTTAAATATAGCCGATGCAGCAATGGTGGTTGCACACCTAACGGAAAACCTTAAACGACTCTCAAAACGGCTACCCAAATCAACCTCTTTAATACCATGTAACAAAATAAAAAAAATAAGAGAAGAAATAAAAAAAAAAGAGAGGAATCTATCAGTCCACATGATTAATTGTTTTGCTTTGACTAAGTCAAAGTAGCATAATCAGCAATAATGTAATTTATATCATTACTCTAATAAGATCCAATCAAAGATCGCGCTCACGGCTCAACATCGAATCAACACCTTGATGACATGTATCGCATCTTAATAATTTGGTGAATCAAAGAATGGGAGAGAATTGATGTGAGGTTAATTATTTCCTCCCATAATCCCAGCTTTATTTATAATGAATAATAAGAAAGATTACAAACTATCAGGAACTTTAAAGTGACTAGGAGTCCCAGAGTCCCAATATCTAAGGAAAGGAAATAAAGGGAAAAAAACAAATATAAAATAAAAAATTACAAATATGCCCTTATATAATTTGACACTCCCCCTCAAGTTGGTACATATATATCATGCATACCCAACTTGGACAATATCATGTGAAATGGTTTCCCAGGTAAACCTTTAGTGAAAATGTCTACCAGCTGATCTTCTAACCTGACAAATGGAATTTAAATCTAACCACTTTTTAACTTTTCTTTGATGAAGTAACAATTTCAGCACTATCCTGCTCCCCCTGAAGATGTGACGGGTAATACATCAGATGCTCATGAAAGAGAACATCTCGAGTAATAAAATTCTTCTGGGAAGGAGGATGGTAGCACTTTTATCCCTTCTCTGTGCCAGGGTAGCCAATGAAAATACACCGGAGCCCCCTACGATCAAGTTTGCCAAGAGATTGATGATTGCGAGCATAACAAACACAACCAAAAATCTTCTACGGTAGCACAAAGGAAGTATTGCCTAGAAGTAGATCCAAAGGGGTTTTATTGTTAAGAATTCTTGAAGGGAGCCGATTGATAAGAGATGCGGCAGTCATAACAGCACCATTCCAAAAATGTGTTAAGACATGGCCATCAAACATGAGAGCTCTGGCGGTCTCAAGAAGGTGACGATTCTTTCTCTCAGCAACCCCATTTTGAGCAGGTATGTCAATACAACTCGTTTGATGGATGATGCCATTGTCGGACAAATATTGCTGAAATATGCCATCAAGAAATTCTTTTTCGTTGTCACTGCAAAATACCTTCAGCTGAGCCTAGAATTGAGTCTTTATCATGTTGTGGAACTGGCAGAAACATTAAAACACATCACTTTTATTATGCATGCAATAGACCTAGGTAATCCGTGAATAACAATCAATAAAAGTTACAAATCAATGATGACCAGAAATAGAAGAAGTCCTAACCAGACCCCATACATCAGAATGCACTAAATCAAAAGGACCACTACTCTATTAAATGAAAGAGAATAAGTTGCACGAGCCTGCTTAGCCAAAACACAGGCTTCGCATAATAACTCATTTTTATTACAATGTTTAAATAAAGTAGGAAACAACTGAGACAAAACTACTGAAGATGGATGACCAAGTCGCCTGTGCCACTGCTGGAGAGTACCGACTCCGGAATAAAAGTGACGTGGAGTAATTGGTGGTGAAGGTGAAGGGGCTGATGTGGGTGCTAAAGGAATTATTATCAAGAAAGTAGAGACCATCATGTAATCTACCATGTCCAATCGTTTTCCCACTCACCAGATCCTAAATTACACACGAGGAAGGAAAAAATGTCACTTTACAGTTAAGAGATTTGGTACGACTACTAATAAATAACAAATTTGTAAAGAAACTAGGAACATAAAAACAGACTATAAAGTAAGGGTAGATGAGCAGCAGATTGATCCCTTTCCAGATACAAGAGAGAAACCCATCTACCACTCGAACTACATCTTTCCCATTAGAGAGAGAGTACAGATAGAATTAGTTGACTGAACCAATCATGTGATCAATGGCATCAGTGTCCATAACCCAAGGACCAAGAACAGCAAATGCACAGTAACCATTATGAGAAATACCTGACTGAATAAAGTAAGAACCTGGAGTGGCAGACGATGATGTAAGAATGGTAGTCGCTGTTGTAGATGGCTTGAGAAGGTTTCTGAGTGCTTGAAGTTCATCTGTTGGAAACATGGGTAAGGTCCCAGTATGAGGGCAAATTTTTGTCAGATTAGCTTGAGGTGCCCGAAAATTTTTGGATCTTTGTAGACCCTTCTCACGCTCTTGGCCTCAAAATCAGCTAGTTTGCCATGCAATTTCCAGCAAGTATCTTTGGTATGTCATTCCTTCCCACAATGTTTACACTGAACTAGTTTGGAGAAGGTAGGACCACTTGGCTGGGTGGTTTGGAGAGCTGACCTTTCTGCTGGGAATGAAGGCATCATAGATGTGCGGCACATATTCTCGGATTGTAACCAAGGCATAAGCCTGTTCTAAAGAGGGTAGGAGCTCTTTACTGAGGATTTGAGCACGAATTTGATCAATCTCAACATTAAGTCCAACCAAAAAATTATAAACCCATAGTTTGTCTTTAGCAATTTCATAGCAACAGCATTAGTAGAACAAGCAGCTGTGAAGGTGTCATAGTAATCCAATTCTTGCCACAAGCTGCGAAGCTCAAAGCAATATTGGGATACAATAATGTCCCGTTGCTAAGTTGCACCAATCTTTAAACGGAGGTCATAAATCAAGGAATAGTTGCCAACTTGTGAATAAGTCTCTTTGACAACCTTCCAAATTTTAGTAGCATCAGGTAACAAGACATACCCCTGGCCAATTTTGGGTTCCATAGAGCCAATTAAATAGGCCATAACAATAGAGTTCTTAGATGCCCATTTATCATAAAGTCTATCTGTAAGGGCGGGTGCCTTTTTTTGACCATTAATATAACCTAGTAGGCCTCTTGCAGAGATTGTCATGTCTGCCATTTTAGACCACATCAAATAGTTGGTCCCATCCAACTTAATTAGGTTAACGGAAATAGCAGTGTATTCAATTTTTGATGTCTCCATAGTAGGAGAAACAACTTCAAAAGAGTCAGCCATGGGGATAATCACAACCCAAACTTACTAACAAATTAGAGCAGAACAATGTAATATGTACTCAACAATGTAAAATACCTTCAACAGAAATGTTGTGTATCAAACTTCTAGGAACGGGAGACACATATGCAACAAGTTTCGATCTTCATACGGTCCAGGAAGAATCGAGGTTGGCTATTCGAGTGATCTCTTCAAAGCACATCCCGGCAACAAGGGATATACAGCAACTGGTATTAGCAAATCCTTGTGGGGAGGTTTAGTTCATGAGTAAGAAATTAGAGATGATGAGGTGAAGGTTTAGAGGGTTAGATGTGGTTTAAGAGATGGGTAAGAAATTAAAGAAATTAAAGATGATGAGGTGAAGGTTTAGAGGGTTATATGTAGTTTAGGAGATGGGTAAAAATTAGAGATGATGAGGGGAAGGTTTAAATGGTTAGATGTGGCTTAGTTGATGGGAGATGTAGTTTAGGTGTTGCAGTAGGGCTAGAGAGGGGTTTAGAAGCTATCGGCAGCTGGCGGCAGGTGGCTATGGTGGTCAAAGGAATGGTGTCGACAGGCTTTTAGGGTGGTTTCTGAAGTGGCAATAGGGCTAAAGGCTGGTAGATGGTGTTGGCAGGGGTATAGAGGTGAGTAGAGAGGGGCGGCAGGGATATAGGTATGGTGCAGGTGATAGCGGCAGCACTGTGGTGTGGCAGAAACTTTAGAGAAGAATAAAAGAGAAGAAGAGAGGAGAAGAGAGGGCGGTACAGCCTAGGGAGGCTCTAATACCATGTTGAATCAGAGAATGGGAGAGAATTGATATGAGATTAATTGTTTCCTCCCATCATCCCAGCTTTATTTATAATGAATAATAAGAAAGATTACAAAATAACAGGAACTCTAGAGTGACTAAGAGTCCCAGAGTACCAGTATCTAAGGAAAGAAAATAAAGGAAAAAACAAATATAAAATATAAAATTACAAGTATGCCCTTATATAATTGACAAATTCCATTGCTCCAATGACTAGTAACTTGACCGATAGCATATTCTATGTTGCCAATCAGCACTTTAAGCGCACTTCCCTTTCAACATAGATTCTAAAAATCGATGACGTGTTGACCCACTACATCTGATTGCATAAATTCTACATAGATTCTTTTGTAAACAACCAACATACATGCCTAACCCTAATCTTCAAAGCAAAAATCGATTTCAAAAACAATAAAAACAATCCCAGAGATGTGATCTAATATAGTATCAGAAACTAAACCAGCAACAAACTTGAAATATGGAGATTGTTTAAGATCTAATATAGGATCAGAATGTGAGAACTAAACTGATAATTCAGAAGAAAATCGTCTTCCTCACCAGAGATCAGTATATGAGAAGCATACCCAAAAATCTCAGAACAGGGCAGATTTGAAGACCAAAGGGAGAAAATTTATATCTCAAAAATTACTGATCAGTTAGGGTTCAGATTTGGGACGAGCGTCCCCTGTACCAGCCCCCGTTGACCTGCCAAAAATATTGAATTCTAACAATTATAGATGGGGGACAGTAGGCAGAATCTATAATTCTACTGATTCAAGATCAGTGGAGAAAAAAAAAAAAGAAGATGAGAAGCTGATACACAAAAAAAAAAAAAAAAAAAAAAAAAGATCAAGCAGCACAAACTGAGAGGTACACTAGTAGTAAACCAGTAATTACAAAGTTTGATAGGCCAAAATTTACCTCCTTATCATGAACCCTAATTTTCTAACTTAGGAACCAGAATATTTTCTGGATTCCACAACCTGCAGTAGAAATTCAACATGATTCAATCCAATTCCCAATGCTTAGTCCTCAAAATTAAACCGCAATATTCTTATAATATCGAAACCCATCACTGTCCCCCCCCCCAAAAAAAAAAAAAAATTTAAAAAATAAATAAAATATACCTCATGAAATCCTCCTTATTTCCGATATAATTTATTCATCTTATCTAGTCAGACCAGATACACCACACAAACCAAATTTTGATACAAGTCACCCTCCGAGTCCCTTCTTATACCCCCACCCATGGCCCATAAATGATTCGCTTTCAAGGTGGTTCTCTATGGGGTACCCAAAATTACTGGAGTTCATTACATACCTAACAACTAGCGATCCTCTTGTTTAAGGCTTTTGGCAGGCCCACAATATGTATAGCCTTTACTACAAACAACCATCTTCAACTATGAATCTTAAAAGTGCTTACCCTACTTACATGATCTATTCACTTACATAGGAACATATTATTTTTAAATTTACTAAATATTATTTAATTTTATCACCAGGCATTGCCAAGTACAGATGATCAATACACAAAATCCCTGATCAAGTACAGGCATATGCACCTTAGCCAGACCTCAATGTCTATCAGGTCCAACCTTTTTTTTTTTGAAGTGTGTGGTTGGAGATAATTAGAAGAAAAAGAAGGGTGAAGGCAGAATTTGATCCCCAAGACCTGGTCACAATAACCGAAGGTCCTTACTGTTGGGGCCAGCTACACCTTCCAATTGGGTCCAAACTTGTTGCCAGACACTACTGATCAGAGTAGTGTTCATCAGGATACTTGATACAAATTCAAAACCCTTCTCAAAGGAAGACTAGCATAAAAGGCAAGTAGATTGTGGTCAGTCAATCATTGTTCCATTCTGTTTATATCAGCTATGAGCTTCCAAGCAGAACCAGTTAGATGCATGATAACAATAGGAAGGGAGGGAATTAGTCACAATATGCACACTAGATTCATTAACTTTATTGATGCTAATAATTCTTAAAAACTAGTCATCTGACATTCTTAACTTCCATTACATAATTAGACTTCTAACCCAGTAAAATGGAACAGATTGACTCACCTCCAACACTACAGAGGAATATATAATAAGCTTTGCCACTGTCCGCCAGTTCTGAGATCTGTCCCTCGTTCTTGAAAGAATAGAGGCTTCTTCCTTGGAAATGTGTTGCAATCTTTTCTCAAAATCCTCCCCGCGTATCCTAAATAGTCCATTCCAAATTCGAGAGATTATTCCTTTCCGTTGCCTTTTCCCATTCCCGCTTTCTTTTTTCTTCTCAGTAGACATTGCAGAGCTTTCTTCACCAAGTTGACCATGATTAGCATCCTCCGCCATCGCCTACCACGTCAACAGAAATGCAGTCTCTAGTCTAGGAAGATGAAAACAATAAATTAGAATAAAAATGACACCTGATTGACGAATCAAAGTTCCATAATTGCAGTAAAACCTAACATTGATCACCCAAAGTCAATAGAACCAAAAGTTAGCATTCGATCCCATATAGTTGCGGAATGATTAATCAAGTTTGTAACTAAGTAGGAAGCAAAACAAATCACAGAGCAATATACACGACGAGAGAGAGAGAGAGAGAGAGAGAGATTGACGTCGGTGCAAGTATGAACCATGAAAACGAAGAACATCAATCACGCAGCAAATCAAGTACCACGCAATAAATAACAGATCCAGACCGTGAAAGGAAACAGCTAAGATACTAACAACGGTTGTTATGAAAATCAAGAACGCAAACAGCAAAATTATGTAAAAGAGGGGAGAAATTGAAACTGGAGGAGGTCGGTTATGGCATACTGACCTGGCTTCGAAAGGATCTCAATTGATCAACTGAGAACAGAAGGTAGAGGGCGATGAACAACTTTTCCTTTTCTTCCTTGTGATCTACGATTTCAAATATTCAATGCGATGGCTTCTTTGCCCGGAGTGCTTGTTTATTAAGTTTTTAAGCGCTGGCAGTACGAAGGTTCGAATGTGGTGGACCATGATGAAGTATGGACTCTACGACTAAGAACCGGTAAACACGGAACACCCCTCTCATGACTAAATTGTGGGTTTAAAATATATATATATATTGTGGGTTTTAAAAAATTTGCAAGGCAAAAATTCTAAGGAAAATTATCCGATTAAATTAGGCTGTGTTTGGATGTCGTCAAAATAAAATAAAATTCTCTCTTCTCCAACAAACTTTCTTGGCGCTTCGATGTATTTCATCAGTTCAATTTTGATATCGTCTTGGAAATCATGCTAATTTCTCGCTGTCAAAGAAGAAATCTCACCGAGAGGACAAGAAAAAACTTGGTCCGCGAAAAAATTCAAGAGAGAGAGAGAAAAAGAGATGGAAGAACAGAAGAGAGAAAAACAGATACTCCAAATCCAGAGCTGCTCTTGCGGAGCACCATCACTTGCAGATCCAAAGTCCCCCTGTTCCACTGTGTATCCTTTCCTGATTTACCATTACAATGCACACTAAAGTTCTGCAACTTCTTCTCCAGTTTCTCTCTTCTTTTTTTCTACTTCTTACATTCGTGGCGGCACCTTCTTCTCTTTCTTTTTCCGATTTTATCTTCTTCTCTGATTTTTTTTTTTTTTCTCTTCTTCAATCTACTGCTTTCATCTCCGATTTTCTCTCTTCCTCCTCTTTTCGTAATTGAACAGCCCACCACAATCACGGGGCAGGGGATTAGCAGCGATGCTTAGGATATCGTCCAAAGGCACTAGCTGAGCCAATGCCACAGCCATTTGATGAGGACTATACTGAGATCCTACGTCAGGATCTCTACATTTTCAGGAAGAAGTGCGAAAACCAAAAACGACTATGAAAATGTGGGGAAACGAACAAGACGGTTGGGGATGCTATGGCTAAATCAATAAGTAGACGTACTACCATAGCATCCTAGCACACCTAAAGGCCTTGGGGTTAAGGGACCAACGCATACAAGAAAATAATTAGAAGATTGGATAGTCAATTTGAAAACGAATGGAAAACATAAGGGGTGACGATTATGTGTGATGGTTAGACTAACATCATGAGAAAGTCTATAATCAACTGTGTGGTCTATTGTAATGGGAGGACAGTGTTCCTCAAGTCTTTGAATGCATCCAGAGAAAAAAAGAATACAAATTACATTTATGGCCTATTGAGGAATTAGTGGATTCCATTGGGGTGGAGAACTTCTTTTTTTTTTTTTTTTTTTTTTTTTGGGGGGGGGAATGTTGACAGATACAATGTAGACAACGGAAGTAACGATAAGAAGGCATGGGAGCAAATGATGAACAATAATAGATACAGTCTCTTTCTGAACCTCATGTGTCGCTCATTAAATTGATCTGATGTTAAAGGACATGGCAAGCTTTCGAAAGTACATTAAGTGGTTGAGCAAGTTAGACATGTGACAACAGTTAACTACAACCATGGGTATTTATCGTAGTTGCTAAGGCTCCATTTGTTTGACGTAAAATTTTGCGTGTAACATTTGATATGTAAAAAAAAATTCAATGTTATTTCCAAGAGTTATAATATAATGATCTCTAATGGGAATGGAAAAGGAACTTCGTCTTTCATTTACTTACCGGAAAAAATCATTGAATTTTTTTTACCTATAAAATGTTATACCTAAAATTTTAAGGTTTTTTTTTTTTTTTTTTTTTTTTGATACGTTCTGTCAAATTTTACATCAAAACAAATAGAGCTTAAGGGAACGATGTGGAGGGGACTTTGTTACAACTCATTTTGGTAATCAGGCGTGATAATTATAATTAACCACAAGTGCTATCCTTTAAAACTTTCTCAAAACATAAGTCATAACATATTGTTTATTCAATTATCTCGAGGGAAGAGTAAATCTGATAAAACCCCCTAAATATAGGCTATATATACAATCTATTTATAGTATGTCAAGTGCACTAGCTAGGGGCCATAGATAAAGTCACTGCACACACAACCCCGCCATGACCCTCCTCAAGGGGCTCCCCAACAATACCAGTGTGGCTAGAATCCACACTGGGGGAGTCCATGAAGTCAGCAACAGAAAGAGTACATGCATCAGGATCTGACAAGAAGTATCAATACAGATGTGAGCTCACATCCCAGCTCAGTTAAGGTCGAATCAATGCAAATGCATATGAATGCAAATATGGGTTCATTCATTAGGCCTGGTATAATGATCTATCAATGTCGTCTCAAGATTTCACCACAGTTCTTGACTACAGATCCAACTCTCATGTACAGGAAAGAGTCCAAGGCCCATATTCCTGGACTGTAAACATGCACTCCTATAGGATAAGTCGCCACCTCGTTCCTTATCAGTGGCTCGTCACTCCCCAGGTATAAGTTTTGTCCTAACATCTATAGTCCCTGACTGCGAACCCATCCTGTCACCACTACATCCATACATAGGGGAAGTTCGGGTCCTAGACCATCCCTCTTTATTGAGTCTACGCCAATACATCACCCTTTACTTCCCAAGATCCATATCATGGTATGAATAACCTTACCGCATACCAACTAAATGCTAGCACAATATAACGGGGCCTCACCCTAGCAAGGAACCTCGATCCCAATCCGTTGGGACTCGTATCCCCTCTAGGATGTTAGTAATGCAAAGCAGTGTTCATATGGTAAATGTGTCAATAGTCCTTCGGTGCACGCACACCACACAGACTAACACTCAACATTCATCATCATAAAACATATTGTTGTAATGCAAAAATAAAACAAAATAAAATTATATATATTCCTTGGCCTTAGATGTCCTTTCATAGATTCTCGAACCTCCAACAGAAAGAATCTGCATGCATGCGTTCTTTCTCTCCTCCCCTCAGCCACACATCTCTTTCTTTTCCTGCTTTTGGCCATTTTTGTTAGGCATTAAACCCCACTTTAGGTGCTGAGTGGTGTCCTCCCCTCCCTAATACCTATACATAGTTCCATCTATGGAGCCTAAAGCTTCAACCATGGCATGGCAGTAAGTAGTAAGCCTAGTTATTCTCCCTCTAACACTCGCTCACTACTAAGGCCAAGATTCCGCTTCTACTTCTTATGTATTGTGAGTAATAATTGTGAGGCTTTGAAATACAAATCACTATTCGGATTTTGTAAGCGGTCTAGGATCTCCTTGAGATCATCACGAGTAACTATGTCTCGAGAGGAGATCCCCTGAGCTAGTCTTAGGGTTAAATCCAACCAAGTCTCGGGTTCACGTCTAATACCCGATTCCCTAAAATAGGATTCAAGAATAAATGCGGCTTTTATCAGCAAAATGTCGACGAAATCCACCGGATGCACCTGTGGCATATGCACTTCCTTTAAAAAGGAATCCGGGTTGGGGTTTTCTGGGTAGCTCATAGGGGGGTGCATTGTTTTTTTACCTTTTCAAAATTCTAATACATTTAAAAAAAAAAATAGCTTGGTGAAGATGGCCTTCACCCATTAGTGCTATTAAATTTCTATCTAGATGATTTCGATCGAGCCCTTGTGAATCCCTTTCCCTGCAACTATGCTCGAAGGGGGATTCTTGAGTTCTATCCCTTCTTCTAGCTAGGCAATAAATCAAATCTTGTCCTAGAGGCAGGGGACTCTCGGCTTGCTATGTGAAACTCTATCAGGAGAGGGCTATAAGGATAGGATATTGATCTTTAATCCTTGATCTGCTCGACTAACCTTTCTTTAATGATAGTCACTCCTCTATGGGATGGATGACATTAAAGACTATGTTTCTCCTATCCTTTTCTTATATATATATATATATATATATATATATATATATATATATATATATATATATATATTATATATATATATATATATATATATTTATATATATTATATATATATATATATTTATATTATATATATATATATAATCTCCCGAGTCTCGGTGCGGAACACCAAGACGAGAACCATGGCGATAATGGTTCTCGGTCTCGATGCAAGTTCTCGCCGAGATCTTTGTGTTATCAGCAGTTTCTCGCGAGATCTCGGGATATTTTGTGTTATCGATAGTTTCTCGGCAACTTCTCGCCTGAGATCTCACCAAGATCTCGGGATATTTTGTGTTATCGAATGCAATATGTCGGAGCAAAACCAAGTTGCTTTTACACTGTCTTGGCGAGATCTCACCGAGATCTTGGTTTTCCAAGAAGCCGAGACACCTCTGAGAACCGAGATTTTAAACCTTGATATATATATATATATATATATATATATATATATATATATATATATATATATATATATATATATATATATATCAAACACATACAATCATGCATTAACAATCCTATTAAGTCTAACGGAACTCGACCCCTCACCTGGTGGCGAGAAAAGAAGAAGATCTGAAGTCGGCTGAAGACTTCTCCTGAAATATGACGTTGATTTTCCTAAACAGTTGCATAAGTTTTAAAATTATGTTAGAATCTTATTACCCAAAGTTGCCTAACCTATAAGTCTATTGTGTGGGTCCCAAAGCAAACCAAGAGCCCTACAGTCAGATCCCAGAGGGATGCTACAGCCAGATGGGCTATCTATAGGCCAGTTGAAGGAAGGAGTCTGGCGGAAGTATCCACTGGCAGACATTCGTCGAATGGCTTATACTTAGCCCGATAGGAATTCCACTGGCTTAACTAGTCTCCTAAGCCTAACCAACATATTAGAGCCCAACGGATTGTTCCGCTAGCATAAATTTGCCGGTTGAGTCCATACCCTTAAGGGGCTGCTGGAAGTGATTCAATGGAACTTAACCGGTTGACAGTTTAGCTGGCACTGTTATCAACTGGTGGATAACAGAGGCTCACAAGTAAACTATGGGCAAGTCGGTAGACAAAAGCCTGGTGGAATGTCCCGCGAGCATGTATCCTTCGTCTTAGCCCATAACACGAAAATGTATAAGTGTGGGACTGTTGGTAGATAGTAGCTTGGTAGAATGTTTCACTGGCTAAATTTGCCGACCTGGACCCCATATAACCAAGATGGAGCCAAATGCAAGGGCTAAACCCTGTAATCGACTCGCATTAGTTGGCTAAGCCCAAGGACCAAGCTTGGCCAAGCTTAGCTGCCCATGGAGGCTGGGGAAACAAATCCCCACCTCATATAAGGTCTTTCCAGTAGCGAGGGAACATTCCCCCACCAATATTGGGGTTTACCAATCCCATAGCCACCCCCTGGTGGGGTATGCATCAGCCTATGGCCAAAACTTCGTATCCTTTTAGGTCTCTTTAATGGTGGCAACCACCACCATTAATGGGGCAAGAAAAGCATTCAATGCAAAGGGAAGATAGGGTACTTACTTGGGTAGCGGAGGGAACACAAGGTTGGGTAGAGTTTGGGATCTTCCTCGAAGGTCCTATAATGGTTACAGCACACACTCCTCCAACAAATCCCATCATTTGGGATTTGTACATATTTATAGGAGAGAGGATAAGGTAGACCCAAGTGTTGACTTGGGTCACACCCATGGGTTAAACCAGTAGAAGTACAACCACTTGATGTTGTAGCTGGCACACATCAGTCGGCTGGGGCTTAAGGGCAGTCCTATATGCTGCTCTCAGCACCCAACCTGGTAGTGCACCCCTTGGGCCCACTTGAGGCCTCATACACATTAACATGTCCCGGTAAAGATCCTTACCTAGGATTCGAGTGCACTGATCCAGTCCACATCGGGTCCTACCGCTAATGGCTTGGGAAGACCTAACACAAGAAAAATCCTAATTAATGGGGGATTTTAGGTATGGGTCTTACAGACTTAGTCAGACCCGACATCACTAGATTCTCCATAAACTACATAACATTAAAGAGCTTCAAGGCGAAGATGGTAGAACTTAAATTGATGTTTACATCTGAGGAGTGGTTTCAGTAGAGGGAGTTGGGTTCCCTTAATAAAATGGATGCACAAACCACCACATCTTCTGAAGGGTTATGGCAAAACTTGAAGATGATAATGAGAGTTTTGGAGACAGTAGTCAAAGAGCTAAGACTCGTAAACACTACTTTTAAACCCACTAGATCATTACTATATGTAGCTATGAACTTGTTGAAATAATATGTTTATGCTACATTATCATGTGGCAGCAAAAACTTCATAAAGATTATCAAGGATCGATGGGAGAGCCAACTCATGCATCCATTGCATAAAGTTGTTGAGTAAATTTGATAATGTATTTAGTTCAACTTATATATGGAAATTTCACAATTTGCAACATATTATTTAAACCCCAAGTACCCATATAAGGATGTTACTTAGGTTGAATGCAGACCTTATAGACATTGTAAAGCAAGTTGTTACAAAGTTGAGTCAAGTTCAACATTATAGTCTATTGCAAACCCAAAGTTGAGTTCTAAGGAGCCAAAGGCACAAAAAGCCGGCGGACTAACCTGCCGACTTGGTCAACCGGCTCATTCACAGAAGGCCTCCTTTGGAGCCTAGGTTTAAATGCAACCGGCGGCACATAACGCCAAGGCTCTCATCCACCACCTCTGCTTTTGTTGGCCTATTGACTAATTTAATCCTTCGGAGACCAACCGTATGGTACCCGACTTGCCTTGCGATCCACATTAAAACATTTAGAACGTGTCCAAGTTGGTTTAAAAGATATCTAAAGCATGTAATCGCACTTATGCATATGAATAGGTAAATCGACGTGGGTATTTGGTGAAGTTTATTGCCGACTTCAAGGTTCTACAGCACAATTGGTGCCTATAGGTGAGGGGTAAGGTCTGTAGTATTAGAACATAATTGTTTGTTTATGAATGATGTGATAATATAACATGTCATCCTTGTATATGATATCTAAGCATGTATTTGCATACAAATATGATTATGTATGTTTGATGATGGATGAATGTGTATGTTTAGTCTGTGTAACTTGTGGACACCAAAAGGACTGGTAACTCATGGTCATACAGACCTCTGCTTTACATGGCTAGCATCCTAGTGGGGAAATGGTAGCCCAAAGGGACTAGGGACCGAGGGTCTCTGCCGGGGTGCGACCCTATTTACTTTATGTTGTGCATATGATAAACATAAGTGGTTGCATTTCCCATGGTTTTGAACCCTTCCCAATTGGGGGTTATGTGTTGACATAGACTCACATCCCTAGATATACCGAACATACTGTGCGATGGAGGATTTAGATCAATCAAGGGTCTCTAATGCCAGGATGGATTATATTTTGGGAGGTGATGAGCCCTTTGGTGGGGGGGGGTTCACTTGTAGAGGTAATTTAGCATAAGAGGCCAAGGTATTTTACTTTTATCTTTGCTCGGTGCATGAGAGTTGGATGCCATTAACCGTAGGTGGGGTCGAAATCTGTGGCTGAATCTCAATATAGCACCTATATAACCATTATACCAATGACTTAATAGTAGGATTGCATCATTCATCTCTGCATGGCATGTGATACTTGATTTCCTCATTGAACTGGGATGGGAGCTTACCCCTCGTATCAGTATTCTTTTCAGATTCTAATGCAGCTGACTTCTCTGTCGCTGATTTCATGGAGTCCTCTCTTGTCACACCCCAATTCTGGTCTAACCGGAATGGTGTGATGAACTGCCAATAAACCAACGGTTCAATCATGATCTCGCATAGGTCGTACCCACCATATCAAACCACACACACATTCCACAGTAATAATCAGAGATAATAAACAATTAAGTGAAAGTCTTACAGATAATGAATTGAGTGTCTAACAATGATAATAAATAATTATTCCGATTATCTCCAAAACTCAAGACATAAAAATAATTAATCCATTACATGTTCTAGTAGTCAAACATAGCTAAACTAATCATAAACACAGTGGTTGCACTCGCATGAAGAATCATGCATCTCCTCCGTTAATTCCACGTCCATCGCCGCTACATGTCCATACATCGATGCGTTCATATATTCTTCAACAGTAGGACATGCATCATCAACAAAAAAAATATTCGACGTCAAAAGGGTGAGCACACATCACGGCTCAGTGAGCAAACAAAATAATGCAACAAACATATGCATGCATTCAATTCATATCTTTGGTTTGATTTTTAAGTTTGCAATATGCTATAGAAAGGTTTGGTGACCCCCGCACCTTTATACACGAGTATGTGAATCCGCCCAATGGATCAAACATCATTGTCATCCCACATGCACCTACCATGGCATAGAGATAGAGCTAAAGTGTTCGGATCACACACTGCCAACACTTTCCTTGATGCCCTACCCATATCAACACATAAGCCCCTGCTGGCAAGGGCTTGCAAACTGGACTCGCAACTAACCAATCCTAATGCCATACAGTGTATCCAAGGCCTTACCCCAGCATCCCTCAATACGTTCATAGAGATAGAGCTAAGGCCCCCCGACAGAGTCGAAGACTACACGGTCCGAGACCACCTCCCCTGATGCTCTACGACGTAATAGTTCTGCTAAGGTAATGGCGATACGACGATGTCTGTAGACAAGACTTCAGTAGAGATAGAGCTAGAGTCTGGTGACGAGATCAGAGACCACCATGCCAAATCCTCCCCCTGATGCTCCACTCGCATCCAACACACCAACCACACACATACAATCACATGCCTATTCCTAGCATCATCATCATCATCATGTTATAACAAACAGAAGTAAATATGCATGAACAGTAATAGCAAGAATTTGGATGACATGTGAGATGCACATTACAAGCATACACGCATAGATTCAATCATGGCATTGGACTCAATAAAAGTAAACAGTTTGTTATTAACCAATTAGTTTAAGTCTTGTTCCCTCACCTGTTAGCAAATCTTGATCTCCTTCCAGGCCTTGAAATTCTCTTTCGATCAATTTAACAACCGAAAAGTTATATGAATTTAGGTTAGGGTTCGTATATAACATGTTACAGTGGTCGAAAATCGAAACAGAACACTGTTGTCTGATTGGTCATATGGTCTCATACTGTATCTGTAAGACTCGTGTCAAACTAACCCGGTCTTACCACCTTGAACCAGGTTCACCCATCATGGTCGAGGCAAATGGACCAAGGGCGTGAAGGAGAGCGAGATCCCAAATATCAAATCGACCCAAAAACACTTAAAATAGAGGAAGGGTCGCATACCCAGCTAAACAGGGTCGACCCTCCCAAATCAGAAACCCAGACCCTTAAAAGTTGGGAGAGGGTCGGACAGTGTCAGACCACAGGGTCGACGGGATCATCGACCCTCTCATCGACCCTCACTTACTGCCGAAATTGAAATTAGGAAATTTCCTAATTTTCGATTGGGGATTCTTTCCAAATCTCAATGGGACTATTATAGGACATTCCTACTCTATTTAAAGGACGTCCCTAAGCCACTTTCACTCCTTTCACAACCCTAATTGAATTGAGAGAAAGAGATAAGAAGGAAAAGAGGAAGAAAGGAGGCAAGGAAGAAGACTTAGCAAAAAGGAGAAGAATTTTCAGAGAAAAGTAATCTTCTCAGGTATGGATACTAATTCCATGAGTTTCTACAGACCTTAGGTTAGATATGGTTGAGTGTAGGATTTCGGAGAAACCCAAACCATCCATTCATGGTTAGGTTGTCATGGAAAAACCTAGGATAATGCATGAAAGCCATCTAGGAGGATGAATCATGGTTTCAGACCATGGAATGAATGTTTAATGGAATGAGGAAGCAAGCCATAGGACCCCAAACATGAAGAATGAATTAAAAAATGGAAATTGGACCAAAGTGCACCGAGGGTCGCACACAGGGTCGATAGACCCATCGACCCTAGGCACCCTGACCATCGACCCTCAGCATTCGGGAAGTTCAGACAGAGGGTAGGGTCGATAGACCCATCGACCCTATGTATCCTGAGCATCGACCCTCTGATCGACCCTCAGTTAATAGCATGGTTTTTAAATTCAGAATTAATTCTAATTAAATTCCATCGACTTTGTTAGGTTTGCTAGCATTATAATAACACTGTAGAGGTGATTTTAAAGCTTGGAAAAGTATCTTATAGCAAACTAAGGTGAAGAACCTTAACTCCAAACTAAATCGGTTAATAATAAACTGTTTTCTAATTCTTGAGTCCTATGCCATGCTTGATTCTATGCGAATATGTTTGTAATGTGCATACAGCTCGACTCTACCGGGGGCCTTAGCTCTATCTCTATGGACATTCCGAGGGATGCTTGGGGTGAGGCCTTGGATACACTTGTTTGGCATTAGGATTGGTTAGTAGCGAGCCCAGTTTGCAAGCCCTCGCTAACAGGGGCTTACGTGTTGGTATAGCATTATATAGCAATAAACGTTAACCTTTGTTGTATAATGTTATGGTAGGGTGGATGGGGACGACGATAAACGTTAACCTTCGGGCGGGCTTCCACACCCGTTGTATAGAGGCGGTGTCAATAAACGTTAACCTTTGACCACCCAACCTTTCTATTGCGCATTGCAAACTATAAACCAGACCAAAGAGATAAATGAATGTGCATGCATATGTAATGTTGCATTGTTTTGGCTACTCACTGAGCCGTGTTGTGTGCTTACCCCTCGACGTCGAATATTTTTAGTTGATGATGCAGGTTACACAGTTGAAGATTACATGAATGCGCCTATGTACGGGACGGTAGTAGCAATGGACGCTGGAGCTGAAGATGATACACACGACTCCTCTTGCGAGTGCAACTCGTGTGTATTTGACTAGATATTTTTATAGGTTTCTTTATTGGATTTATAAGACATATATTTGGTACTTAAATATTTATGTCTCAGTTAAACACAGAATAATTTACTATTATTTATGGATATCATTTTAGTTCTCAGTTCATTTATTTATAAGACTTCCGCTATTGTGTATTTACTCTGATTATGGTGGTGAGTATATGAAGGTTCAGGTAACGCGGGGATAGCCTATTTGAGATCCTGGTTGAACCGTTGGTTATTTAGCGGTTCATCACACCATTCTGAAATGTGTGAAATTGGGGTGTGACAGTATTGACCTTACTGCCTACGATCGATGCCCTACGGTTGCATATGGTGCGACCGCAGCTGCGACCATATGATTCCTGAATCTTCCCGAATGCCTATGGTCGATCCTCTGATCAGGCTGGTCATGGTATGGTCGACCGTAGCTGCGACCTTGAGATTTTGGGTCACAGACTACATGCAATTCGAGTTTTTTCTGGATCAATTCCTCTGCTCTTCAATTGGGTTTATCCTAAGATCATCATAAGGTCATCATTAGTAGTTTCTTATCAAACCTAATCATCAAACTCATCCCCCCATGGTTATCCTTGGGATTTTCTCAAGGAATCACATGGATCATGATAGGTTGACATCTCCAATCCTCCATAAAATCCTTAGTCCATAGAATTAACATCTTCAGAGATTAGGTTCATACCTTTTGCCTGTGATTGAGAGCCAATCTCTTCTCAGCAAATCCTCTCCTTAGTCTTTTCTTCTTCTTCTTCTCTTTCCTTCTCTTCTCTAGGGTTTACTAATGTTAAAAGAGTGAAAAAAAACTAAAGGACGTCCTTTATATAAAGGAAAACTCTCCATATAGATTCCTCTTTCAATTAGGAAAGAAATCCCTTAGTTTAGGAAAGTTTCCAAAACTCAGAGTTTGATCTAGGGTCTCACGGTCGATGGCTACGGTCGTAGAACCCGTCGACCGTAGGGTCAAAATCATCGACCGTGGGGTTCATGGTCTAAGATTTTTGTTTCCTTCCTTATGGCCGACCATACCTACCCATACCAAAGAAAGCCTAAGTCAAAGCAGTTAATTAGGTATCACATTTCATGTCATTACGCTAACACCACCTAATTCCAGTTTCAATATTCTAATCAAATAAAGGACGGGGGTTTACAAATTTCGGCAGGGTTCAATATAGGACTTCATAATACAAAACTGATTTCATTCCATTTTTGTGTGGGGTGTGTTTTCTTTTTTTTTTCTTTTTTTAAAAGAAATAAAAGAGAAGCATTATCTTCTGACCCCAAAGTTATCATGTTCACTACAATAAGGATACAGAAAGTGTCATTCAGTTTTTCAAATATTGGCATAAAAAAATTCTTGGAGCTTAATGGTACAACAGGTGAACATACATGACGAAACAGAAGTTGTGGTTTGTTACAACTAGAAAAAACCTGAAGTTATAACGCCTTGTTTTTATCTATGTAAGGCTTTGCTCTTTGGTAATGCAAGATCACCCATCCCAGCCACCAAGGTGAGATGTCTGGCCAAAGAGCATCTAGAACATGCAGGTAGCAGAAAGTAGTCTGCCAAAGAAGGAAATTGCTGAGGCGAGTCTCCCCAGATGTCCGAATCAAGATGTCAGGATCTGGGATCTCTGCTGAGTAGATGTGCCTCTCCAAATCTTCCAGAGTAATGGAGTATTCTTCCTCCAAAGGCTTAGTGTATCCTCCAAAAGAATTTCTTATTTCGGCATTGACATCTGAAATTACTTGAGCTCGTGCCAATTTTTCCTTGCATGATTCTTGAACAGCATGGACAATTTCATTAGTAGAAGTATAGGCAACACAGACTGAGAGCACTACATTGGTGTTCTTGGCAGTTTCTGCCATTGCCTTCTCAGCTGCCATCCTCACAGGCTTACTTAAGAGCTTCAAATCCCCAAAAAAATTTATTCTAATCCCATGATTATTCACAATGCTTTCTTCCCTAAGCAACTCATCAATTTTTTCCAGCATCAAATCCATAATGGACTGAACTTCACAAGGGTCCCTCTTGAAGTTGTCTATACTGAAAGCATAGACAGTTACATACTTCACCCCCATTTTATAACAACATTCGAGAACACGGATGAGAGATGAAAACCCAGCCTTGTGACCAGCACCTGGACCTAGTTTTCTGGTCCTGGCATACCTTCGGTTCCCATCCATAATGAAGGCAATGTGGTTGGGGATGGGACCTACTGAGAGCACCATAAAAAAGAGTCTTTGCAAGATATCATAGATCACTGCTACCAGCCTCTGAAACAGTTGTTGCAGGTTGCCTCCATTACCATTCTCCATTCCAAGATCCTGCCCATAAATACAAAATTAGCATAAGATTTTAGAAATTAAATCAAACAGTCAAGTGCAATGGTTCAAGTCATATAACCAACATCTGGTTGGCAATACAATTGTATTCAAATGAAGCAATGCTGCAAATAACGAGAAAGAGAGGCTTGAAAGAAGGGAAAAAAAAAAAAAAAGGAGGCCCGAAACACTGACAGAGGATATATGGTTGCCAAGGTGGAAGTCTAGCAATGAAATCGATAAAGTGAAATTTAAATACAGCTGTGAGACTGACTATTATCTGTTGTGCTTCGCCTATAATACAAACAAACTGTCAGGATAAAATGAATAGGCCAGTAAAAATATTAAATCCGACTAAAGCCTGGCATCTCAAGAATTTTGGGGAAGAAGTGGCAAGGGTTTTGCCACCACCACTGTTCTATTGACTATTAGTGTAGCAGAGACAAGATAAAAGGGACTCTGAGAGAAGAGAACACAAGAAAGAGAAAATCGAACATACGAAAGCCGCTTCTCTAACCTGCATAGAGGACCGAATCATCTGCAGGAATTCAAACCAGAGACCTCCCAAATGAGGGTTTAGCAAGTGAAGCTGAACCCACCGAGAAGGGCAGCTGCTTCCTCCTCTTCTTATCATTGTTCTTGTTGTCAGCAGGTGCTAATTGCAACAGATGATGTGCTGGTTTAATATGGTGTGTCATGATTTCTGTATAATACCATTTGAACATAATTCATAAATTTTCTATCCTTTTTACTGATAACCCAATATTTTATTAACAAAAGAAAGGCCTACTATACTAAATGGCCTTAAATAGCTATACCAAGAGAAAGAGATGCAAAAAAGCTACACAAAAGACAAGTTGGAGCTTCACTTAAATCTCTTCAACATTATACTGATTATTTGCAAACCAAGGCTCAAAAACGAAAATGATGTTGGCTCTTGAGAACATAAAAGCAGGTTTGGCATGGGTATGCAAAGCCCTGCTGGCACGGGCAAAGCCAGGAATTTCTTCCCTGTGGAGTGGGGTGGACTCCAAAAGCTACAAGCAAAGGTAGTGATGGCAAAGGGGGGTTTTCAACACATTCAAATCAATACCCATCTTTGCTGTAGGATCTTATCATAGTCCAACCCAGATTTAACCTTTAACAACAAACAAGAATTATTGATTTACACCAATAATTCCCCAACTTCAAATCTGACTATAAGAATGCTTCAAAATTTGGGATCCTTGATCCTTAGGATATGAGGAACAATATTCCAGAAGATGAGCTTGATCCCACAGGCGGAATTGAAACCAATCTTGCCCGTAGATCTCAAACATGTATTTTAGCAAACCAAAATTATAGAATTATGGAAAAACTCATTTATCTTGAGATCCAGCCGTTGGAAGGTCTTCAAACTTGGAGGGAAAGTACTCTAGGTTGTGCATAACATACCCAAATTTGAAGGTGATCCAACCATGGATGAAGAAATGAATTTTCGAAAAACCACTATCATCTGAAAACGGGACTAGTTATATCCACTTCTCCAAGTTGGGTTTAATTGAATCAGTAGTGTAATAAGTTGTAAACAGCAAGCACGATAATAGGAGAGGATAAGAAGCAAAAGAAGAATGATTTGTGGTTGAGTCTCACAACCATGGGAGACTCAATCCAGAAAATTTCGAAGTCTTTTTTCTTTTTTCTGAATAGTCTACTACTGCCGCCAGCCCTCTCTATATTATTTATAGTTTGAAAGATTACAAACAAATAGGAAAGTCTCAAACTGAAATTAGAAACTAAACTTCCTTTATAGAGTAGGAAGTTTCTAAAACAAGAAAATATGAAAGTTTACAAAAACTGAAATTAGGAAACTAAAAGAACTCCTACTAAAACTCCTAAATAACTGATTGCTACAATTTAGGAAACTAAATAAACTTCTAAAATCAAAGAATCTCAAAGTTGACTAATCTAAAGCTGGCAGTAATTCTCAAAGCTTGGCTGGGTATAACTCTTTACAAATCATTACTAATAAAATTTACAAACATTAGCAAGTCTCATAATTGAATATCCAATAGTGTGCCAAAGGGGTGATCAACTCCCCACTTAGACTTTCATTGCCATCCATATCATCCTTGCCTCCACTTTGTTTATTTGTAAAACATGGTCAACACCTGGGGTGAGCCAAAGCTCAATGAGTAGAAATCTACCCTGGCAAGAATACATACAAGCATTCACAACTAAACATATAGCATCATACTTAAAGAAAATAATTTATAACCTAACTTACTTACATAAGTTATATCTCTTCATGAGCTTCCATAATGTGCCATGAGACCTTTACAATATACTCTTACATAATCATATCTTTCATGTTGTTAATCACCTTTTCTTTACTTCAATTTCTTTCATATTGCTTCCTTCTTTACATAGCAGGCTAAATACCTAGATGCACCGGTTTAGTCTACATGTCTTGCCCAAACACTTAGTTTATTACACCTTAGCAGTCTTCATATAATGTTCCAAGGTCTTATAAACATAAGACCTTGAATGCATACTGAAACCTAACTTACATATTAACTTATCTTCTATTAGCTACTTCACCTTGCCTAAGGAAAAATAGCTTACATCTTGTCTTAATTACATTAGTCATTTTATCTTCATTCATTTTCTTACCTTTCTTATACATATAGCAGGGCATTTGGGCTCACCGGGTTACTACAGGTCTTGCCTAGACACCTGCCTTCTTAATCTTATACTTACTTATCTTTCACATATAGCAAAGTGCTAGGCTCACCGAGTTATCTACGGGTCTTGCCTAAACACCTACCTTCTAATTCTTATGTTTACTTATCTTTCACGTATAATAAAGTGCTGGGCTCATCGGTTGCCTTCTTATTTTGTGATGGGTAGTACACCAGGCTCAACGAGTTAAAATACGTATCTTGCCTAAGTGAACTCCCTTGTTGATGCCTCTGCCATGAAGCTTGCAAAGGATAAATACGGGTATACAATTTTTTGGCTGGTTTGAATGTGGAATTTGATCAGATTCGGGATTCTCAGTAGAGAGCCTCTTCATTCTCTAGAACAAGCGTATGCCTTGGTTCAGTCTGAAGATATGCGTCGTACCTCTATGATGCCCCCACTTCCTGCAGAATGGTCAGCTCTACAAACCACTCAACCAAGTGCTCCCACTCAGCCAAGTGCTCCTATAGTTAACAAACCAGTCCGGTGTGAATATTGTGGGAAAGAACACCATACGAAAGATACTTGCTAGAAATTGCATGGCAAACCAGCAAACTTTGAGACAAAGAGGCGTGAGAGAAAACTGCAAAGATCCAAGAACTTCAAAGCACTACAGGCCAATCAGACAGAAACTTGCACCCCTACTGGATCTCAAACTATGCTGTCCACAGAAGAACTTCAGACCCTCAGAAATCTTCTCCGGCCATCTACTGCAACTACATCGCCATCTGTTATCTCAAGTTCATATTTTGCTCAATCAGTTATTACTCATGATGGTCACTGAGCTTCCTCTGTTCCTGGCCATTGGGTTATGGACACTGGAGCCACTGATCACATGACTGGTTGAGCCACCTCCTTCCATCTGTACTCTCCCTCTTCTGGGAAAGATACAGTCCGAGTGGCAGATGGGTCTCCCTCTCCTATCTCTAGAAAGGACTCCATCCGCTGCTCACCTACCCTTACTTTACAAACTGTTTTGCAAGTTCCTAGTTTTTCTACCAATTTATTATCTATTAATAGTCTGACCAAATCCTTAAATTGTAAAGTAACCTTTTTTCCTTCTTCGTGTATAATTCAAGATCTGGTGAACGGGAAGAGGATTGGACATAGTAGATTGCACGGTGGTCTCTACTTGCTTAAAGAATGAAGATGATCCTTCAGCACTCACATCATCTCTACCTTTACCACAGCCTACACCACATCAGCTTTCCACTGCCGTCACCATCTTTCAACAATGGCACAGACGCCTTGGTCACCCGTCTCTAGTAGTCTTATCAACTTTGTTTCCTCTTTTATTTAAACATTGTAATCAGAACAAGTTATTATGCGAAGCTTGTATTTTGGCTAAACAGTCTCAAACAATCTATTCCCCTTCCTTTAATAGAAAGAGTACCCCTTTTAATTTAGTACACTCTAATGTATGAAGTCCTTCTAGGACTCCTTCTCTTTCTGGTCATCGTTGGTTTGTCACCTTCATAGATTGTTATTCACGGACTACATGGGTCTACCTTATGCATAATAAAAGTGATGTGTTTCAATGCTTCCGCCAATTCCACAGCATGATCAAAACCCAATTCCAAGCTCAGTTGAAAGTCTTTCGTAGTGACAATGGTCAAGAATTTCTTGATGGCACATTTCAACAATATTTGTCTGAAGACTCTGAACATGGCATCATTCATCAAACAAGTTGTGTTGCCACACCTGCTCAAAATGGGGTGACAGAGAGAAAAAATCGACATCTTCTGGAGACAGCTAGAGCCCCTATGTTTGATGGCCATGTTCCAGCTCGTTTTTGGAGTGATGTTGTCCTTACTACTGCCTCTCTTATCAATCGGCTTCCCTCATGTATCCTTGACAACAAAGCTCCTTTGGATCTCCTTCTTCGCTCTACCTCCTTTGTGCTCCTGCCAAAGGTTTTTGGTTGTGTTTGTTATGATCGCAATCATCAATCTCCTGGCAAGCTTGATCCTATGGGACTTCTGTGTATTTTCATTGGCTACCCTACAACACAAAAATGTTATAAGTGCTACCATCCTCCTACCCGGAAGACCTATATCACCAGAGATGTTATCTTCCATGAGCATTTGATGTACTACTTGTCCCATCTTCAAGGGGAGAAAGATAGTACTGATGTATCTATGTTTGAAGATGTGCCAGAGGAAGTTCCCATCAGAGTCCCAGTTTCGGTTCCAGAGGGAGACCAATTTCGGTTCCAGAGAGAGAACCAGTTTCAGTTCCAGGGGGAGAACCAATTTCGGTTGAGACAGATGCACCTCCTTCACCTGTTCCAATCCCTACTAGTCCTAAACCTTTGCAAATTTACATCCGCAGCCGTGCCAAAAGCAAGCAAGGAAGGACCACTACCATCAAAGCAACTATACATGTCCCCACGCCTACCTTGGATCCAGAGACTGAGCTATCACTTGGTAAGGAAGTTCCTTCCTCAAATTCTGACCTTCCTAATGCCCTTCGTAAAGGTACTAGGACTTGCACCACTCAACCCATTTCTAACTTTGTGTCATATACCTCTTTATCTCCTACCTTTCATGCATTTGTGTCTTCGCTTTCTTCTGTCTCTATTCCACAGAAATGGCAAGATGCAGTTACAGATGAACGATGGAAAGCTGCAATGATGGAGGAAATGAGAGCATTGAAGAAGAGTGATACTTGGAATCTTGTTTCTCTTCCACCAGGAAAGAGACCAGTAGGGTGCAAGTGGGTCTATACAGTCAAGCAGAACAGTGATGGCACAGTTGATCGATATAAGGCAAGGTTGATTGCCCATGGATTTACCCAGACATATGGGATTGATTATCAAGAAACCTTTGTGCCAGTAGCCAAGATGACCACAGTCAGGATTCTTTTGGCATGTGTTGTGCATCACAACTGAGATTTACAACAACTCGATGTGAAGAATGTCTTTCTTCATGGGGAGCTCAGAGAGGAAGTCTATATGGATTGCCCACCCGGTTTTACAGATGCAATCACTAAAGGGAAGGTATGCAAGCTGAAACGCTCTCTTTATGGACTAGAACAATCTCCTAGAGCATGGTTTGGACGGTTTCACAAAGCTATAATAGCATTTGGATATGTTCAGAGTAATGCTGATCATACTTTGTTTATGAAGCATGCCTCAGGAAGCTTCACAGCACTTCTTGTATATGTAGATGATATCGTTGTTAATGGAAACAATGATGATGAAATCAGAAAACTAAAGCTGTTTTTGGGAAAAGAGTTTGAAATCAAGGATCTTGGAAAGCTTAGGTACTTTCTTGGGATTGAGGTTGTCACTCTACAAAGGCATCTTTCTCTCTCAAAGAAAGTATGTCATTGATCTTCTCTCAGAGACAGGATTATTAAAGTGCCGTCCATGTGATACTCCTTTGGACTCCAATGCGAAGCTCAGGGAGAAAAAAGGAACTCCGACAGATAAAGGAAGGTATCAGCGATTAGTTGGGAGGCTACCTATCTCATACCACCTGATATTGCATTTGCAATGAGTTTGGTGAGTCAATTCATGCATGATCCCTATTCCACTCATTTAGAAGCAGTCTATAGGATTTTTCATTACCTAAAGGCTACTCCAGGAAAAGGGATTCTTCTCTCACCACATGATCACCTTAGGATTGAGGCGTATACTGATGCTGATTGGGCTGGTAGTCTAGATCAAAAATCAATATCAGGATATTGCACGTTTGTGGGTGGAAATCTAGTCACTTGGTACAACAAGAAACAAAATGTAGTGACTCATTCCAGTGCAGAAGCAGAGTTCCGAACAATGGCTTAGGGAATATGTGAACTCTTATGGTTGAAGGGTCTACTTGAGGACTTGAAAGTTAAAAGTTCTTCAACCATGACCTTGTTTTGTGACAATAAAGCTGCCATCAGTATAGCTCATGATCCAGTTCAGCATGATAGGACCAAGCATGTTGAGATTGACCGTCACTTCATTAAAGATAAACTAGAAAGTGGTTAGATTCAAATTCCATTTGTTCGATCAGTCAACTAGCAGACATTTTCACAAAAGAATTACCTGGGAAATCGTTTCACACTATATTGTCCAAGTTGGGCATGCATGATATATATGCACCAACTTGAGGGGGAGTGTCGTAATTCTTCATAGTTACCGCCCATTAGTAATGGGCATAATTGTAATTTGGTTTTATATTTATTTTTCTGTTATGTTTTTTTATTCCCTTATTGCAATAAGGGTAAAGTTGTAATTTCCTTCTAAGGCTTTTATTATGAATAAGAGGTTGAGTGGAGAGAATTCTAATCTCTACCATTCTTTCCTTTCATTACTATCTTTTATAAAAGCTTCTGTCAAACCCTATGCGCAACTCTCTTCGAACGATGGCATCACCGCATCATTCTGCAAGACATGAAATTACAAAGAATCAAATTCCAATAGTAGCGAATAACTTTGTTATTGTACAATTTGTCAACCCCTTGAGCTTCGACAAACAGTTGCTCACAATAGAATGCTAAATAGGTTACGAACCGCCATGGATAGTTAAAAATCGACACCTTCCAGCCCTTTGTGTTCTTCTTAACTTCATCGAACGCGATACCCAATTCTCCTGGTGTTTTGTTGTTTCTCACTTGTTGGTGGAGGCTAGAGAGCACGGACGCCTGACAAGTGAGAAGATTGTGGGTGTGAATTTTCAAGTTTCAATAGAATCTAGTTCCACTAGCACTTTCCCTGCTGTTAATTTCGTATGGTAATGAATAGAAGAAAAACAAGACTCCAATCCTTAATCCTCTAAAAAAAACACTAAACCGATATCCTCAATCCAAAAAACACCCATGTTGGTTTCTTCATATTTTTAGCTTCTAGCTCATTCACTTATTCTTTTATTTTTAGTGGTTGAAACCTTTCAAGTCCTCTGCCTCCACTTTTTTGGTTTAAGTTAATCAATGTTGGCTTTTTATTTCCCTGTTTTATGTTATTTATCATTTCTTGTTTTGATCAGTTTTATAAAATCATCTCACGCTGTTTCCCAACATGACATTCTTAAGAAATGTGGAATTACTTAGGTTGTTGAATCCATGGTTTTACCATAAGGAAGAGGTTTGAGGGAAAGGGCCAAGGGTTTCTTTTTCTTTCTTTCTTTTTTTTTTGTTTTTTTGTTTTTTTTTTTGGGTTCTTATCCTCGTTTTGACCAAGCCATTGATTGACTAATGCATTAATAATCCTACATGAAAATCTCCTGATTCATTCTTTTCTTGTAGATATTGCGGTAGCATTGTGTGCTCTGGAATTTTCTAATGACCCTGCTGTAGCAATGTGTGTCCATGATAATGAAAGCATCATATTAAGGAAACATATCAGAATTGATGATGATGAAAGCACGTCTACTGTGTTTTTAATTTTTCATGCAGTACGATTTTTATTAAAAATCTCTATTATGGTTTTTCAAATATATTTTTTGATGATTTTAACGATTGGTGCATTTTGGAGTGGGTCCATGTTGTAGGGTCCATTTTTCTGGTATGCAATAGATGGATCCATTTATTAATGATATGGATGCAGGTTTGGAAAAACTTTAATGGGTTTGTTATGTTCCCAACCAAGATAGAAGTATAATGTTCAATAATAGAAGCAGTCGCAGAAATGGTAAATAACCAGAATTTATAATAACCCTTGTTGAAACAATAGGGGTAGATTTGGAACCAAATATAAGGGATGGGATAAAACTGAATTATATATAAGTCTAGGGGTATTATGGGAAATCCAACTAAAAACAAAAAGTGTAAATAATAAAATAAGAAGGAAAAGGAGTATCACGTAGGGGAAGGAGTTGTCTTATTCCTCACGACTGTATAGGAGGCGGGAAAACAGGTTAGGTTCAGTGTGAGGACAATGAGAAATTGTGATCCTCATCGGGATAAAAAATATCCGAATTAATGATGACCAATGTTCTGTGGAGTCGCCACCTAGATTAAGGTCTAGGATTTTTAAAATATGTAACCTCACCCTAAGGTAAGACTTTTATTGACTCATAAACCAATGTATCAGTTCTTTGGTCTGCAAAAAATCGGGTAAGTATTCAAGGTACGGTTATGGGAAGGTGTTAGGCACCCAAACCGCCCGATCAATATCGGCCTCCAAAACTTTCCTTAAATTCTAATTTTGACTGTGCTTGGTCAACTGGATGACTAGGGATCAATGGGGGATGTCCTAAACCAAGTTGCTAAGTTATTCTAACCTAGGGTTCAGCCAATCATGTTTTAAAGCAAATAAACAAACAATGAGTACAGTATTATACAGTGAACCGAACCCAAGATGGTTTGGTCATGGAGTGAATCTGAGACGTGTAAGACATCTCAAATTGCCTACGTATTCCAATCCAGGAAATCAAGTCCAAAACGTAGCTCGAAATGGATTGTATGATTAAAGATTATGGAAGTGATTTATGCATGTGCTTCAATTAGATTCTTTGTTCAAGTTTAAATTTATGCTGAGTGGATGGTTGATGGGTGGTTTCGTACCGAATTTGGGATTCCCAAATTGCCTACGTATTCTAGGGTTTGCCCTAGAAATTAGGTACGACGTAGTTCGAAAGGATTGTGAGAATCGGATTTCGAATGTGTACTAAATTCCTACCATTTTTGTCAATAGGATCTAGGGATGAGACTTAAATTCCTATCATTCAGATTTGGGATGTGTACCAAATTCTTTCCATTTTTGTCAATAGGATCTAGGGATGGGACCTAAACTCCTATCATTCAGATTTTGTTAATAGGATCTAGGGATGAGACCTAAACTCCTACCATTTTGTTGTTTCCATTTTTAGGTTATAGGGTTTCATATCCCTTTTGTTGTGATTTTCATCTTTTAGGGTTTCATACCTTAATTGTTCTTTTCATTCTAGGGTTTATCTTGCCCTAATTATTCTCTCCATTTTTTAGGGTTTCACTTTCTCTAATCAATATGTTCTTTCTATTTTAGGGTTTCCTATCATAATTATTATTTTTTCCATTTTAGGTTTCACTTTCCCTAATTGCTGTGTTCTTTCCATTTTTTTAGGGTTTCCTACCCTAATTATTATTTTTTCCATTTTATCTCTTTCCAAGATCAAATATGGCAAGTGAAACCATTCCAACTATAGCAATGATAGCATTCCAAATATAGCAATGATAGCATTCCAAATATAACAGTCAAAGTGTGCATCCAATATGACATGTGAAAGCTTTCCAAATATAATAATCAGAGTGTGCATCTAATATAGCATGTGAGAATCAAGCAAACATGTGAGAATCAAATAAAGCATGTAAGCAATCAATATAGCAAGTGACAATGCGTATCCAAATATAGTAATGATCATGTGAATAATCCAAACATGGCAAGTGATCAATCCGAATATAGTAGTGATCATCCAAACATGGCAATGAAAATCCAACATAGCAATGTGCTATTCTTAAAAACATACATGTCAAAAATAAGAAAATAATGTATATGTAAAAATAACAATAATATAATATTTATTCATGAAAAAATAAACATAAATAACATGCACGCAAAAATAAATATAAATAATACACATGTGAAAATAATATAATACAATATACACGCAAAGTAAGGATGAAAATAAATATGAAAACAATATACATGTGATAATAAAAATAATGTTCAGATAAAAAAACAACATACATGTAATAATAAATAATATATAAAAATATGCATGTCAAAGATAAATAACAAAAAATGTACATGTAAAAATAACAATAACATAATATTTATTCATGAGAAAATAAACATAAATACCATACACGCAAAAATAAATATAAATAATACACATGTAAAAATAATATAATATAATATACACGCAAAGTAAGGATGAAAATAAATATGAAAACAATATACATGTGATAGTAAAAATAATGTTCAGATAAAAAAAACAACATACATGTAATAATAAATAATATACAAAAAAAATATTAAGACATGAAATATATATATATATATATATATATGTATGTCACTGCACATGCAAAAATAAGGTATAATGTATATGAAAAATAAATAATAACAAAGAGAACTAATACATAATATTCATACAACCGAACTAAGATATAACAAAGACCAAGTTTAAAGAAAACTACCTAATATATAACCGAATTAAAATATCAAAGAGAGAAAAAAAAAATAAACATTCTAATAGAAAATATGTACAACCACAATAGACTGTCAAGAGAAAAAAACAAAAGAAATAAAATAAAAATAATAATAAAAAGAACCTAAACTAAAACCAATTCATCACCACTACAGTTTCGGTGATAGTGGACAGATGGGATAGGGTAATGGTAAGGTGGTGCATGTGGGGACTGTTGAGATTGTGGCTGTGGTATACATGTGTGGTGAGTAGGAGATGACCACATCGAGGTCTGATTGATGGTGTTTGTGGTGTTGCATGGCTGAGCAACAGGTTTGGGTGAGGTGAACTGAAGGCTAGGTATAAGGATTGATGGTCGAGTTGTAGGTCATGGTGATGCAGAGATTGGATGTTGGATGGCAAAAGGGTAGATGACAATGGCGATTTGCAGAAGCTTAGCCAATAGCAAAAACAAAAAGAAAAGAGATGGCTTACCTGAGTTTGCAGAGGTTCCTTCCCTGCCACTGCCTTCTTCCTCTGATCTTCTTCTTCTTCCTTTCTCTCTATCATTCTCTCTTTTGGTCCTCTTCTCGTCACTCTCTGCTTCTCTCCTTCTCAATCTCAATCTCTCTCTCACTCAAACAAAACCGAAAAAGTCCCCCCCTCTTCACGTCTCTTTTCTCCTTTTAATCTTCTCCTTTTTCTCTCCTCAATCTCTCTCGGATCTCATTCCAAAATAGAAAACTCTCCTCTCCCTCACATCTCTTCTCTCCTTTTCATCTTTCCTTTTCTTCTTCTTAATCTCTCTCTCAGATTTCATTCCAAAACAGAAAACTGAAACCCTCCCTCACGTCTCTTCTCTCCTTTTATCTTCTCCTTTTCTCCACTCAATCTCTCTTTCGGATTTCATTCCAAAACAGAAAACTCTCCTCGCCCTCACATTTCTTCTCTCCTTTTCATCTTTCCTTTTCTTCTTCTTAATCTCCCTCTCGGATTTCATTCCAAAACAGAAAACTGAAACCCTCCCTCACGTCTCTTCTCTCCTTTTATCTTCTCCTTTTCTCCACTCAATCTCTCTCTTGGATCTCTCTCTTTTCTTTCCTTTTCTCTATTCTTTCCTTTTTCTCCCTCTTTTCTGTCCGCCTCTCTTCTTCGGATCTCTCTTTTTCATCTCTCTTTCCATCTGTCCGCCTCTCTTCTTCTTTCCTTCTTCTCCCTCTCCATCTGTCCGCCTCTCTTCTTCTTTCCTTTTCTTCTTCTTCTTTCCTTCTTCTCCCTCTCCATCTGTCTGCCTCTCTTCTTCTTTCCTTTTCTTCCTTTCCATCCTATTCAAGGCCGAATCTTCTTTTTTTCATTTTTTTTTATTATTTTTCTTTATTTTATACTTATATCTTATATATATAATAAATATCATATATTACACTAATATACATAGACATAATATTGTATAATACAATATATATAGTACAATATATATGACGCACATTTACAGACCTGGACTGAATTGATTTGGTTTGGACTAGTTTGACTTGGGCCGGACTAAGTTAGACTAAGTTGGGTTAAGCTGGGTTAGGCCAAAATTGGTTTCTCTCCCTATCATTTCATAGGCTATTTCCGCCGCCATTCCGCATGAAATTTTCCGACATCCTCTACCCCAAATTTTCCACATTCACTTTGTAGGATACTAAACATGAAAAATACTGGAGCTTGAATCACCTCATTTGGAAGTAAAATGGTCAACTTATGAATTTCTGAAGTTTAAACAAGCCCATTTATGATAATTCGGCTAACGACTCTGCATGGGATGCTTCGGAGATCTCTGCCTAAAATCCTTCACGTCCACTTTGTAGAGCACTAAAAATGAAACATAATGAAAGTGGAATCAACTGATTTGGATGTAGGGTGACCAAAATATGAATTTTCAAAGATTAAATAGTCATTTCAGTATGTAATTTTGCATGGGACCCTTCGGAGATCTCTGTCCCAAATTTCTCACATCCACTTTACAGAACACAAAAAATGAGGAATAATGGCCTTTGAATCATCTGAATCGGACGTAGAACGACCAAGATATGAAAAAATGAAGTTCTATCAGTAATTCTGCATGCAAGCTTGCATGGGACCCACCGATGGCCTCTACCCGGGATTCTTCACATCCACTTTGAAAATGACTGAAAATAAAGAATATTAGTACTTAAACCATATGATTCAGATGTCGGATGATCAAGATATGATGATTTGAAATTCAAACAATCCAACTTACGATAATTTACATGAAAGCCCCTGGGATTTTATGATAATTTCATAAACCTCCCTTGTACATATCATCCGACTAAAATGACCATATCTTCTTCACTTGATATCAAAATTGAGCAATTCTGGTCTCATTTCGAAGATAATTCTATGACCTATGCAATCCATGCAGATTACAGCCTGTGACCTTGTTGTGGGACCCACCGAAAACTACCTCGAGGTTGTAGTCAAAAAATCCAAATTTTCACTCATCTCTCTTCCTTTGTTGTCCACTCACCGAGAAGACTCTGCTTAATTAGGGATGGCAAAAATGGGGTGCTTACATTCAGAGAGAGAGAACTCTCTCAATATGGCTCAGTTGATTCCAAAATTTCAAGGGGAGATTGATAACATACTAGCCTATTAAATCCAGTCATTAAACAACCATTCAAAAACCCCAAAATTCAATAAAATTTCTAAAACAAGTACAGGTGGTAAGTGTAGAACCAGACCTTGTTCTTCTCTCTATAATGCCCAGTTCCAGCAAGAGCAGCGGTTGTTACTTTGCAGGAAGGATCGCCTACAAGTAAGGATGGTTTTCTTAAAGTTTCAGCCCAGACGGATGGATGATCAGGGAGTTCAAAGTGGAGCAGTGGAGTTGTTACTGCCGTTAACTAAGAGCAGGTTTTGCACAGGGACGGCAAATTAGAAGAATAGAAGAAGAAAGTGAGAATCGCAGAAGAAGGAGATATTCAATAATGAAGGAGAGGAGAAGAAGGCAGGAAACCTTACTGAGGGCGAGAGAAGAGTCATGAAGAGAAAGATGGCGAGATCGAGAGAGGGATAAAGGGGGGTGAAGGGCCAGCGCCAAGAGAGAGAATTAGAAAGGGAGACTCACCGAGAGGGGAGAGAGGAAGCCAAGAGGTTCCTTTTTTTTTCATAATCAATTCATCTATCCAATAAAGGGATTTGCCTATAAATAGGCTTACAACCCAATATAACTGGGTCCCACAAGATAACTCAAATAAATAAATAAAAAAAAAAAAAAAAGAAAAAGAAATAATCTAAAACATGGACACTTTCCTATTATAACTAAAACTCAATAAATAAATATTAAAATCCTAAAAAATCTAATTAAACTTTTCAAAATAAAAAATTACAAAAAATTTCCAATTAAACTTAAACCCTAAAGACTAGTAACGTACGAGTGGTAGGGATGTAATCTGCAAATCGAGGAGTCCGTCCTTCCAAGAATGACGATGGAATCACATATTCTGTGATTGCATCATTACGAGCTAGATCAGGTTCATTGAAGATGTCCTTATCAATTTCTTGGTGGATTACTTCAGTCCCTTTTGGAATGTCTTCAAAGTCACCCAAGGATAAATTAACTGTTGGTTGTTGAATGTCTTCAACTTCACTAGTAGTATGCCCAGCCGTGGTGGCTTGGTCATTTTGGCCAATGGTTTGAGGGCTAACAGTTTGGGCCACATGGTCTGCACTCCTAGTGGTCCTCTCTACATAGACAATAAACAATCCATATGCTTGATGCAGCAGCGGGCCCACAAGTTAAGATGGGCATGGATTAGAATCTTTCTAGGATTTAATTGGAATGATTGTAATGATTGTAATCTTTTATTGTTAGGAATTTAGATGAAACATTTAGGTAGGATTTTATTTTAAGTATTTAAATTAGTTTTCTTCTTGTCTTAATAGACAACCATAGGTTTGGTAAGTTATTAAGATATCTAAAATTAGGATTTTCATTTCAGCCATTTTTATTTTTGTTAAGTTTTATATGTCTTTTCCTTTAAATATATGTAACCGAACACCATTCAAAGGGAGAAGAAAATTGAAAGAATGAATTGAAAAGTGGTTTTGGTTGCCTGCGGGCAGAAATTGAGTGCTCTCTCTCTCTCTCTCTCTCTCTCTCTCTCTTCTCTCTCTCTCTCTCTCCTTCGTCTCTGCGACCAGGAATCGTCTGCTCCTTAGACTGGTTTCCCCCTTCTTCTTCCTTCTCCCTGCTTCCCTTCTTCCTCTTCCTTCTTCTTCCCTTCCCCTGTTCTTCTACTATTCCCCTGTTTTGGCGGTAACCCCAACCCCAACAAAGTTATCAACCTCTTTCTTCCCTCTTCGTATCTCCCTCAAATTCTGGCTGAGACCTTCTCTTCCATAAACGACTTAAACCCTCCAAACCCATAACCCAAAACCCCTTCAACATTGCATTAAAAAACCTGCAACTTACCCCTTCTCATTCCTACCGCCAGGATCAGTTTCAGTCCTTCAATGCTCTTTATTTCTTTGTTGTTTGGAATCAAAATTGGTAGGAATCAATTTACCAGAGGATTGCGATTCAATCCCCGAAATTTCAGACTATTTGGGATTCATACGAGAGAGATTTCTCTCTTCAAACAGATCTGGTTTCCGCCTATCTCTTTCTGTCGTGAGCTTGAAGAAGGGTTAAATTGTTTCTAGTTTTTCAGAATTGCCCTTATCTTTATTATTTGTTTTATTTTGCTCCTTCTTCATAATATTATTTCCAGGTTCACCCATTGATCCAAGAATTGTTTCTAATTTGGTCCTAAGGCTTTGTTTGGTTCTCTAGACTTATTTCAAACTTTTGAATAATTACTAAATTGCCACCACTGGTTGAGTTTTGGATTTAATTACAATTCTGTCATTATATCATTGTTGGAGTTGATTATTGTTTGGGTGGGCCTACTAGCGAATCTAATTAGGGTTTTCTCAACCTGGATTCCGCATCAGTGCTTCTTGAAGAAGTTTTAAGGCTTCCTCCCATACTTCAAAATCCACCATTTTTTCTAATCTAGGCTCACCTAGGCTCGGATACCAAATGATGGGACCAAGGTTTGGAAAAACCCTAATGGGTCTGTGATGTTCCAACCAATATAAAAGTCTATGTTCAATAATAGAAGCAGTGGCAGAATTGGTAAATAACCAGAATTAATAATAACCCTTGATGAAACAAACAAGCCCTAACAACAAGGGTAGCCTTGGAAGCAAATATAAGGGATGGGATAAAACTGAATTATATATAAGTCTAGGGGTATTATGGGAAAACCAACTAAAAGCAAAAAGTGTAAATAATAAAATAAAAAGGAAAAGGAGTATTACGTTGGGGAAGGAGTTGTCTTCTTCCTCACGACTGTATAGGAGGCGGAAAACAAGGTTAGGTTCAAGAAGAGAGAACTCTCTCAATATGGCTTGGCTGATTCCAAAATTTCGAGAGGAAATCGATAACATACTGGCCTATTAAGTCCAATCATTAAACAAACCATTCAAAAACCCCCAAGATTCAATAAAATTCCTGAAACAAGTGCAGGTGGTAAGTGTAGAACCAGACCTTGTTCTTTTGTCTGTAATGCCCAGTTCCAGCAAGGGTAGGGGTTGTTACTTTGCAGGAAGGATCGCCTACAGGTAAGGATGGTTTTCCTAAAGTTTCAGCCCAAACAGATGGATGATCAGGGAGTTCAAAATGGGGCGGTGGAGCTGTTACTGCCGCAAACTAAGAGCAGGTTTTGCAGCATAACAAGGACAGTAGATAGAAGAAGAAAGTGAGAGTCGTAGAAGGAGGAGGATATTCAAGAATGAAGGAGGAGAAGAAGACAGGAAACCTTACCAAGGGGGAGAGACAAACCTTAAAGAGAGAAACGGCAAGATTGAGAGAGGGATGAAGGGGGGAGAAGGGCCAGTGCCAATGATGCAGCAGCGGGCCCACATGATGAGATGGGCATGGATTAGAATCTTTGTCAGATTTAATCTTAATTGTAATATTTGTAATCTTTTATTTTTGAAAATTTAGATAGGAAGTTTAGGTTATTTTATTAAGTAATAGGTTATGGTAGGTATATTATTTACTTGGTTATGGTTTCCACCTGGATTAGGATCTTATTTACTTCCTAGTTTTATTTTATTTAGTTTAGGAAAGTTTCATCTTTAAATAAAACATGTAATCAGTATTTTAACTTCAGAATTGAAAGAATTGAATAGAATGAAGAATTGATTGGTTATTGGGGTGTGCCTGCGGGCTGAAAGTGAGTGCTCTCTCTCTCTCCTTCCCCTTCTCTCTCTTGTTCTTCTGTGCGATCAGGAGCAGCCCTTCTCTTAGGCTGTCTTCCCCTTCTTCTTCTTCCTTCTTCCTCTTCCTTCTTCCCTCTCCCCAGTCCCTGCAACCGAAACCTCCAGTACTCTGTTCTGGGCGGTAATACCAGCCCATTAGAAAACCATCGAACCCCCTCATTCCTCATCCTCTCAATCTAAAACCTTGGGTATACCCCCAACTCCTAAGGGCAACTCAATCCCTTGAGTTTCAACCCCAACCCATCACCCTTATGTGAGTTACAAAACCTGCAACTCACCTCTTCTTCCTCCTACCGCCAAACCTGGTTTCAGACCTTCAATGCTCCCTTATCCCTTGTTGTTTGGAACCAACATTGATGGGAATCAGTAGGTTAAGGTATTGCAACTCATCCCTTGAAATTTTGAGCTGATTCGTGACCTATTGAAGAAATTCTATCAAATTTCCTAGTTCTGGTTTCCGCCTCTCTTGTTTCTGTTCGTGAACTTCCATCAAAGGTTGAAGAAAGCCTTTTAATTAGGATTTTCCAGAAATACCCCTAGATTTACATAATTCTGTTTTATCCTAAGGCATTATTTGGATTCTTAAGTTATTATAAACTTCTGATTATTTACCAAAATGTCACCACTGGTTGAGTTTTTGATATATTTACAAATTTGCCATTATATCATTGTTGGAGTTGATTATTGATTGGGTGGGCCTACTAGCGGATTTAATTAGGGTTTTCTCAACCCGGATCCCGCATCAGCCAAGAGAGCGAATTAGCAAGAGAGACTCACCGAGAGGGGAGAAATGAAGCCGAGAGGTTCTTTTTTTTCATAATCATCAATTCAACATCTATTAAATAAAGGGATTTGCCTATAAATAGGCTTACAACCCAATATAAGAGGGTCCCACAACATAACTCAAATAAATAAATAAAAAACAATAAAAAAGGAAACTACCTAAAACGTGGACACTTTCCTATTATAAGTAAAACTCAATAAATAAATATTAAAATCATAATTGTCAAGGCGTCGCCTAGGCATCCGGGCAGTTTATACAGGCCTGGCCGCCAAGGCGCCTTATGTACATGAGAAAGGCGGTCGCCCAGGGTGCCTGGGCGTCGCCTAGGCAACGTCTAGGTCGCCTTGGACGCCCAGAATGCCTGGGCGGCCGTCTTTTTCTCATATTTTTTCTTGATCTTTGAATTTTATTTAGGAGATTTATTAGGCCAGACAGGAACAACATTTATCAGGCAGTACTTATTTATGACTAATATCATTTAAGTAAATGTTTCTTTAATTTTAAAGAAACATTTACTTAAGATATTATTCATAAATAAGCAAATACCCCCCTATTTGAATCCAATAAAAATAGTTTAAAATTCAAATTCCAGAAGGATAAAAAGTCAACCCCCCAGTTCAAGAACAAAAACCATAATTTTGGGTGCGAGGGCGATTTTCAACTTTTAAATGCTAGGCTTTTTTCTAAATATAAAAATTCTATAAATCTTATTATAATAAATCATCACTAAAAACCAAGAGTGTGCCAAAATAATCTTTTGCTTTAATGCCCAAAAAATAATTTACATTCTGACGACTTTAAATAGCATTCTCGTATTCCGAACAAGGTTTGGCCGGAGTGTAACTCCATCCTTATAACTTGGATTGCAGCAATCTCGGATTTGTTGGAAAGCTGATTATGCTAGTTTTGCAACGAATTCAAGATTGCTTGAATCCGAACTATATTAAAGGATTTACGCTCCGATCAAATTCGTTAAAAGTACGCAAATATTAGTCATAAATAATTGTTTACTTAACTCTAGACACAATCCCAGGTCTTAGTGTACACTAGCAAACTTGGGTCCACACCATATATTAATTAATTTATGTCTTAAATGTTGATTATTTATGTAGAATGCTGCATATATATAAACATTAATATTTTAGAAATAAAAAAAATGCACTGGCAACGCCTAGGCGGGCGCCTAGGCTCCCAGGATGGCCCCAAACGCCTTGGATCGCCTTGTCGCCTTGACAACTATGATTAAAATCCTAACAAATCTAATTAAACTTGCCAAAATAAAAAAGATTACAAAGATTTTTCAATTAAACTTAAACCCTAAGAAGATTCATATCTAACGGATCCCGACCTGCATCAATTACAGTTATAAAAAATAATCTGGACATAGACATACCAAATCTATTTCTCATTCTACAATCTATTTTTATTGTAGCTACTAAACAACTTTTTATTTTTTACCAAAAATAATTTTTGATAAATAGGTAAAAAATAGAAATAAAAATGGATCCAAACTAAGGCTTAAATGAGAAAGATATTTTTTTTTATATTAAAATATGACATATTTCATGTACATTTAGATACCTTTTCTTTAGGACAAGTACTTAGATATTATTATCTTTTGGTAGGCAACTAGCCAAAATGAATGAAGTGATTTTAGGAACCATATCAGCCATCCTGTTAGCCCATTTAGTTGGGATAAGGCTTTGTTATTGTTGTTTTTGTTGTCTTGTTGTTTTGTATATTAGACATCCTATTAAAAAACTTACACAAGGCATAAGCCTAAAGAGAATAATGGAAGAATAAGGAGAATCTCAGTCAACCAATCAAACTTAATTTACCCAAAATAATCATATTTAGTTAACAAAAATACACCATTTTATGAAGAACAGCAACATGCAAAATAAGATACCACAATCACTACCACCCACCTACCCATCTTTCTCTCTTTTGTGTACTATGTGAAGTTGTGTGTATGTCTCTTCTCCCCTCTTTCCTTACCCTTATTTCTATAACTCTTTGGAGGGGTTTAAGAGTAAAGAAACACAGAAAGAGAAACAAGGGTTTAATAGGGGAAGAAACACAGAAAGATACGAAATTGAAAGAGAACACATGAAGATTGTGTTACTGTTTAGCTTGAATTTTGTTTTTCTTTTTTCTTCGGTTTTTATTTCTTTCCCTTTCTGCCCATTAAACAATGAAAATGGCATGTTCCCAATCATTCTTCCCCCTCTATAGGAAACACCCATCATTGCTCCCAACCTATATGCTAAAAAATGAAACTAAATAGAGAACAGCACATATGCTAGGTTTTATAACCTATATGGACCCTAAGTAAATGAAGCTCTCTCAATATAACCCTTAACAGAATGGGTAAAAAATAAGTCCAAGCAGATGTTTTATTTAGTACAAGTGATGGAATAAATGAGCAGTGTGGCTAGTTTGGCTAGGTTGTACCTATGAGTATGCCTTAAGACAATGTAAGCAAGTAAAAAGACCTACATAGATAATGATCAGCGAGTGTTGTATCTTAAATACAGAAATTTAAAGTTATGGACCTATGAACTGGAATTAATGTAATGAAATTAAAGAATTGGTGGAAAGCAAACGAACTGAATTATACAAATAAGCATGTATAAGAACTCGAATGTAGAAGAAACCTGTCATACAAGTGATTGAAGTACTATAGAGTTGTTTTGAAACAAGAGGAATGGGGGTCTTCTATAGGGAACAACAAGATATATTCTAAAATAACTAGTAGGTTCCAATTATTTATCGAGCTTAAGGCTGTGTCACCTATTCGAACTCTCGTGCTCAGAGGATTTGTACAGGGTTTCGACATTTCAACTGGAAAAAATAGTCTATAGTTATACTGAACCCCGAACCCTAAACCAGATTAGACACTTAACCAAACCAAACCAAACATATATTGGGCTAATAAACATCAAAAAGCATTAATCTTAACATGTTATCCAAACATATACCATCAAAAGGGATTAATCTTAACATGTAATCAAAACAAATACCATCAAAAGACATTAATCCCAACATGCATCAACCTAAGCATAAATTATCTTCCTATAGATTTTGGTTTCTTTTTCTTTTTCTTTTTTCGGTTGCTTTTTATAAAGCATTGTTTTCTATCAAGAATAGGATTTCTGGTTTTTTTTAACTAAAGTTTGTATTTCATTAAGGTTTTGTTTGTTTTGTAGTAAAATTTTCTATGCAAATGATATTTACATGAAAATTATCGTCCATGTAAAATTTTTCTATTTTTTCAATGCATTTTGCATTTAAAACAAATGGTGAAAAATAATCCTATTTTACAGAGCAATTTTCTTTTCCCATTATTTTTCATGAAAACAAACAGAGCCTGCAAAAAAATAACACTATCAAACTTATAGAAAGGAATAATACGTCCCAAGGAAACCACTTTGGAGACTCAAGAATCAAAGGAGATGCCTACTCTTAAACAAGGGTGGAAGCAAGAACATAACGATCTCTCTTAAAAGGATAACTCCAATTGCATAACAGTCACCTTATGAGGTTGGTAAATGATACATAGGAAGGGACAAGGCATGCAATCTTACTAAGAGATATGTTAGATAAATATGTGGAATGGCATACTACCATATGATTTTTAATGCAAAAGGCAAATGGATATTAACAAGAACCAATTAATCATGAGAAAAATTCGCAGACATTCTTCATACAAAGAAGCAAAAACTCATACCATGTCAATCAGTATACTGCTAACACTCACACATTGATGGAAAATTTCTAATCCAAGGTATGAATATCCAGTACACATTAAGAATAATGAAAGAGCTGAAACCCTTAATGTATTGCTACATCTAGTGGCCAATCAGTTTCATTAGGAGAGCTTACAATACCACTACATCTAGTTGTTGATGTTTCATTAGGATTAAGGTGAGGTTACAATTCCTTTCTCCTATTACTGATACAATTGATTCTATTTCAAATGTAGCAAAAATTCATAATGTTAAACATACGGGTGGTTAGGTCATGGTAGAAATTTGAAGTTAGCTTAGTACCAATTGTAGGTACGACCAAATAGTGTGAATCAACAGCCAACAGCATTACCACATTTTGCATTAATCTCTGTCGCATACTAAATATAAAAAAAGAGGCAATGATGACTCTAGCGTAGATTGTGACGATGAGGCTACCTGAAAGAACTCCTCAATTACGAATTCCAGTGGGAATAGAAATCCAATCATCTGATGTTTCAACAATTTTTGCAAGATCGTTATTTGAGATATGAAGATTTGGTACTGCTGAGCCAGAACCAACCAGTTTGCACCCCCTACCTACAAGCCTGGAGGAACTCTTTGTCAAAAATATTAAATTGAAAAGCAAACCTCAGGTCATGAAAGCATCCTTATCATCTACCACAGAAATTGTATCATCCCACAGAATCTAAAAATTAGAGATACATCGAGAGTAAGGGAGAAAAAATTCTTCATGTATCAGAAAAGTCACATTAAAACCGTTACTAAAGAAAAGTTAAGCTACAATTACATCGTCAATAAATCACAATCTGGACATTATTTGATACACATAACCCAATAATAGCTAGAGGACGCTACTGCTAAACTCGCTTCTCATCATCAGGCCTCCCACACATGAAATTCGGTCTTAGTTCATTGTCAAAACTTACATCCATGGAACATTTCACAATAGACGCCCCCCAAAAAAATTGAGAAATTCTCTGAGGTTTTTTTTTTTTTTTTTTTTTTTTGGGGGGGGGGGGGGGTTGCTGAATAAAATTTTAGATTTGCTAAAGATAATTAATATGTTATAGAATTGGACAATTCTAACCCTTGGAAACCTCAAGGGAACCCCAAAATGGGGAAAACTATCTATCAAAGAGAGAGGGAGGGGAGAAGGGGGAGGGTGGAGCAAAAATTGGTTAGTTTTATTGTACCTCGTTATGGATATTCATATGGATTGGGGAAGGTGGAAGGAAGGATAATGGGGTTCCAAAACTTCTAGCAAAATAAACGTAACAAATAATAGAATCAAGAGAATCACATGATATAGGAAAGAACCGGAAAAAAAAGAACAATCGGTAAGTTCAGAAAACAAATCAGATAGGTCTGAAACTGTATTTGATCATTGATGGACCTATTCCGCCGGTACAACAAGTTTGCAAAGTTTCATAATTGAACCTGTAGGGAATCAATTGGTTTGCACAATCCAATCCCTCCAGGCAGGTACCTTAACCTCGTGTCTGTCATCGCCTATGCGGATGATTAATCAAAATAAATTGTGCATGACGCAACTTGGGTCACAGAACCCTGCTCCCACCCAAGTGAGAAACCGCTCAAATTTCAAAGGTAATGGCAATTCTGTAATGTTCTAGACTATCCAGACCCTTAAGAATAGGGGACAAATCAGGAATTATTTCTAAGGGAAGAGGATGATTTTGACCGTAATAAATTTTATATAAGGATGGCATAAAACCTAAACAAAAAATGAATGTGAGGGGTTTATATAATATTGCAAATGTAGGGTCTTAGTTGTACTTTCAAAAGTTACTTCCTTAACTGTATGACATGAATACTAAACCAGCAGTAAGAACAATTCGATTCAGGTGAGAGAACTCGCCTATTAGGGCTCCAGCCAAGCTGAGATTTCAGGGATGGGTTCCTAAATCAGATTCATAACACCAGCTACCAATATCAGGCCAAACCATCAACCAAAATTTGATTAATGAACTTCTGATGGGGGGGGAGGGGGAACAGATTCCCAAATGCCAGAATCACAGTGAACTAGATAGGACCATAATAGGGATAATAACATAGAATCTACCTCACAGATAGGGATCAGATTTAGGACACAAGCAAGTAATATGATAATGAACGCTATATCCCAAAATCAAAGCAATCCAATGGCTGGATTGACAGATATGAGCAGTCCTAGATGAACTAATATTAATGGAAGTATGTAAGCAATTTTTTTATGGGAATTAATCTAATTGATGAATAGATGATCAGTACATGTAATGATGCTGTAAAATACAATGGGAACAATGTATCAAAAGGTGAGACTGATCTAAGGGAAGGATTGGAAGGAAAAATTAAGTCCTAGTGGAGGTAGGACGATGAGGGTATGAAGTACAGCAGCAATAGAACCCGCAACTAAGAAAGAATGCTTGAACCCAAAATTATACAAAACTAAACCAACCTTAAGCCCACCTAAACCAGAACAGCCTAGACTTAAACCTGACATGAACCCAACCTAATCAGAATAAACCAGACACAATGGCCCAGAACCTAGACAAACCTGGACCATACCAGACCAAACCAAACCGAACCTAGACAGACCTGGACCATACCAGACCAAACCAAGCCTGAGCCAACCAAGTTAAACCAGGTCAGACCATACCTGACCCAAATCCAACTGAACCAAAACTCAAACCCAGACCAGACCTAACCATTTACTAGACTAGCTTGACCAAACTCTGAACCAAACCCAAACCAGATCCCAGCAAACCAAATGGACCTAAATTAAAAAAAAAAAAAAAAAAAAAAAACAAATCAAGCCACAGAAAACCCACACCCTATTTGGATACCCAAACTACACACTACAGAGGTAACATAAAGACAGCAATAAAAGGAAAATAGAGAACAAGATGAAGAACACATCAATCAAAAAAATCTAGATTAGAGTTAAACCTAACCTGCAATAGGAAATCAAATTAAAATAACCCCAAGTGCAGGACAGGAGCAAACCAAACCGAATCATACAGTTGACGGTAATGGAGAAAAGATATACATGAAACACAAAATCTAACATCTATACAAAACACACAATCCTCAGTGGGAGAGGCAGGGCAAAATATGCTGCAGAACAGACAGATAAGTGAATTCAATTAAAACCATAACCGCATGTGGACATAGTCTGCACACCCTAATGGAAAACCCACTGGAAACTAAAACCAAAAGGAAAACCACTTTTACAGAATCACTCCTAATGAAGGTAAACAGAGAGAGGAAAGTAAAAGAAAAATAATATATAAAAGATACGGAGAAAGAAAAGAAAAATGAAAGGAAAACCTGAAGAAACAAAGGAGATAGTATAGGAACAATTCAGAAAATAAATAAATAAATAAATAAAATAAACCGAGACCACACCAACATAAACATTCATTTATATATAGTTTTCTCTTTTGAAACGAAGGCAGAATCTACCCAAATGGGATTAGCTACAGAGATAAACAAAAATAGATTCCTAGGCCAAAACACATCCACGAAACCCATCTTAAAGGATCAAAAAGAATCAAAGGAAAGATGAAGAAGACAGATATCACATAAGTGGAAAATAAAATTGAATCGAAGAACAGAGAGATAGTAAAACGATTAAAGGAATGGGGATAATACCTAGGAGGAGCTTCCCTTCCAAATTTAAGGCTTCTCCTAGCTCTCAGATCTCTCTCCTCCGATCTTGGCTGCCCTAACTGATCTTCCTCATCTTTTCTCTCAGTCTCTCCCCAATCTGGCTGAAGCATTCTCAAGCCCTCCTTTCAACCCTCAAAGCCCACCGGCATCTCCTTAGCCCCCCTCTCTCTAGCTCAACCGAAACCCGGAAGACCCATCTCTAAATCTTCACCCCCTCTGAGAAACCCTAAAAGAAAACCCTTAAATCCCCTCACCTGATTCGAGCTCCTCCCTTCGGCTTTCTCCCTTTCTCTCCCGATATCCGCCGCTCTGCTCTCCCTCTCACCCTTCCCTGATTTTCCCCAAATGAGACCTTCCCTTGATCTTAGGGTTTGAGAGTGGGTAGTATATCCACTTTCAAACCGAAATACCCAGCATACCCCTCTCTAGATAGGTAAAGGACCCAAGCTACCCTCCCACTTAATCGGATTTTATCATTTCAATTCATTCAGTTCGTTTTTTTTTTTTTTTTTAATATATATAATCATATATATCATATATGACTATAACTTATAAAGATATTAAAGAAATATATATAATCCTAAGAAAGAAAACCATATAATATAATGATATATATAACAAAAAAATAAATATATACACTTTTAAGGAAAGAAAAATATATAATGTAAGGCTAATCATTAAAAAAATAAATAAATAAAATAAAATAAAATAAACCTTAACAATTTATCTATTATTGACATGGTCAAAAAAAAATTAGCTTATCATCTACTATGGTCTTTATGGCTAATGAGCCACCTCAGTACACAGGGTGAGGGGACGGAATGAGGACCTGATACAGTGGCAAAATTGGGGTACTGACAGGGAGCATCTCCAAAGAAAATCTTCCAAATAAAATAAGAGAACAGACATGCAAAGGACAACTGTTGCACATCCTCTACGGCGTTCCAGCACAATCAACAGTTGGAAGATTTATTTATATATATATATATATATATATATATATATATATATATATATATATATATATATATATATATATATATATATATATATATATATATATATCTTCTCCTGGAGGAAAGATTGCATCAGAAGAGAGTGTTAGGGCCATTCAAGCAATGAAACTATGGCGGAGAATATGGCCTTTAAATCAAAGTACAAGGACTTTGACTGGATCATCTTTAATGAGTATGCACATTATCTACAAACAGTTTCAGTTATACATACAACAAATGAAACCAAGTATTTAAAAGAACCCATAAAACAAAGAGAACACAAATCAAGAGCACCCAACAACACTGCAAGCATCACATACCAAATTCAGAGAGTATGATACCTCATTAAATATTCATGAACAAAACTAAGACCATTAACTTAACCTATGTGAATGTAATTACCAATAGGTCAATACTAAAGCAATAATCATAAAGAATTTTCAAATAAGAACCATTAGGGCTTTTAATCAGACATATATTATTCTGTGGAATTTAACCCTATCTATCATAATTATTTATTACAATGTAGCACCACATGTATTTAGGTTCTCTTCAACAAAAAGTTATCTTAGCATTCAGTGTTATGAGCAACATTAAGCGAAAACAAATGAGAGTCAAAAGAGATCAGCTGGTGATTTCTAATTTAGAACAATAACTATACCAGTGAGATGTGAATTCATGGTTCTAAATATCGATACCAGATCGGCTGAGACCGATACCAATTTTGGCTGTTAGTTGGGATTGGTCCCAAGATTGGATCTTGAGCCGGATCGGCCGATCTGATCCGACACCTTTTTTATTCTCCTGTGACATGTCAACCATCCAAGCAAATCAATTGCCATGTGTCAACCATCTATGGTTTAAAAAAATTCCATCTTTTAAATATAAAAATACAATCCAGACCAAAAATCTGTCAAATCCGAAAATGAAAGAATCAGTTTAAGACCCGCACCCGGATTCCATTACTAACCTGGATTCCTTTCATGCCAAGTCTTCCCACATCGACAGATGGTGTACCCAGCAACAAAACCAGTATAAAACTAGATAGGAAAATGTCTCAGTGGGCACAACCATCTCACAACCATGATCAAAAAAAAAAAGGACAAACTACATATATAAGCCTTAGGCCTGGAATTCCAAGCCCATCGAAAGAGAGAAATCAATGAAGCACAAAAAATATTTTAATTTGTTTCCAACTTCCGTTGCATTCTGGTTCCCGAAATTTCATTTTTCCACTTTTATGTGAAAGCACAATATGATAACAATTTTAAATTTTGATTGATTTACTGTTTGTCAACCTACAAATTCGACTATTGGAGGGTTCTTTTTGCTATGACCCCTTGCCCTTATGCTCTGAAGATTGCTAATTATTCCTTTACTTTGAACCTTTAGCTTTACAGGGTCTTGCCTCCTATTGGAGGTTATGGATCAAGAATAGTGGAAGGGAAGAAGTTAGGAGAAAGTCAAGGAGAATTAAGAGGTTATAGAATTGGACAGTTCTGACCCTTGGAAATCTCAAGGGTACCCCAAAACGGGGAAAACTGATCTATCAAAAAGTGAGGGAGAGGGAGCAAAAATGGGTTAGTTTTATTGTGCCTCGTTATGGATATTCAAATGGATTGGGGAAGGTGAAAGGAAGGATAATGGGGTTCCTAAACTTCTAGCATAAATAAATGTAACAAATAATAGAATCAAGAGAATCACATGATATAGGAAAGAGCCGAAAAACAGAGAACAATCGGTAAGTTCAGCAAACAAATCAGATAAGTCTGAAACTGTATTTGATCATTGATGGACCTATTCCGCCAGTACAATAAGTCTGCAAAGTTTCATAAGACTCAAACAACAATATAACATTATTATGAGAAAAACTTACTGTCACTTGGAAAAAATAAAAGCAAGTACACAATTGCTGCAAATTGACCATAAGCATCAAAAATCAAATCAGAAGTTTTGGAAACTACTTGGACAAAGCATGACTGAAAGGAAAAGCAAATTGGTGTCAAGAGAAGCAAACAGGGGATTTGATATATCCTCTCTAGCTCTATAGCATGTTGTCACTTGGAAAAATGTTGGGCTTTTTATCTAATGGGTTTAAGTTGCTAAGTTCTGGCTTTAAAATAATTGGGTCAAATGCTCTAATTTATATTTAGTTGTTTTTGGTGCTTTGATTTTTGATGAGTCTAAGTAGAATTTGAGAGTTCAAGTAGGGGTCAATTTAAGTGTTAATTAGGGTCCAAGTCACTAGATTAAAACTTATTGTAGGAATAAGAAGATTTGGATATATATGCCTAGCTGGCTAGACTATTACAGAGTTCTGGATATTGATTTTGAGAATTTAGAAGATCATTATGCAGTATTCTGTTCAAGGTTAATTTAGCTTTGCTACCTGCTACTCCGCTTTTACTGCTACTGCGAAACCCGTGAGAAAAAAACCGGCCTACCGGATTATCTTACTGTGCCAAGGTTTTCCACCGCTGACGAATCCGACCCAATGTCGACTCGAAAACCAACTCGAACCAAGTACAAACCCTCTTAACAAATAGGTTTAAATTCTAGATTAAGTGCTCTTAAAACTGGGCACCAGTGCCAAACAGTCCAAGCCGGATACTGCGACCGGTAAAGCTATAAAAGGTTGCCCGTGAATGTAAGTTTCAAAACTCCGTTTCAAGGACGAGTGGGAATATTCTCTAAACCTATGGACGACCCCAATGGGTCCCACCTCACTCCTAACTGATTTAGAGTTGGTGGAGGAAGTGGAGAACGTAAGGGACTCCTCAGGTTGCCACATGGCAGTCTCCCTTGCAATCTCCAACTCACTAAAGGAGTCCTACCTCAAGAGGAAGACTCCAATCTCATATAAGTCTCCTCCAAACCCTCTCTCTCTCTCTCAGAGTACCATTCCAAAACCCAAAGTTCTGACACGTTCTCAGAGAGAGGAGAGAGTTGAAGGAAGAAGAAGGCGGCTAGGAGGAAGAGTCACCTTGGAAATCACCGGCGTGTTTCAATATCACCATCCGCTAGTTCGAAACCGCTGTAAGTAAACCCTACACTACCTTGTATTCGATTAAAACGGTGAAGAACTAGTAGAAACCTTGTTGTACCAACCATTAATGGAGTTATCCTTCATTAATGTTTGAGTACCGATGGAGACCCCATCAAGTTCGACTCCAGATTATACCTCGAGTTTGTTCATTATTATTAATCAAATAAGAAACTCTAGTCTAAGTGATTTATGGATTATTGACTTCACAAACCTATGATAGGAGTGGAATTCCCATAGTGATATCAAGCCGAAGGGGTTCAACAATGGAGTCCCATAACAAGGGATCCGATGTTGAAATCCGGACGGGCAAAAATCCCAGACCAACCTTTCAGGGAAGGTCCGGTCACGACTACCGGTCGCAATATACGCAACCGAACTTGTGACCGGATACTTTCGGGAAGCCCCTGGAATATGTTCGGCCTCGACATCAGGTCACGCTACCTGCAGCAGCCGGATACGTGATAGGTTGGCAACAGAAGGGTTCCCGAGGGCAACCGGCCTCGACACCAGTCTAGCCCAATTGCAACCGGTTAGTCCCAGAAAGCCCTGTATCAGGCTGAATTTAATATACATTGTATCTGATAAATTTCCCATACATTAGGTGACTCGTACGTATCCAAGAGTAACCTATTGACTGGGAATAGCGATAATCATCATATTTCAGGTGAGGGAACAGAACCCCTATCCTAATTATGGAATGTTTCCTTATTTTGATTATGCCTGTGAATGCATTGATTTGATTGTGATTAAATGTCATCCAATAATTGTTCTTCCATGCATTTGCATCTATATTATGATTGTTGTGAATGTATGTTTAATTGTACCTTATGAGGTGTGGTGAAATGGACAAGGATCGAGGGATCCAACCTATTAGGTAAATTTTGACGTGTAAGGTTCTCGCAGTCTAGTGGGATGACAGCGTCTAGGGGGGTGGTTGAACGGACTGGAATTCCTACTGGGAGTGTAGGGAAAATACATATGATGACATGTAGGCTGATGGTTAATGGAACGACCCATGTATGCAACCCTGGCCAATAGGGGGTTAGGTGTTGGTATAGATGGGGGAAGAAAGGGAGGTATTGGAAATGTTCGTTGGAACGTCATTGGCCAAACCTTTGCCCTATCACTGTCTGTCTGGGATAATGTGTAGGAACACCAGGGCTATTGGTGTAGGCTGGTGAGTATTTATTCTCTCATGTGCATGAAGGTTATAGTTAGCTTGGGTGAGCGTGATCAGGCCTTCCCATAGCACTAGCATACATTATACCAGACCAATTGCATTAGCTAGGTCTAATAAACTGATCATGCATAATGCTTGTTGCCTGACTGCTTTCTCAAGAACTCAAGTTAGAGAGCTCACCCTTGCATACGCAAACTTTTTAGTAGATGTTGCAGATACTACTGTAGCTGATTATGTAAATGCTCCAGTTGTCACTTCTATGGCTCACATAGACATACAAGCTCTGGAGGAAGACAAACATGATGCTGACTGTGAGTGTGACGCATGCGTGTTCGAGTAGGAGAAGCAAGAGACATTGTGTCGATTTCTGGAGAATGCTGAAGCTTAGTTTAATTTATTTATTTTAGCTTCATTTACTTTTACAATACTATTTTATGGCCCAGTGTTATAGGGCTGAATTATGAATGGTTTTATTTGTTGGTTGTGGATGATTGAAGCAGAATAAGTTTGATACAATAATTATAATAATCTAAAGTATCAATAGAAGCTCAGTTGATTTAATATTTTCGCTATTTATATAACTCTGATTAATTATCTGTGACATTGGTCATGGTGAGGTTGAGGTTGGGCATGCACCGCTTTAGAGATTCTGGGTTGAACCGAACATAAAATGTGTGTCGGTTCAGTCAGTTCCGAAATTTTCACATATCGTTAATTTGGGTTGTGACAACTACCGTTATTGAGAATTTTATGCAATTTAACTCTGTTGGATTATTGTGTTTTCGATTTCTTCTCATGATTTTCACTTCATCTGCAAGTTCTGCGCATACAAGCCTATCTGCTTAAGTTGAAATCTCATTTTACATTTATATTTGTCCTATATCTACATTATATGACAACCATCAATTACAACCATCAAGTACTACAAAGATGCGGATCTGACCAGAACTATATCTTCCTCCAAAACAGTGATTAAGAACATAAACGTGAACAGTAAATCAAAAAAGAGAGGATGAAAATTTGAGAAAAGAAAAATAAACAATAAAGGGAAGGGATATGACCTTTGGCATCTTACCTTAAGCCTTGGTAGTCTCTCACTACCGGACGTCTCTCATTCAACTGTCTCTCACAACAATCTAATTCTCAGAGACATAATGGAAAGCCAATATTTCAGTTCATCTTGCACGTTTGAATTTGATTATTTTAGCCTTTGTTTTTTAATTGTTTAGAGCTACTAGTGTTTGCTGGCTTATTTTTTAATTGAAATTTTGGGAAAGATTATATTATTAAGACCCAAACGTATGATACAACCTCCTTAGTTTGCACCTTTACATAAAGGATTAGTCTAATGCAATTGCATAGTTGAACTATGGCCCCTCATTTACTATTCAGTGAGGTTCAAAAAGGAAAATGGAACTTACTTGATCTATATTCTAGAGATCTTCTACCTTCTAAGAGAAACAACACCCCATATTGCAGTAATGCAAAATCAGAAACTTTGTAGAGAAAAGGCTGCAAGGGTGCACTTTAAGAAAAGACAGTCCAAACACTTGGACAGCAAGGATACTCGTGAGAAAAAGACAGTTCAGCAAGCATACACTTGAAAGTTCTGTCCACCTGGGGTGCTGGACAATAAGGATACTCATGAAAAATAATAATTTTGTCCATCTGGACAGCATAGGTTATTCATGGGAAAAAAAATTTCTATCCAACATACCAGTCCACACACAAGGGACAAATAAATCTAAAAACCAATATGATGCAGCTATGGGATCTCTCAGGCATTTTTATAAAAAAATCCGATAGAAAGAAATCAAAATCAAATGGGAAGGAACCAACTATGACAAACCAAGGGTGAGGATACCAAGTGTTTACAATAAATATTTACACAACATCACATGCGACAAAAATTTGGACAAAGTGCTTACTGTGGAAACTTTAACCAAATATGACTAAATCCGAATTAGAAAACATCAACAAGTCACATCTATAAACCAAATGGATATGACGAAAATCCAAATAAGAGATCTCAAAAGTTTCCACAGGTCTTGAAACCCTTATAAATGCTCATCATTGAGACCACTCTAAAAAAATCGATTTAAAGAAGCATTCAGCAGCAAACCATGAACTCAAAGCTACATGCAAGATTTGAGGTGCCGGTTTCAAGGCCAGTTTCGGCCAGCCTCGAAACCGAGATATCTCGGGTTTCTACCAAAGTTCGGTCGAAACTCGATCTTTTTCCCGAGACATCTTGAAGCTTGGTTTCAAGACCCAAAAGTGTTTTTCTTGATCTGTGTTTTTTTTTCTGTAGTCTATTTTAACCATTTTACAATATTCCCACATTAGTCTAAATAAAAACATTCAAAATGATAATATATGATGTAGACCCAAGTTTGCTAGTGTACGCTGAGACCTGGGATTGTGTCTAGAGTTAAGTAGGCAACACGTATTTATGACTAACATTCGCATACTTCTAACAAATTTGACCGGAGCGTAACTCCTTTAAAATAGTTCAGATTCAAGCAATCTCAAATTTATTGCAAATCTAGCATAATTAGCTTTCCAACAAATCCGAGATTGCTTGAATCCGAGTTATAATGAAAGAGTTACATTCCGATCAAACCTTGTTTGGAGTACGCGAATACTATTTAAAGTAGTTTGAATGTAAATTATTTTTTAGACATCAAAGTAAGAAATTATTTTGGCGCACTCTTGGTTTTTAGTGATGTTTTACTATAATAAGATTTATGAAATTTTTATATTTGAAAAAAAACCTAGCATTTGGAAGTTGAAAATCGCTCTCGCACCCAAAAATACGGTTTTTGTTTTTGAACTGGAGGGTTAACTCTTTATCCTTCTCGAATTTGAATTTCAAACTATTTTTATTGGATTCAAATGGTGGTTATTTGTTTATTTATGAATAATATCTTAAGTAAATGAAATTAAAGAAACATTTACTTAATAATATTAGTCATAAATAAGTATTGTCTAATAAATGTTGTTCCTGTTTAGACTAATAAATCTTGTGAAGAAACTTCAAAGATCAAAGAAAAATATGAGAAAAAATGACGAGTCTAGGTTGAAACCTAATGAACTAGACGAGACAAAACATTTTTATACCTTCAGTTGGTGCATTTTTTGAAACCGAAACCATGGTTTCTGTCGAAACCTGGTCGAACCCAACCTAAGTTCGACCGAAACTTGATACTTTTTGGATTCGAGTCAGGGTTTCGTCTCAGACAGGCTCGAAACCGAGATATCTCGGCCGAAATCACTGGTTTCAACACTAAAACCTCGTACCATGACTACATGCAAAAAAGTCAAAGATTCATCCTATCACACAAAAAGATGCACTGGTACCGGATTCGTAGTTCTCACAATTCACAAACCACCCAGAAATGATAGTGAAGCAACATATTCATAAAAAAGGGTAGTGGGACCAAATATTTGTCCCACACATTCATAAAAATCAATATATTACCAAAAATTGTTCCTTTGTAAATTCTCAGAAGATTGGAAACAATAAACCAGGATCAAATGGATGATATTCACACAAAGAGATAAACATGGAGAAAACCAAATAAAAAGAATCGGGAAAATGAACAGAAATCCCCCATGAGAATTCTCAAGCATTCAAGAACTTATAGAATCAACATCTCATGGAAATCCAGGAATTGACATAAATCTTAGTGAATTTCTTATGAGAAATTCTGGAAACCAATATGATGCCTCACAAAATATACAAAACATTGTCAAACGACGAAAAATGAACTATAAGAGGTAAACAAAACCAAAAAAATGTTGAAACCATCATTCGTGAAGAGAACCAAGCACAAAATCTACCCATCCGGAGCATTCTCTATACAAAAACCAAAATAAAATCCAAAACGAGATTTATTAGCACCCATTAACAGAAATTCTATGTGAAAACAAACATTAAGAGATTATTGTGACTGCACACAAAGAAAAGGGATATTCAATTAGAATCAGGATGAACAAATCAGAGGAGTAATGCTCAAAGGTCAGTGAAATTCAGAGACTGGCTTATGCGCTCAACAAAACACAAAGAACTGAAATGAATTTAATAAATAATCATGAAGAAGCTCAACCACAAATAAAATACAAAGGAAATAGGTGCAGAAACTATGCACCGGTATATAAAACTTGCATGAGATTAGATATTACAACACTTGAAACCGATAAATGCCTGAAATCAAAAACCAAAATCCGAAAGAAACTTAGGGGAACATGCAAATAATTCTCAAGGCACAGTCAAGAAATTATCCAGATATAAAACTATAACCAGGGATTCAAATGGGTACAGAAACTGATTTAGGAATTCATAAGAAACAACAAAGATAACATACAAATTAAAAACAAACCACAATGCCATATACCTAAGGCTGTGTAACCAAAAAAATAAACATGAGCTAACAACAAAGTTATCTGCGCTAGCAAAGAGGAAGACATTTCACAATCCTACCTTAAGTATAACCAGGAATTTAAATAGGTACAGAAACTGATTTAAGAATTCATAAGAAACAACAAAAATTACATACAAATCTGAAGCAAACCATAATGCCATATACCTAAGGCTGTGTAACCAAAATAATAATACATGAGCTAACAACAAAGTTATTGTACTAGCAGAGAGGTAGACATTTCAGAATCCTACTGATGCAGATCAGGATCTACTCAAGGAAAAGGGGTCGCACACGACTAATGGGCCTGGCCCATTGAGCCCAGTCGACTCAAACCAGCCCAGCTGAGATCAACCCAGCCGAGATCAAGAGATCTCTACCACCAGCAGTAGTAGTGGCTAGTTATGACTCTTTTGTTTGATTAGTTTCCTAAAATTTAATTCAGTTATTTCCATTTTTTAGTTTCTTAAAATATGGTTCAGTTATTTCCATTGTTTATAAAATAGAAATTCTATTAGTTTCCTAATTTCAGTTTTGGAAACTTTCCTATCTTCTGTTTTAGAAACTTCCTACTCTATAAAGAAAGTTCAGTTTCTAATTTCAGTTTTGAAACTTTCCCATTTTCTTGTAACCTTTTAGGAGTTATAAATAAGAAAAGAAGGCTGGCGGTAGAGGTTAGAGTTGGCCTGAGTTTATTATTAAATTCTATACTCAACTGAAACTCCTATTCTGCTTGTTCCTGTTTTCAGATGATAGTAGTTTTTCGAAAATTCATAACTTCTTCAATCATGGTTGGATCACCTTCAAATTTATGTATGTTATCAAACACATCCTAGAGTACTTCCCCTCCAAGTTTGAAAACCTTCCAATGGCTGGATTCTGAGATAAATATTTTTTTCTATTGTTAAGCAACTCTGATTCTGTTAAAATATCTGTTTGAGATTAGTTTAGATCTCACCCGTTGGATCAAGCTCATCTTCTGGAATATTGCTCCTCATATCCTAAGGATCAAGGATAGCATTCTTACAGTCAGATTTGAAGTTGAGGAATTATTTGTCTAAATTAATAATTCTTGTTTTGTTGTAATTGATTTGAATGTTTTGAAAAACCCTCTCACCATCACCTACCATATTAATACTGCTACATTACCAAAACTACATAACACACAAACAAGATACTTAATTAACCTTAAATTGTCGTCAAGGAACAAAGAGGAAGCCCTTACCATAATAGTTCCTCATCTTCCGGTACAAGTTGTACAGGTGCTTTCTCTTGGACTCTATGTGATCATTACTTCACCAATCATAATTTATAAATGCAATTAATCAACCAAACTCTCCATTCAAGTGCTGTTGAGAGAGTGAAACATCAAATCTTTTTTTGGGAGACTGAAAAGCTCCCCAAGATCCTAGAAGCATTCAAGAAGTTGAAAAGTTACATTTCAAAATCAACGGCAGATTCCAATGAAAGAATAAAAAAAATTTCATAACTGAAAGTTTCAGAAATGACAGCTTATATTTTCAGAAATACTTGACGGCTGAAATACCGTCTATTCTTTACTCTCTGCAAATGGTCTGCACTCACAGATCAAAGTGAAGCATCTACCCGGAGAAGATGGAGATCCCTTCTTTCTTCTTTTTTGTTCATTCAACTTGTCTTATTTGGCTTTCTTGCGATCTGCTTCTCCTCTCGGTCGTCTCTTTCCCTCCGATTTCCTTCTATTGCTTCTCGATCTTCTTCTTCTCCTCTTAATCTCTATGTTTTCCTCTTTCTTCCTCTTCGCTCTCCCGGTGACGAATGATGCAAGCAAGAAGCCTTAAAGCCAAAAAAAATCGGTTGCAAGAAGCCCTCTGAACAAAGCCAAACCTCTCGTTCTTCTTCGTGTTTCTGTCTCTCCCGATTTTCTGCAAGAAGCCCTCTGGACAAAGCCTTCTTTTTTTTCCACGCTTTCCCCCTCCTGCAAAATCTCTACCTTTGCGCCTCGACTCTCTCTCCTCCCCTTCCTGCCTCTTGTTCTTCCGCAAACCCCGACTTCCAATCTTCTCAGCTCTGCCGGCTTCTTCTTCTACTACGCTCCGGTTTCCTTACCCATGGATCCCGTTTCTACAACCTCTACAGTGTGACGTCGACATCCACTAAATCCGATGTCGCTGCTAGCGCCATGACCGCTAATTGATGTCTACAGTTTTTTCTTTTTTTTCTTTTTTTGTTTTTTTTAGAGGGGGTAAGTAGATGCTTTATTGATATCCAAAAAGGAGCATATAACAAGCATCCGAAGCAGAGAAAGCCGGGACCCCAAAACAAAATTACAAGACAACAAAACCGACCAAGACTCTTCGTCCTATACAGAAGGATAAAGAAAAATCAATGAACATCAATCTACTAATTGGAGTATATGAACATCTCAAGGGTCGATGAAGGACTTCTGGAATACATGGTTGATAGCTTTTCTTGGATCTCCTTGATAATCCCTTGCACTTATTGTTCCTTGGGCTTAGACGAGGCAGCGAAGATCCTCGAGTTTCTCTTTTTCTAGATGTGATGGATTATTGCATAGAAAACCATATAGTCTATAAATCGAAATGGACCGATATTCCCATAAGTCTTGGATTGCCATGACACATCGCTGAGCAAGGAAGCCGTAGCAACCGCAGCAAGCAGTAAAGGGTGGCAATATCTAAGGCATTGGAAACGGATGAAGCTAGAAAAGGGACATTCAAAGAACAGATGATCCACAGTGTTCCGCCCATTCCAGCATAAATTACGCATGGGGGATACAAAAATTTGTCTAATAAATAGCAAGCTGATCAATCGTTGCTAGGGCATTGAGGCACCCCCTCCAAGCCGTAAAAGAATGCCTTGGAATGTTGCTAAGGAACTATATCACACTACTCCACACTGCCTTAGGCTTTTATGTCTCACCGCATTCCATCCGTCCTTAACGCAGAAAGAAGAAACCGAAGCAGATTGCTTCATTCCTAGGATTTTGTCTTCCCCACCTCTAGCAAACATATGGAACGACGGTAACTTATCCCAGATTTCTTTAATAATTTGCCCATCATTGTTAGGGGAAGATCTTCAAACACCATTATTAACATAGGAGCTTACTGGGGCTAACTTATCTACTTGAGAGAGATGGAAACTTGCTGCACAGATATGCTCCCATAGGACTCCCATAGGTGCCAAGGGTTTACCCAAAAATATGTACTCTCACCAAAAACAATGCGGTATGATGTCTTGTTTCTCATAATCTCCCCATGTTTCATGATATTCCTCTAAATCCAAGAAGAATTATTGGAGGTCCTGCTGTCCATAACGAGTCTTTCTTGAGGTGGGATTGCTTAACCCATCAGATTTATAAGCTGTCATTGTTGGTAATAAAGTTCCAAATGTGCTTTAAAGCAGTAGCTGTAATCAAATCTTTCACTCTTCTGGTACTCAAACCTCCTTCAATTTTTGAGAGTCATATTTTCTCCCAACTAATGAAGTGAATTTTCTTCCCCAAATCTGGTCCAACCCAAAGGAATTTCGCGAAGGTGGACTCAATGGTTTTCATAGTCTTCCCTGGAAGCCCGAATAGCCCTGACCAATAGAAGTGGCTACCCTGAAGCACAGAGGACTGTGAGGACAATAGTGGGGAGGTCTTCAAATAAAGGCCTCGGGGTTTTCCTAAGAAAACAATAGATCATTGGCTTTTGCCTTTGATCTTGTCTACCCACGCTGATAGACGGTAAATATTTAGAGTCGCCACATAGATTAAGGTCTACGACCTCAAATGTAGTCTCATCCTGAGATAAGATTTCTATTGACTCATGACCCAATATATTAGTTTTGGTCTATCAGATAACTGGTAAGCATTCAAAGTACAATTTGGATAGGTGTTAGGAACCCAAACTACTTGATCAAAAAATCAACTTCCTATATGACTTTACTTTCTTTAAACTTTATGGTTCTGACTGTTCATGGTCAATGGATGACTAGGGTTCATGGGGGATTTATACCAAGTGGCTAAGTTCTTATAACCTAGGTTCAGCCAAGCATGTTCTAAAATAAATAAACAATAATATACAGGGAACTGAACCAAAGATGGTGTAAGCACCCCATTTTTGCTATCCTCAATATAAGTGAATCCATAGAGCAGGTTTTCGGCTTTTAACCCAAAGGTTTGTGATTCTTTAATGAGCCCCACAGCAGGGTCATAGGTTATTACCTACTTGGATGTATAGGTCGTGAAATTATCTTTAAAATGAGACCAAAATCATCAAATTCTGACATCAAACAAGAAAGATATCACAGTTTGAAAGTGCAAGGGTATTCTCGTAATTATCATATGATGCATGCATTATCATTTAAACTTCAAATCATCATATCTTGATCATCTAATATCAGAATCAGATGATTCAAAGGTCAATATTCCTTATTTTCAGTGCTCTTCAAAGTGGATGTGAAAAATCCCAGGCAAAGGTCACCGGTGGGTCCCATGCAAGCTTTCATGTAAAATTATCGATAGAACTTCAAAGCTTCATATCTTTGCCGTTCTATATCAGATTCAGATGATTCAAAAGTCATTATTCTTCATTTGTGATATTCTACAAAGTGGACGTGAAAAATTTGATACAGAAATCTCTGAAAGCTCCCATGCAAAATTACATGTCGAAATGGTCGCTTAATCTTTGAAAATTCATATTTTGGTCACCCCACATCCAAATCATGTGATTTTAGTTTCAATATGTTCCATTTTTAGTACTCTACAAAGTGGATGTCAAGGATTTCAGGTAGAAGTTTCCGAAGGATCCCATGCAGAATGGTTAGCCAAATTATCGATAATTGGCCTGCTTAAACTTCAGAAATTCATAAGTTGGCCATTTTATTTTCAAATGAGGTGATTCAAGTTCCAATATTCCTCATTTTTAGTGTTCTACAAAGTACGTAGAAAATTTAGAATAGAGGCTATCGAAAAATTTCACATGGAATGGTGGCAGAATTGGACTATGAAATGATAGAAGAAGTCAACTTGGTCCAAACCAGCTCAACCCAATTTAGTTCAACTCAGCTCGGCCCAGCTCAGACCAATCCGGACCAAGTCATGTCGGCCGATATGCATGTATTTCTTATATATATAGGAAAGAAAGGAAAGAAAAGCCTAGAAAGAGAGAGAAGAGAAAGAAGCCGTAAGAAAGAGAAATGGAGAAGGAAAAAAAGGAAAGCCGAGAAGAGAGAAGAAGGAAAGAACGTGAGAGAAAGAGAAAGGGAGAAGAAAAAAAGGAAAGCCGAGAAGAGAGAAGAAGGAAAGAACGTAAGAGAGAGAGAGAAGGGGAGTTTTCTAGAAGAGAAGAGAAAGAAGCCGTGAGAGAGGGAGAAGGAAAAAAGGAAAGAAGAGAAGAAGGAAAGAAGAAGAAAAGGAAGGAAGAGAGAAGGAGAAGGTTTTCTAGAAGAAAAACGTGAGAAAAGAGAAAGGGAGAAGGAAAAAAGGAAAGAAGAGAAGAAGGAAAGAAGAAAAAAAGGAAGGAAGAGAAAAAAAGAAAAGAGAGAAAAGGGGAAAAGGGAGACGTGAAAAGAGGGAGGTTTTTCTAGAAGAAAAACGTGAGAAAGAAAGAGGGAGAAGGAAAAAAGGAAAGAAGAGAAGAAGGAAAGAAGAAGAAAAGGAAGAAAGAGAGAAGAAGGAAAGAGAGAAAAGGGAGAAGAGAGGCCGTGAGAGAGGGAGAGTAGAGTTTTCTAAAAGAGAGGAGAAGAGGAGAGAGAGGGAGAGTAGAGTTTTCTAAAAGAGAGGAGAAGAAGAGAGAGAAAAGAGAGGAGAAAAATGTGAAGAGAGAGAGAAGAAGGGGAAGAAGCCAAGAGAAAGAGAGAAGCCAAGAGAAGAGAGAAAGGAGCAGAGAAGATGAGAATGAGGATTCACCTTCAAAAATCTTGATACGATCTCCAAAAAAGTCCTACATCAAAGGTTTTGCTCCATTCGAGCTCATGGTTGGTACCCTAAAATGAATTTAGTGGTCTTTAGAAGGTTTGAATGTTGATTTTGCTTGAAAATGCTTATTTTCATTAAATCTCAATCATGAATGCTCTATTGCATGCATGTTGATGTTAAGATGCTCATGTCTAACATTTTTTATGTATGATAATTTATTTAAACTATTAATGATGAAGATTTGAGTACTATATGATGATGTTTGATGTTTTCGATAAATTTTACAAAGTGGATTTCTAATCTGAAATTTTTAGATTTAGGATCCAAAATTTGGACGTGCATCTCATGTGATTTTTTTTAGATTTTTGAAGCCCAATTTTTTATGGGATTCTCTCTAATATGTTAGAAGACTCCCCTAGAAATTTCGTTCCATTTGGAATTGAGAAACTCTATCAAAAAAATTATTCTTTAGCATTGCTGTCATACTCGGGTATAATGCAATCCCCTATCAGAAAGTCTCTAGAAAATGATTTTATGGCCATAATCAGAAAAAAAACTTCATATGAATTTTTTAAATATGGAAGTCTTCTAAAAAATGGCACTAGTTTCGGATTTTTTCGATTTTTTTTTGAATTGATATTGATTTTGAAGTGCATAGTGCTCTGTTTTTGAATATGTTAGGATGTATTGATTGGCATGATTGAAAAGTATCTTTTTCACAAAGAGAATGTTCTGTTTTCACTTGTTTTTCTTGATGAAATTTTAGATCTGTCAATTATCTACATGGACATATGTTTGGTTTTAATTTTCATTAAGTATGAAATTTTATACGGAATTTATGGTGCAACTGGTCAAAAATCTAAAATAGACTTGACCAGTGCACATATCCAGTCTTGTGGCATTCATTTGACCTGGTTTGGTCCTCTGTTGGGATTCGACCCCTTCAGATGAAATGTGGCATGTCAAGTCATCTTTCTGTGAAAAAAAATAGAACTTAATTTGAGTTACAGAAGACCTACTTATGGTCATTTTGGTGTAATGTGACAGAATTTGAAAGCAGTTCCTTGTTTATGCAATATTTGAAACTTTGTATCACAATTTTTGACATTTTTGAGTCATTATTCATTCCAAATGTCTTCATAAAAGTTACAATATTTTCAAAAAACTTTTTGAATATATGTTTTTCATAATTTTGGATTTTTCAGAAAGGTTTCATTGATGTCTCATTCACTGTAACATGCAATTAACTGTTTGAGTGATTTGGTAAATTCTATCATGTTTGATTGCATACTTGCTATATTTAGAGTATCTACATGTCATATTTAGATAAATGACCATATTTAGAGTATTCACATGCTTTGTTTGGATTGTGCACATATCATATTTGTCATATCCATGTGTTTCTATATTTGGTAGAATAAATAGATTTTTTTGCCATATTTATCAATATTTTGATAATTATCACATTTAAACATGCCATGTTTAGACTTGTCATGCTTAGAATATAGCATATTAAGTTTTATCATGTTTAAATAAATTTTTATGGTATCATATGCCATGTTAGGGAGATTTTTATAATCTTATTATATGTTGTGATAGTTATCATAAATATCATACATGTCATGCTTAGATAGAATATTCCATTTGTGACAATAACTTCATTTTTTGCAACACCCTAGTTGAACTATCATGTATGCACACTTCTAGACGACAATCTAGGCGTGGGGACGTGCATTTAGGCACCCACATTCTTGGGAAGGGCATAATGAAAAATAATAAAAAAACCTTAATAAAGAAAGAAAATGATTTGCCAAACCTTCCAAAATTAGAGCTTAGGGTGAAAATGGTAGCTCAGGACGATTTTCACCCCTCAGTAAACCCTAAACCTATAATAGGTTTTAAACCCTAAATCTAGAATAAGTTCTCAATCCTAAACCTAAAACAGGTTATTTCATCCATTTTCAAACTACGTAGATTATGATTCCTAGGTCAAACCCTAGGATACGTAGGCCATTTGGGAGAATCCCAAATTCGTATCCACACCTTAGTCCATTCAGACTATCCATAGATTCACTTTGATATCCACCCATCATCCATCATCCCGAACTACGTGGATTCTGATTCCTAGGGCAAACCCTATGATACGTAGGTCATTTGGGAAAATCCCAAATTCGGATCCACACCTTAGTCAATTCGGACTATCCATAGATCCACTTGGATATCCACCCATCATCCCGAACTTCGCGGATTCTGATTCCTAGGACAAACCCTAGGATACGTAGGCTATTTGGGAAAATTCCAAATTCGGATCCACACCTTAGTCCACTCGGACTATCCATAGATCCATTAGGATATCCATCTACATTTTAACCCAAATAGGGTGATCCACATTCTAACTCAGAAAGGGTTATCCACATTTTGACGCAAATAGGGTTATCCACATTCAGACCCAGAAAGGGTTATCTATTCTTAGATCCACTAGGACTGATTTGCGTAGTTTGAAGCAGATTCGATTTATTGATGTGTTCTTTCAAGATTAGGGTGTGGAATCGTATTTGGGAATCTCTCCAAACTGCCTACGTATCTTAGGGTTTTGCCCTAAGAATCAAGATTCGCGTAGTTTGAAATGCGGATTCTTCATTCATGTGTATATTCTTTCAAGATCAGGGTAGAACCATGTTTGAGAATCTCTCCAAACTGCCTACGTATCTTAGGGTGCTGCCCTAAGAATCAGAATCCACGTAGTTTGAATTGCAGATTTAAATCATTGATATGTTCTTTCAAAAATCAGAGTGGTGATCCTAAATGCTCTATGATTGGATTCACATCACACCTAACTAGTTCTTTGTACCCTAGAAGAAATGAGCTGAGGGGTAAGGATTGTCCTAAAACTATTCTTGTCCTAAAACCTTAATTTGGAAGTGTTGGCTAGGCTTCATGATTCTTGATTAAGATTTTTATCAATTTTCATTTTTACCCTTCCCATGAATATGGATGCCTAAATGCACGTCCTCACACTTAAAATGTCTGCTAGGTGTATAAGCATGGCAGTTCCACTACGGTGTTGTAGAAAATAAGTTATTGCCAAATAATGAAAAATATTCAAACAAGGCATATAACAATGGATCATTTCAGATATAGCAAGAAAACATGTGAATCATCACAACAAGAAGCATTTGAACAAGTATAATAGGAAGAAATCATATGAACATCAAAATGTAGTAGACAAATAAAATGGCATATCATGTATTATTTTCAATCAAATTATGTCTCAATGTGTATCAGATGGGATTCTCTAGATCTCATTATGATCAATACCTCAAATTTCATCAAAACAATCAAGATCAACGGCTCAGATCTCACATCAGGATATAATCATGATCATACTAGGAAATTAATGGCTTAGATTTCTCCACATTTATCATGTTCAAGCTAAGACCAAAGGTTAAAATTCAATCAAAACACTTATGATGAAAATCCAACGTCTAAAGCACTCTTTATGGTAATCCAACCGTTCAAATTCATTCAAATCACTCCCAAAGATAATCTAACGGTTCAAATCACTCAAGATGATAATTTAACCATTCATATTTATTTAAATCACTCTTGATCAAGAGCTAATGGTTCAAATTCCTCTAAGACACTCATGATCAAGATCTAAGGGTTTATATTTCGTATTATTCATGATCAATGGCTAGATTCATTTCATTACAAGATCCAAATCAAAATTAAACCTCCAAATGACTCATATTTAATATTCTCTCATGATCAAAATAAAAATCAATCATCCAATGGCTCACAATTAATCATATTAGAAACTCAAGATCAATGGTTAGATTTTAACCACATCAAATTTCAAGATCAATGGTCAATATTTATTCATGTGAAAATTCAACATCACATGACCATATTTTTAATCACATTGAATTCAATCATCAATTGTCTAGATTTCATTCACATTAAAAATCCTAAAATAAAGGTCATGTTTTATTCACATTAAATTCCACATCTATGGCCATAATTTTATCAAAGTTTCAAGATCGATGTCAATAATTTAGTCCCATGAAAATTCAAAATCCAATGGCCAGATTCTGATCACATAAAATATTCATTCAATTATCAAGTTTTGTTCACATAAAATATTCATTCAATTATCAGGTTTTGATCACATAAAATATTCATTCAATTATCAGGTTTTGCTCACATAAAATATTCATTCAATTATCAGGCTTTGATCACATAAAATGTTCATTCAATATAACTGGCTCACAATTAATTGATTAAAATTCAATATCAATGGCTCAAAATTCAATATTAATGGCCCACACTTGGTAAGGGTATTGATCAAGGAGGAGTTAGAGTTTTAACTGCTGACTGGGATTATCTCGGGTTTGGAAGTTGTAGCAGTGGGATGCAACATATTTTGAGGGAGAGGGTTATACAACAGGTGCATGAAGGTGCACAGTAGCCGAGTGTGCCAAGTCTTGCGGGCAAGTTATTGAGTCTGGTTTGGTCTTCCTGAGGGTTAGACAGATTGCTGTGGATGAAGTGGGGACTTGGCTGGGTAGTGCTTAGGTGGGTTGATGGCCATGGCCGGGGATTTCAAGCTGTATGTTTATGGAGTTGGGTGATAAGGAGGACAAGTGGTGGGTTTAATGGTGATTGTGCAACAAGCATAGATGAGGTGGCATTAGGAGGTTCTTCATGGTTTAGATAGGTTTGGGTCTTCATGGTGCTGGCGGCACTAGGATTTCAGTGAGTGGAAGGGAAGAAGGATGAAACCAGGTGGCAGCTGGGTTTAATGATTGCGGGGAGATGGAAGTTCATGGTGGTTGGTGTATGGTTGTACAGAGGTTCGGGGTTTGGTGTGATCTGCAAGGAAGTTGAAAGCCATAGGATAGCAAAATGGAGGTTGGATTGCAAGGCGGAGAAACAACTAGAAATAAAAATATAAAAGAAGAGTGCAATAGGGTGATTGCCATGTTTACCTCTGCCTCTCTTCTCATTCGATTTGCAACTTTTCTTATTCTTCTTTGCTCTTGCTCTGCTGCTTCTTTGTCCATGCTGCTTTCTTCTTCTTCTTCTTCTTCTTCTTCTTCATCCCTCTCTCGTTTCAGATTTCCCCCCTAGGATTTTCCCAAATCCATCTCTCCGGTTCTCTCTATTCGACCCCCCTTTCTCTGAGTTTCTACCTCTCTTCCTTTTGCACTCACCGCTCTCTTCTTTCAATTTTCTTTTTCTCTCCACCACTGACTCCCAATCTCTTTCTTCTTTGCTTTTTCTTTCAATCGGATCCTCCCTTCTCCTTCCTATTATGATTCTTCTTTCTTTTTTTCTCCATCGGTCTCACTTTCTTCTCTCTCTCAGTCTCGGTAGGAGTCCCGTTTTTTCTTTCCATTTTCTGCTTCTTTCTCTGTTTACTCTCTCTAAATTTCTTTCCATTCTCCTCTTCGAGTCTCTTTTCTTCTTTCCTTATCTGGCCAGCTCTCCATATCTTTCTTTCTATTTCTTACTCCCATATTCGGTCTGCCACCTTCCCTCTCTTTCCTTCTATTCTTTTTCCCTCTCAATCTCTCTAAATCTCTCGGATTCTCTTTCCAGCCTCATCTTTCCATTCTTTCTTATTTCTTTCCTTTTTGGCCGATTCAGTCTCTTCTTTCCTTCTGGCCGATTCTCCTAATCTTCACTTCCCTCGGCTCTCTTAATCCCATCTTGTTTTTCTCTTTCCTTTTCTTCTCCAGCTGGCCAATCCGTCATTCCTTTTTCATACTTAAACTGGTTGACACACGTACCATGTATTCATATCCATATATTATGCAATATATATTATATACTTTAAACCATATAATATATAATATAATATACATCATTTAATACATACTATGCATAATGTAACCAATTCGGTATGAATTGATCTGAGCTGGGCCAAGCTTAATTGTCTGGTCTAAACTGGTTTGGGCTGACTTGAGTTGACTGGGTTTTCTCTCTTTATCATTTTAAGAGCTGTTTCGGCTTGTAACTTTGCATGGAGTCTTTTGACCACCGTTGTCTTGGATTTTCTGCGTCCACTTTGTAGAGCACTAAAAATGAGGAATTGATGCTGGAATCACCTAATTTGGACGTCAGATGAGCAAGATATGAGAAGATGAAGTTTAAATAATTAAAATTACGATAATTCGTATGCAAACCTTTGGATAATTATTATTAATTTTAAGAAAATCCCTTGTATTTGTTTTCGGACTAAAATCGTCATATCATCTTCGTTTGACATTAAAATTAAGCAATTCTAGTTTCATTTTGAAGGTATTTTCAAGACCTACGTATCCATGCAGGTTGCAGCCCATGACCTTATTGTGGGGCCACCAAAAATCGTGTCGAAGTCGCAACCAAAAATCCAAACCTTGCATTGGGACCCACAAACACGACGTATGTGTTCATTTAGGCTCCTACACACTGGGGATCATTTCAGTTCTTCTCAAAACATTATAGAGAGCATGTCGGGACTGATCGACTGTCATTTTTTGAGGAAGTTTCACTCGCCTCCCTTGTACTTTTCCAAACATTCTCTCATCTCTCCCACTTTGCTGTCTACACTCCAGTAAGACTTTGTTTAACTGGGGATGACAAAAATGGGGTGCTTACAGTAAATAGAAACCCCGCCAAGCAAAGAGGTACATACTCACAAGCACAATCTTTGGAACGGATAAACCTCGCCAAGCAAAGAAGTGATCACGCCATGCAAGGGGATAAGGTAAAGGATCCTGCCAAATAAGAGGATGGTCCCACTAAGCAAAGGGGATAAGGTGATCCTACTAAGCAAGAGGATGGTTCCGCCAAGCAAGGGGATGAGGTAAGGATCCTGTCAAGCAAGAGGATGGTCCCGCCAAGCAAGGGGATAAGGTAAATGATCATGCCAAGGAAGATGAAGGTCTCGCCAAGCAAAGGGGATAAGGTGATTATGCTAAGTAAGAGGATGGTCTCGCCAAGTAAGAAGATGAGGTAAGTGATCCTGCCAAGCAAGAGGATGGTCCCGCCAAGCAAAAGGGATGAGGTAAAAGATCCTGCCAAGCAAGAAGATGATCCCGCCAAGTAAGGGTGTCAAAAATGGGCCCGTCCCGGTAGCACGGACCGAGCCAGCTCGATATAACCCGAACCCAGTTCGAATGGATAGGTTTCGGTCTCGGCTTGTAAAGCCCGATACTATTTCAGCCCAAACCGAAACCAGACCGGCCTGGGCCATTAAGAAGCCCGAACTAGCCTGAACCAATAATACCTAACCTGAACACCGGTAAGGTCCATCCAGGCTTAGTTTCTTAATTTTAATGGTTTTAAATTTTGATGGATTATATTACACTATTATAGTTCACTTCTTGATCCAAAAGATTATATAAATCTATAGTTGAAAAGAGCATGTTAATTGTTATAATTTATTGAATTATATACATATAGAAGGAATGATGCTAATTTTATAGATAGAAATAATAAATAGGCTATATATCTTACATATAAAATAGGCCCGATAAGCTTGATAAGTCTCGTTTGGACCGAACCAGTCCGAAATCACCTCAATAAGCCCAGCTCGATAACAAACCGACACCGGACCAGCCCGATAGTTATTGTGTCCAGCGCAGTCAACCCAGCCCGAACCCTTAATGGACATGTTTTGGGCTAGGCTTATAAAACCTGACACCGATTCAACCCGGACCGAAACCGGTTCGAACCGGCCCGTTGACACCCTTACCGCCAAGCAAAGGGGATAGAGTAAATGATCCTGCCAAGCAAGAGGATGGTCCCACCAAGCAAGAGGATGAGTGAGTGATCTTGACAAGCAAAAGGGATAAGGTAAATGATCTTGCCAAGCAAGAGGATGGTCCCACAAAGCGAAGGGGATGCAATGGTTTTACAAGAATAGGGTGTGGGTCCGTATTTGAGTCTCTTTCCTAAACTACAATTGTAGCAGGAATGATTGGATAAGCCAAATCATAGTTGTGAAGGCGCCGCCTAGGCCTTGGTGGCGCCTTGGTCGCCTTGGTCGTCCATCAAGCCTCCAACGCCTTGGTTCGCCTTGGTGCCTTGACAACTATGAGTCAAATTCCAATGATGTGATCTGTCAGAGATGCAGGTTTGAACAACATGTGAAGAATGGAGCAGAAATGTTGAAATGCTGGTGTTGAAGAAACCCAATCTGTCCTGACTCCCCTCTCCTTTAATGGTTTTCTGCAACAAACCCCCCTCTTGCATCCGTTCCCAACTCCACCTCATATGCATTAATATCCGATAGAAGAAGGTTCTTCTTTCCAGCCTCTAAATTGCTCACTTTAGTACCAATAGATAAAAACTTCACTCATTCGACATTGCTCAAACGTAACAGCTGATTAATAGGTATGATTGCGAACTTTGAATGTACTGCATCTAATCGACTTCTATGAGTACAAAAAGAACTTGATTGTACATTGTTATGGACAATTTCAAAGATGGAACTACCAACCATACGTTAAGCACATGGAAGCTCTGAAGGTAATCAATTTTGTAATTGTGCTTCCTTATGTAGTTTTATTTTATTTTACAGGTTGGATACAAATCAATAATCTCCTATAAAAATTAACCAGTCATTCCTCTAAGAACCTAGAGAATCTTTCATTGTCTTCCTTTTGAAATCTATTACTTTGGAAGCTTTGGAAGTTGGACCCCATGACCTGCCAAACCATTCACTGATTGAATCAAGACATCAAGGCACATATATTGGTAAAACTAATATCCCGCAAGCACCCACTTGGACGGATGGTTGGCCCTTTCTTGGTGAAGCATGTCCTTGGAGGTAGGTATGAGTTCAAGCCTCCTTTTGCACCTATTCCTCACCGCAATAGTATAACATAGAATCAAGGATAATTATCGTGTACTGGTAGTGTATTGATCAGTCAATTTTTTAAGAGATGTATAACGTATCATATCGTATCGTGGATGTGGTGGATAAACTAGGACACGGGGCAATATACACACAAGGATGATTAGAATACATGCAAAACACAATTTTTAAGCATAAAAACACTATAATAAATAATCTTGAAGTATTACCAAGGATTAAAGACATAATTGATGACATTCAACGAGCTACAACCTTCAGTTCACATGAACAGTAGGTTTTTAGCAAAGAAGAAGATCAGAAAAGTGAACGAAAAAAATAATAAAAAATAAATAAAATATCAGTTGCATCAAACTTTATATGTGTATTGACCGTATTGAAGTGTATCGGTTCATATCAAGCTATATCGAGCCATATCGGTAATTGTATTTTATTTTTTGCGAGAATGAAAACTTAAATATATTGATACATATCGAGTGTATCGACCGTATCGAAGTGTATCGAGCCGTATAGGTTCGATACGGTCGATACATGTGGATTCATTTTTTGTTTAAATAAAAGAGATATGTATCGAAGAGTATCTTATCAACAACAAAAAAAAAAAAAAAAAAAAAAACCCTCATATACCCAAGCAGGGTTCCTAGTTTGGGATCTTCATCTGCTCAACTAGTCTAGTATTGCCTATGATCATGGTTTTAAGTATCGATACGATAAGGTCGATATGCACCGATATGTATCCGTATCGTAAGGGTCAACACGATACCCCTTCGATACATCTCCCAATTTTTAAAATAGTGTCTATCACTGTGTATCCACCAGTCGATACGCAGTGATACAAGTCGATACGGCTAAAATTAAATTTCGAAAAAAAAATAAACAAAAAGTATCAATCATATTGAAGAGTATCGACAGATACAAGTTGATACAGGCTTTAAAAGGAATGTCATCTTCATTTCCTACTACTTTTTGCAAACCAGCAAAAAGAGTTTGTAAGAAGGTTGGATTTCAACCATTATTTGTAAACCAATCACTCTCCAAACTCTAAAGCTTTGATTATGCATCAAAAAAAAACTCAGAAGCAAGCATTCAACTGTTGTTTCAATCGAAGGTTTCGATTGAAGTTTAATCTATCATTGAAACAAAACCTGGGGGAAAAAGTTAAAAACATTCAACTTCAACATGGTATTAGTAATTTAGTATGAATGTAAGAAACATTTTCCTTCTTAATGTTACTTATTATAGTGTTTTTATACTTTAAAAATGTGTTTTGCATATTCCTTAATCATTCCCGTGTGTATCTTGTCCTGTATCCAAGCGTATCCACCGTATCCATGATACGATGCGATACGTCTCTTCAAATCGTCCAATCGAAACGTACTGATACACGATACTTTAGTCCTTGCTTGTGATGCCTCTAACTATGTCATTTCTATATCTGTACTTGAGAAGTAACTCCAAGGGACGATCTCTCCATTCCTTTGTCTAGCACAATTCCAAAGGAATTAGGAAACCTCATAAGTCTGAATGCATTGGATTTCAGGAAGAATGTGTAACAGGAGGGGGAGCTGGGAAGGAAAAAGGAGATGGGAGGAAGAAGAAGAATGTTTTAAAAATTATTCTGCACATAAACGCCAAACATATTTCTCATTATATAATCTATTATATCTAGTAGTTTACCTAACACATTTTTATTTTTGATCAGAAATGATTTTCATTAATGACTTTTTATAAATAGATCATAAAAAAAAAACAAAAATGATACCAAAGAGAGCTTTAACTGCACTACTTTTCAATTTTATGATATTATATTACTTTGTAAAAAGTGAGATTAAATATATAAATTCCAGATCTGATTTGGATTTAGTTTTTTCAGTTAATTGGTCTCTTTAGGACACCCAAACATGGTCTGCTCAGGGAGGAAGTGATGCAGGAGCTGCTTCTGGTCCTCTGATCGGTGGGCTAAGAAGTAAGAAATACCATCGCAGAACCATTCCTCTCAGCCCCTAGAGCCACCCTGCGGCTCCTCTGTTGGGACTTAGTTTATTGCTTTGTTTTATTCCTAGTAATGGGCTTTAGTTGTTAATTTTTAGGCCCATTTATTTTGTTCGCTTGATCCTTAAATTTCAGTAGATGAGGATGATTATTTTATTGTTTCTTATCCCAAGGAGATAGCCCCCCACGATTTATCAAGACTCCCTTCTAATCGTGGATAGCTTTTAGGTGTTATTTGATTTATCTAAAAGAATTCCGGCAGCCTAATTTGATATGAAACTCCTATCTTGGTCGACATCAAAGGGTTCTATTTAGGTTATGTTGGGAACCACAGCTCCCACAATTATTTTATGAATAAGAATGTGGCTGCTGCCTTCTTCAACTGTAGGACTCAGCTTTGGGTGAGAAGCTAGTAAGGTTGACGGGAAATCAACTTAATTCATAAGTGAGAAGTCTCTGTCCATATCCTTCAATCTTATTCTCTCTCACTCTCCAGCACAAGTAAGTTTATTTCTGCAATTTACTTTCAGAACTGATTCACATTGTTCATGCTTCATGGATCTCAATACATGGTTGGTTTCTGGTTTTGTTTTTCATCCAAGTCTTCTCAAATTTGGGATTAGTATTACTGTGTAGCTGAATCAAGTACTGCCTGGGTTATAATTCGATCTCTGGTATTCTGTTTGCTGTTCCTTGCTCACGACTGCAAGATATCATACTTGCTATTGATCCTTATGGTTCTACTACTCTTCTGTTTGCTGTTCCTTGCTCACGACTGGAAGATATCATACCTGCTATTGATCCTTCTGGTTCTACTACTGTTCTGTTATTGGTTGCTGTTATACCTGAAGTTTACCACTTTTCTGCTGAGAATCGAATTCTGTTGATGATTACCGAATCTCTCCCCATTGATCCTGTGATCTATTATTTTTGAATCTGTTAAACTACAATCTGCTGGCATTGATTGTTAGTTTAGTAATCCTAGTCCGGTTCTATTTGCTGCTGTCGACATTGACCGATAGATTTCTATCAGTTTATTGTTTGCTTGATATCTGCTTATTCATCCATTAGTTTCTTATCAGATTTGGTTCTAGTAAGATACTATCTGTCCAAGTTTGACCAACATCTACCAGTCAGATTTTGACTTTTCTATTTCAATCAAATAAACACTTGCTTATGTTCTCTAGTCCTAGCAGTACAAGGGTTCAACATAACTCTCAAATCTTTGGATAATGTGTTAATATCATTCCTTACTGGTGTTTAAATTCTGGTTTGCATCCGTTGAATAGATCTCTTGATACTGCTACTGTTTATATTCTAGTTCTGTCCAGTCACTGCGATTCTAGCTATTTGGATATCCTACCCTCATCAGGAAGCATTCTCTTCATTTCGGGTTTATCTTAATTTATTATCCAGAGTTTAGGTCAGTTAGGATGCTCCAATTACAGGAGGTAAGGTTCAGTTTGGATGACTCAAAGACTTATATTTTTTGGCCTGCGATAGGGAGAGATTTCCTTATCTATATGGGTTAATTATTAGGTAGTTAATTCAAGCCAGGTCACTGTTGTTGTTGTGCATGGGAGTTTCCGTATTTTATTTCTTTATCCAAACAAGTGTAAGGCTGTTCTGTCCCCACGATTTGAAGAATGGAATTTAGTTTGATTTAGTTTACTTTGAAGTGGAGGTTGGTGCCTCTCCTTCTCTCTCCTTTCTTCCCCCTCCCCTGAATTGGGTTATCTCATCCTTCTCTCCTTATTCTCTTTCTTCCCACCACAAGCAAATCCCAGCCCTCCAATCTGAGCTTAAATTGGTTAATCTTTTTATCATTCCAGTTGAGTTTGTGCTTCCACGTTGCAATTTCAACAACAGACTCCTTATCATTGATTTCATATCATTGGATCATGGTCTGGTCGATGATTTCATAGGGTTGAGGATGGATGTTAATCATGCGATGAAGATCCTCCTGTTCTACAAAACTCGATGACGAGTTTTTATTTAACCTGGAAGGGAATAGTGAAAGACCTGGTATGGTCTGGTTCAAGTAGGGCTGGTGTAGTTCAAATCTGGTCTTATCAATTGAATTATCTCCAGTGTCCAGATTCAGTGAATCTGGCCAGCTCAGAGTTCAGTTTCATCATCTTATCAAAAAATCTGGCCACCCGAGTTGTGGGATAGTTTAGCTGCACTATTTTTCAATTTTATTATATTAAATTACTTATACTAAATTACATTGTAAAGACTGGAAGTAAATAATATAAATTCCACATCTAATTTGGATTCAGTTTGCAGTTATTTAGTTTCTTTGGGACACCCAAACATAGTTGGCTCAGGGAGTAAGTTTTCCCTTCAGTTTGGATTTATCTTCTATTTATTATTCAAAAGCTTGGGTCAGACTAGGACTCCTACGTTTTTCTTACCAGCAGTAGGGAGAGAGAACCTTATCTATTTGGGTTAATTATTGGGTATTTAAGTCAGGCCAGGTCATTGCCGTTGTTCTGTATGCGAGTTTCCTAATTTGTTTCTGTTTTATTTTATTAATTTATATCTTTATTTAAACAAATGTAAGGCCATTCAGTCTCCCATGATTTGAAGAATAGAATTCAGTTAGATTTAGTTTATTTTGAAGTGGAGGCTGGTGCCTCTCCTTCTCTCTCTCCTTTCTCCCTCCCACCATACAAATTGAGTTTTCTCTTTCTTCTCTACTTATTCTCTTTCTTCCCACCACAAGCAAATCCCAGCCATCCAATCTGCATCAGCTAATCTAATGAGTGCAACTAAAACGCAACTAACTTGGACAGTTGAACTTTAACATTAAATTGGACCCTAACGTTCCTATTCCAATATGCATACTTAAAACCCTAAAGATGGGCCCATAAAACGGGCTAGTTACATTAAAAATAAGGATTAAAATCTTGAGTCTTGAGGTCGTCTCGTCCTTGAGCCAAACTGAGATTTCTGAGATCTCGGTAGATATCTCGGCAAGAACATGCCGAAAAGGCGCGAAGGACAAAAATGAGTGTTTTGAACATTTTAAGACCATTTTAAGTCTTGATACTCTAGGGAAATACTATTTTAACATATATTAACATATTTAAAGTCATACAATGATACAAATACTCAGAGTCAAAGTCTCAATTACTCAAAATCAAATACAATGATGCACCTAGTCCCAGGCCCCCAACTCCCAAGTAGTCAAGTAGACCATATAATCATAATTCATACATTATGTCAAGACCAGTCAAGAGAACTGGTCGAAAACTAGTCGAAAATGTCAAGAAATGATCGAAAACTGATAAAAAAATGTTGAGAAATGGTTGCAAATGTCGAGACCGGTCAAGAATCTTGAGATCTCATCTTGTACCTAGTCTCGTCTCGACTAAGTCAAGAAGTTTGAGAAAGTCCAAGAACCAAGGCCCGCAGTACTCAACCATGGGCCAAAATAAAGTTCTCTAAAGCCCAATTAACCGATTGGACACCATTAACTGCATCATTTCCCCTTATTCTTCTTCTCTGTTCATCTTATTCACCAGTTCCCTTATTGATAGCTAGTTCTTCTTCTTACCTCTTCCATCGACCTGTAAAATTTTCCTCACTAATACTTCACAACACCTTTTAGTTGTTCATCTATATTTACTGGATTTATTTCTAATCTGCAATTCTGAGTTTCTGTGTTCTGTTGGATTAATATAGACCTGAATCTGAGATCTGATGATTTGGCTTATTTTTCAGTTTCTTGCCTTACATTGAAAATACACAGCCTGGAATTCATCTACTAGACTATATCTCATATTCAGGATTTCTAGATCAATTATAGTTCTGGCTAAGCTCTACACTTGACCATACTTTCAAACAAAATTATCATTGGATGTTGAGATTGAATTTCACTTATTTTCAGTTGATGCTATTGACTTCTACAGTCCTGCTTGTAGTTCTAGTTTCTAGATTCTTCCTAGAATCTTTGAACTGCATTACAGGGATTTTTGAAATTTTATTTTGCAAAAGGAATTCTACACTTCTAGTAAATAACAGTTTGTCTTTGTCAAGAGTTCTTTTGTCATTTATGATTTGATAATGGCAAATTTGCAATTCAACCCATATGAATTGGCTTCTAAATCAGTTATACAATATGCAAGTCTATCTTTGATAGTTTTGAGGTTTCAGAAGTTAAATATGTAGAGGCTATCAAGCCTTAGAAGACTCTAGTACATGGATAGTCATGGATATCTTTGAATATGTGAGTCTATCACAGACGTTGGAGTCCTCTAATCATCCAATGCCACTAGAGTATGAAGGGTCTTGATCTTCAGAAATCATCTCTGTGCCATGTGTGTCACTAATTAGTTCTACACATAGTGCCACGAAGGGGGAAAATCAAAGAATATGAGCTTCATAAATTATTATGTCTATAGTGGGAGGGTTCATACAAAGTCTTATATGAAAAGGCAGCCATCCTCACTTGCTCTAAAAAGAGAATTAGAATAAACTAAAGTTTAGCATCTGTTTATTTTTTTCCCAGGTCAGAAACTTCTGTTCATGTTACCAGTTGTAAAATAATAGGAAGTACCTAAATGCCTGCTCTGCAACTTCTTCTGTCTTGTTTAGTCACTTCACAGGATTTCTCACCCTCTTTTGTCATCTACTTCTATTAGTCAGTCCCCACTACAGATCCTCCCAACCTGAAAGCAGGTTCAACCCTTTCAAAACCTACATTTCAGCAGCTAAACATAGGATCATTTACTGCATCAATGTGCCATAAGGCCCCAAAAGAGTTGAGAGAGAGAGAACAGCTAATTGTACAATTACAGTCACCAGCCTTTGTAAGCTTTGGCACTGTTGCAAATCCAAGAGCTTTTCCATATTAGACAACCTTGCTTGATAGGCATTCCACTAATGGCAAAATAGTAAATACCACCATCAATTGTGGGGCATAGCAATTTTCTTAAAAATATACCATTCTACACTTCCTTGGATGTAAATCAATGGAAGACCTTTTTCTGTAAAATCTGATATTACCTTACACCACTATACTTATCATTTCTATATTCATACAATTTCAGGATGCTGCCATTTTCTAAACTTTGAAGGTCACGGTTATCTAATCAATTTTTTTCACTTTGTATTCCTCCTCAAATTATATTATGGAGTGCAACGGTGTGTCAAATTGCTCTTATCAATGAAGAGGTTATAATTTTTACAAAAATGCTGATCAGTATAGTTTCTACAAAAAAAGATTCACACAATATCCAAATGTCATCGGCTGCCACATTTTTATAGTCATTTTTACATTTTTTTTAATGAATATTTTTACAAACACTTTAGCAGGGGCTATTTATTTTTCATTTTGAGTTTTCCTCCCAGTGAACCCTGACATAAGTGGAAGTATACGAAAATACATGCTTTTGATCATAGTTGTCAAGGCACCAACTGCCAAGGCGACCCAAGGCGCTAGAGGGTCGCCTGGGCGCCTAGGCATACCCAAAGCATTCCCAAGACATTTTAAGGATACATCTTTCATTAAGAGAGGATTTATACAAAAGGGAAGGGGTTAGAGCATTAATTGTTATTGTTTTTAATACATATGCATGATTCTATGTATCATGGTGTATAAATATAAACTTTATCTTTATACATCTAATAGAAATGCTAAGGCATCAATTAAAAAGATAAATAAATAAATAAAACAACGAGTGGTACCATAATCGACAACAGCCCAGGGCTTTAAAAACCACTACGACGCCTAGGCAATGCCTTGATAACTATGTTATGAAGCTCATATTCTTTGATTTTCTACTTTATATATGCAAACAGACAACACTCAGGTTCTTTCTCCCAGAAGAAAACCCATGCAAGAAAAGAATAGTTTGCATACCTGAGGACTATTTAGACTCTTCAATGCATCTGTGACTGCTTGAACAGTACCCTGCACATCAGCTTTAATAACCACTGGCATCTCAACTCTCTCAGGCACATCTTCTGATGCATCACGAACATCTTGTCACACCCCAATTCTGATCCAACCAGAATGGTGTGAGTGAACCGTCATTGAACCAACGATTCACGCCAGGATCTCGAATAGGCCATGTCCACCCATACAAACCATTACACATAACCACAATCAGAATATAAATATACAGCAGAAGACTTTAAATAGAATGAACTGAGTATCTATTGATAATTTAAATAAATATCCCATTATTCAAATTCAAACACATAAAATAATAATCTTTTACATCTCTTAATACCAAGCAAAAATAACTGAAACAATTAAATAAAAATCCATCACAGGTACACGCAGAAAGGGCACTCGCATGAAGCATCATGCTCGTCCTTTCCTCCTTGTACGTCTAAAGCAGCCACACTCCCATACGCCGGAGCGTTCACGTAGTCATCCACAGTGTAACCTGCATCAACATCTAAAAACAATGTACGTACAAAGGGTGAGCTCACAACACAGCTCAGTAAGACAATCAGACAGTTTCACAATATTATGTATGAGTAACAATCATTTTATGCTGTGGTCTGGTTTTAAGTTTGCAATGTGTTATAGAAAGGTTTGATGGCCCCCGCACCTCTATACACGAGTGTGTGGCATCGCACAGTAGATCACACTACCACCAACCCACATGCACCCATCATGGAATAGAGATAGAGCTAAGGTATACCCGCACCTCCCCTGATACTCTACCCATACCAGTACCTAAGCCCCTACTGGCCAGGGCTCGCAAACTGGGCTCGCAACTAACCAATCCTATATGTCAACAATGTATGCTGTAAGACCCGCACTCTGAAAACCCGGTCTAAACCTTGGTTTTGTGTCGTGACAGGTCTTCCGATCATCACCGAGCCAGACGGGGCAAGCAGATAACAAACATGTACGAAATCGGACCGAAGTCGACCAATGATACCGATTTAGGTATACCGGTCGATGGTACCGGATGATGGTACCGGTCGACCGGTATGGCTCGCATGGCTATGTGCGGGAATTTGGAAATTAGTCTCGCGGGTCCCACTTTCCCGATTTCGAATCCTAGAAGTTTCCTAATCCTAGTAGGGTTACTAAACCCTATTTCTAGCCTATAAATACACCCTTAAACCCCTCAAATCCTTTCCATTGTTTCTCACAAACCCTAGAGAAGAGAAAGAGCTTGGAGAGGAGAAGGAGCTAGGAAGAAGAAGGAGGTGCCGCCATTACCGTTTGACGAAGCTCTCGCTACACTGTCAACGGTAAGTGTTTGGATCCATCTTCTTACCCTATGATGATTGTGTGGGTGGATCAATACCATGCAAAGTAGGTATTGATCTAAAACCCTAAATTGGCCAATAAACCCTAAGTTGCCGTCAAACCCTAGATTCGAGTTTCGAGATGATATTCATAGAAACGAGACTTGAATGAGTTGGGAACAGCTCTAACTCAAAGCCTAGACTTAGCATGGATAGGAGAAACCCCGAAAATCCATGGAGGATGATCGACGGCGGTCGAAGAACCCATGTATGGTCTTCCGGAGACATACCGGTCGACTATACCGGTTGCACATAGTGCGACCGGTATGTTGCGACCGCTACCTCTCGGGAGGTTATCCGTGGGGACCGGTCGACCATACCGGTCGCCAGTCTTTCCCTACAGACTGCGACCGGTACATGCCACCGGTCGGCCTCGAGGGCGGAGTTGTGATCCATGTTGGTTTCCGACCAACATGAAACCCTAAATAATATATTCTAATGAAACCCTAATATTATGTAGACGCCGTGACTTATCGTTTGGATCTTGCGACGTGGAGCAAGTTATTGAACGAAGCCGGTAAGGGAATCGACCTAAACCTAATAATTAATGGACAAGAAATCGTTGTTAATCATTGAATATCTATGATGTGATGTTTGTGCATATTCACATGCCATCCTTTACTTTCGGTTATTATTATTGTTCATGCATTCATAGGATGTGATTGTTAGGCATGTGATTGTTTTTCGTTGGTGTGTGGAGTGGGGCATGGGCCCGGGATCGCTCTTCACACCGGCACCTTTTGTAGTATTATCTATCTTAACAAGCTTGGTACGGATAGGGTATCGGGGAAGATCGTGGTACGTTGGTCTCCGATATTGATGTTGTCCCGACCATCGTTGGGTGGTACTGAGGATTCCGAGTCGACGCTGCCTTGTCCACGATGCTTTAGCTCTATCTCTATGCCGTAGGGTGTCGTGTTGGGATAGGGTCTACCCTGCGTATTGTTTCTATCCTAGTGGGTTAGTTGCGGGTAGGGTATCGGGGAGGTGAGGTTTAGGAGGTCTCCGACCCGGCTCGCACGCCTAGCTCTATCTCCATGCCGTGACGGCCGTGGCCGGGATAGAGCATACATTGTTGACATATAGGATTGGTTAGTTGCGAGCCCGGTTTGCGAGCCCGGCCGTTAGGGGCTTAGGTACCTGGTATGGGTAGAGTATCGGGGGAGGTGCGGGTATACCTTAGCTCTATCTCTATTCCATGATGGGTGTATGTGGGTTGGTGGTTGTGTGATTCTTGTGGCGACGCCACACACTCGTGTATAGAGGTGCGGGGCCACCAAACCTTTCTATAGCACATTGCAAACTTAAAACCAAACCACAAAGATAAAAATGATTGTTACTCATGCATAATCTTGTGAAACTGTCCCGATTGCCTTACTGAGCCGTGTTGTGTGCTCACCCTTTGTATATACATTGTTTTAGATCCGGATGCGGGTTATACGTGGACGATTACGTAAACGCTCCGGCGTATGGTGGTCTTTGCAGTGTTGGATGTACGCGGGAGAGGACGAGCATGACGCTTCATGCGAGTGCCCTTTCTGCGTGTACCTGATGGATTTTATTTAGTCGTTTCAGTTATTTTTGTTTGATATTAAGTGATGTAAAAGATTAGTAAAAGATTATTATTTTATGTTTGAATTTGAATAATGGGATATTTATTTAAATTATCAATAGATACTCAGTTCATTCTATTTTAAGTCTTCCACTGTATGTTTATATTCTGATTGTGGTTATGTGTAATTGGTTTGTATGGGGGAACACGGCCTATTCGAGATCCTGGTGTGAACCGTTGGTTCAATGACGGTTCACTCACACCGTTCTGGATGGATCAGAATTGGGGTGTGACAACTTGGTATCATGCTACACATAATGGGGTCGATGAACTGAGTTAGGAAGTTTAAAAATTTTAATATAAACACACCCTAAGCATTGTTTGATACCTGAGACGGACTAAGAAAGAGAATAATGTATTATTCTAAATATGAAACCTAATATGTGCACATACACTAGTTAGGAAAAACCATGAAACTTTCATTAAACAGAAAAGTGTATCAAATGAAATAGTGCTACAGTGGTACAGTCCACAAACCGGAAAGTTACCCCTGTTATATAAACAATCAAAAGAAAAGTAAATGGAAAATCATGGGGTAGGAGGCCCGGGAGGAATGGGGGTCCGCTATGTCATAGTCCCGCTCGTATGCGACCCTAAGCCACACACTGGTCCCGAGTCACTCGTAGACCACGAGCCAGGCGTCCCAACTCCCGACCCATCGATCGGCGAGATTCCGGGATGACCCTCCGGGTGTCCCCGATCTCGGTAAACATACCCAACACCGAGTCCGGGAGGGGGCTGAGATGGTCCAGCCATGGGAACGGATGGTGGTGGTACAGTGGAGACGTGGGGCGGGGCACCGGTGCTTCCCCAACTACATCGTCATCATCATCATCCCCCATCTCGCCGCATAGGCGCGCCTGCCGCGGCTGCCTGCTGCTGGCGCCGCTGCTACTCTTCCCAAGTGGACGAGGGCGAGCCTCCAACTCGTCATCGCTAACGGGCAGATCAACCATCCGCATCCCGTTTATCGCATCCCGGTCGATGTCGAAGTCATGGAGTCCTCAATGGCTGTCTCTCCTTCTGAAACTCACACCCGAGCGGCGAAGAAGGAAAGTGACGAGATGGCCATAGGGAAGGTTGCTGGCCCGATCGGCCACGGCCGCTCGATGCATAGTCCGGATGATGAGGTATGGAAGTGAGATCCGCTCTCCGGTGCGGACGCAATAAGTGATGTCCTGGGTGAGCCGAGACAACTCATTGTAGTGATCGCTCCGTGGCACTATATCGTCTTTGGATGATGCGGCGGGGTATAGGTCTCAAGCTAGCTGCCTTCATAGGAGCCCCAGGATTTAGTATCTGATGCGCTATCTCTCGGCGCAAATCCTCAGTTAAGTAACCTTTCGCCTTGGGGGCGCAGTATACCAAATCTCCATCATTGGGAACCCCAAGCAGATCAGCTAACTGGTGGGTGTTGAAGGAAATATGTACACCCCGGACGTAACTGGTGATGCGCAGATCCCTACACTGGTTCGGGTCTTCGACATCCCCTTCGAGTTCCGATTATCGCATAAAAGTGCTTAACTAGGTTAGGGCGTGTGGTCTCAGTGTAGGAAATAACCGGCAGCCAACCTAGAGCACCAAAAGCCGTCTCTACATTGAACCGGTGCAACTGTCCCACATTGACCCGTCGCCCGGATATAATACCCTTGTCATCAAACCAGGGAAACCGAGCCTGAGCTTCCAAAGAGCGAAACCAGAGCTCATCCAGCTGAGGGATAGGTGGAGAGGGAACCCGAGAACTGGAACCGTGTGATCGCTTCCCGAGGTTGCGTCTAGGAGCCATTTAGAATCTGCAAAACAAAAGAAAATGAGATAAAAGTTAGAAATTTTCAAAATTTCGGCAGCATAACGGCTATAAATTGGGAAAAAGCCTCGAACTCACCCAAAAACATGGGGAGGAGGACTTACGTAACCCCCACACTCTTCCATAAACCAATCACAAGCAATTATAACAAGCAATTTCAAGAAATTTCAAGAATTAAGAAAAATTTGAAAATTTTTGAAATTTTTGAAAACCTAGGTCAAAAAGATGAAAAATTCAATTTTTATGAAAACCGTTTGGTGAAACCCCAAATTGGTTGAGGGCTTTTGCTCTTGGGGGTCCCTAAACCCTTTCTAAGCCGAAGAAAAAGAATTCCTACGGTTAAAACATCTCGAACAAAGAAAAACCTAAAATTCTACATATGGACGATATGAAAATTTCATAAAAATATGAGAGAGAGAGTAGAGACCTACCTGGAGACGATATGCTAGGTCTTGAATGGAAGGAATCGGCCTCAAATAGCACCGGTCGAACTGTAGCAACTCGGAACCCGAGAGGAATCGCCACCCGGAGAGAAAGAGAAAGGAAAAGTGAGAAAAATCTCACTTTTTCGCGATTTTAAAGCCATTTTGGGCATACCGGTCGACGGTTATGCCTATACCCGGTCGACCGGTGTCAACCCAGTGTGCGACCGCTATGTCTCGGCCAGAAAATTTTTCCTGACCGGTCGACTATACCGGTCGCAACACTCGTCTACAGAGTGGCGACCGGTATCTCGGTAGACATGCGACCGGTATGTCTCGGCCAAAATTTAATTTTGACCGGTCGACTATACCGGCCGCAAAGATATTTCTACAGGTGTGCGACCGGTATACTGCGACCGGTACGCCCCAAAAGAGCCAGAAAAATTTAAAAATTTTCAAAATGGTGTAAATCGAAACGATACTTCTCGACTATTTCCTGCATTATTCAAGACTAACACTACTATTATTGATCATTCTCACGTGTTATGTCTTCTTCTCAGATCCAATAAATAGTCTGAGATGGCAGGTGGAAACGGTCGAAGGGGTAGAAAGCATCATCATGTCAGGAAGCGCCTGGAGGAAGAGCAAGCTGAGCAGGACCAGGTTAGAGAAACCAGCCCTGAAGAGGATGAGGAACAGGTCCCGGAAGTACCGACGCAATACCGGGACCACCTCACGTGGGATTCCGAGACCATAGTTACAAACTTGGTCTATCGGATGCAAGCTCAACGGAAGGAGTTTACGGGTGAAGTACTAACGATGCTCGGTCGGCAGGTTCTGTTCCCGCCGGTAATATGCCCGGGTCCGGAGAGAAAATGTCTTCACAACGGGTGCATAGTAGCCCAAGGCCGAGGGCCCAAGCACAGATGTACCACCACCGCATCGCTTCCCGTCGCCTTCGCGTATCCAGGGGCATATCCGTATCCACCACCATGGTACGGAGCGGATAGAGAAACCATTGTGGCCAGCACAGTGGGTTTCAGAAATGGAAAAGAACTTCCGGTTGATGACGTGTACCGAGGAGGAGAAGGTTTTATTTGCCACCCACATGCTGAGGGAGGACGCGAATGCTTGGTGGAATTCCACGCGGGCATATTTGGAGAACCAGTATGCACTAGTTGACCGGGAAGTGTTTAAAGCGGCTTTCTTCGACAAATACTTCCCAAAGAGCTTCAGGGATTCAATGGAGAGAGAGTTTCTCGGTCTACAGCAGGTCGGTCCGATTGTAGATGCATATCGCAGAGGTACGAAGAGTTATTCTTCTTCGCACCGGCCGGTATGCGGGAAGAGGAGACAAAGATACGTAGGTTCACCATGGGACTACGTGGAAGCATTAGAGAACATCTATTGGGTCCGGATAAGAAAACCTACAACGAGGCGGTGCGGGTTGCGAGGGTGATAGAGTCCAGTCGGAGGGACAGCTTCTTCGCTCAAAACAAGGGGGTGAAGAGACCTGCTTGGAGAGAACTCGAGTGGCGATAATACTAGACCATTCCGCCCATACGGGGGCGACCGCAAAGACACTGCGAGAAACAACCCGGCACCACCTGTGCCACAATTAACTGGGCCCAACCCGAATATTAAGTGTTATAACCGTCAAGAACTTGGACATGTTGCAAGGAACTGCACGCTACCTAGGAAGCAAGCTCCCCAAAGAAGCCGGAGTTTATGCGGTCACCACTCGAAGAGGCAGCCGCATCACCCGATGTGGTAACTCGGTACGACTTTATCCCTTACTATTTGGTTTATTCTTTCGGTTGCATGAGCATATAGAACTAAGGGACAATATATTCCGGGAATTGTAAATGTAGCCGGTTTACCCGCCGAGTATTATTTGACTACGGGGCCACGCACTCCTTTGTTTCGTTTCTTTTGGGAAGCGAATGGAGTTACCAATCAAGCAATTGAACCCAAGCTTGATAGTTCGCTCTCCACTAGGAGTCGAAGTGGCTTTGACCAAGTATTATGGACCATGTACTTGTAAGTATCGAGGGCCGAGACCTAGAAGCAAGCCTAGTAATACTTGAGATGGCAGATTTTGATGTCATTTTAGGAATGGATTGGCTAGGCCATCATTCGGCCGGTCCTTTTATGTGGTGAAAGGAAGCATATGCTTCGACAGAGAGGGGAAAGGAATATAGTTTCATTTGGAATTAAGCTATCTAGGAAGCGAAAGTTGATCCTCTCCGCCCTAAAGACTAAGAGATGCTTGGAGAAAGGGGGGAGTAGGTTATCTCGTATCTGTAGTCGACCTCACAGCGAGTCACTCAAGATGGAGGATATAGAGGTGGTTCGGGAGTTTCCAGGATGTATTTTCGAGAGGATCTTCCCGGGCTTACCACCGAGACGGGGCTACGAGAATTTGTGATAGACCTTATACCGGGTTCGGCTCCGGTGTCTAAAGCGCCATACGGGATGGCCCCAACCGAGTTAAAGGAGTTGAAGACCCAATTACAAGAATTGCTGGATAAGGGCTTCATACGACCTAGTATTTCACCTTGGGAGCACCCGTGTTGTTCGTCGAAAAGAAAGATGGTAGTGTACGGCTATGTATTGACTATCGTGAAGTTTGAACAAGTTGACGATCAAGAATCGGTATCCTTTACCTAGGATCGATGATCTGTTCGATCAGCTGCGGGGTGCAAAGGTTTTCTCGAAGATCGATCTCCGATCGGGGTATCACCAATTAAGATCAAGGCCGGAGATATTCGAAGACCGCTTTAACGAGGTATGGGCATTATGAGTTTCTGGTTATGTCTTTCGGGCTGACCAATGCTCCAGGCGTCGTTTATGGAACTCGATGAACCGAGTGTTCCATGACATGTTGGACACTTCGGTCATCGTATTCATCGACGACATATTGATTTACTCTAAGGACATGGAGACTCATACAGGCGCATTTGAGAGCAGCCCTACAACGGTCGAGAGATGTGAGGCTTTATGCAAAATTCAAGAAGTGCGAGTTTTGGGCTGAAGGAAGTGGCTTTCTTGGGCCATGTTGTATCTGGAGACGGTATCAAGGTTGATCCAAGCAAGATAGCTGCTATAGTAGGATGGGAAGCACCAAAATCTGTTGCAGAGATTCGTAGTTTCCTTGGGCTGGCTGGTTATTATAGAAGATTCGTGGAAGATTACTCCAGGGATCGCGGTTCCACTCACCGTATTGACCAAGAAGGGAGAGAAATTTATATGGACAGATGAGTGTGAGAAGTGCTTCCAGACTTTGAAGTCAAGACTTGTCTCCGCACCTATCCTAACCATCCCCGAACCAAGCGTACCGTTTACTCTATATACGGATGCTTCGGGGGTTGGGTATTGGGTGTGTTCCGATGCAAGGAGAATGGTGATCGCTTACGCATCAAGACAGTTAAAAGAGCACGAGAAAAGAACTATCCTACGCATGACTTGGAGCTAGCGAGGATTATTCATGCAATCAAGACTTGGAGACACTATTTGTACGGTGAGAAGTTTCGGATCAAATCGGATCACAAGAGCTTAACGTATCTCTTCACTCGAAGGATCCGAATATGAGACAGAGAAGATGGCTGGAACTGTTAAAAGATTATGATTGCGACATCCAGTACCACCCGGGTAAAGCAAATGTGGTGGCCGACGCCTTAGCGAAAAGTGGGCATCGAAACCTGAGGCAGGACCGAGTACAAATGCCGCATTGTGTGCTGCAGCCTCGAGTTCGATGGAAATTGATGAAGACCATATTATCGAAACTGCAGAAGATCCAGTTGAGCAAGGCTTGATTCATAAGTTCACTATGATGTTCGCCGCATTGAAGATCTCACCGAGCCTAATTGATGAAGTCAAGGTAGCAATCCTACAGGATCCATATCTCAGGACGGTGCAGGAAGACTTAGAGAAGGGTACGTGTAATCCCGACTTTACCTTGGAATCGGACAAAGTACTCAAGTATCGCGGACGGGTATGTATACCGAGAGCGAAGACTGCGATATCAGAGGCCGAGTTATGACCGAAGCTCATTACACTCCATATTCGGTACATCCAGGAAGTACCAAGATGTACCATGATCTAAGAAGACTCTATTGGTGGAGGGGTATGAAAGCTGATATAGCTCGTTTCGTGTTTCAATGTCTGAATTGTCAACAAGTTAAAGCGGAGAGACAAAGACCCGCAGGTTTACTACAGCCGTTACTAGAACCTGCATGGAAGTGGGATTGTATCACTATGGATTTTGTCACTGGCCTACCTTTGACACCAAGGTCAGTGGATGCAGTTTGGGTTATAGTAGATCGGCTCACCAAGACAGCTCGATTTATTGCGGTCAGACCTCAGTATACCATGGAGAAACTGGCCAAGTTATATGTTGATAATATAGTCAGACTTCATGGCGATCAAGATATGCGATGGATCTCTGACATACTTCTTCAGTAATGATACATGGAACACATTATGAACGCTAGACATAGATGGTGGTAGAGCCAATTGATATGCTACATTACCACGTCGATTCAATATCTCATATGGTCCCACATACCTGGGGCATAGCTTCCCCTTCTTACCAAACCGTTTCAGACCTCGCACCGGTGATACCTTCAAGAACACTTTGTCACCCACTGCAAACTCCAGATCTCGACGTCGATTATCCGCATAATGCTTCTGTCGAACTTGAGCTGTCTTTACTTTCTCTTTGATTTGATCAATCACTCGGCAAGTCTCTTCAACAAACTCCGGTCCTACAATTCTTCTTTCTCCCATTTCGTTCCATAACAGAGGTGTACGACACTTCTTTCCATAGAGAGCTTCATATGGGGCCATCTGAATTGTAGCCTGATAGCTGTTGTTGTAAGCAAACTCGATAAGTGATAGCTTCTCATCCCAAGCTCCTTTGAAATCTAATGCACAAGCTCGGAGCATATCTTCCAAAATTTGAATAGTTCGCTCTGACTGTCCGTCCGTCTGAGGGTGAAAAGCTGTACTGAACTTCAACTTGGTTCCCATAGCTTTCTGTAACCCTTCCCAACACTTTGATGTAAAACGGGGATCTCTGTCAGATACTATACTCTCTGGAACGCCATGAAGTCTGACTATATTATCAACATATAACTTGGCCAGTTTCTCCATGGTATACTGAGGTCTGACCGCAATAAATCGAGCTGTCTTGGTGAGTCGATCTACTATAACCCAAACTGCATCCACTGACCTTGGTGTCAAAGGTAGGCCAGTGACGAAATCCATGATAATACAATCCCACTTCCATGCAGGTTCTGGTAATGGCTGTAGTAACCCTGCGGGTCTTTGCCTTTCCGCTTTAACTTGTTGACAATTCAGACATTGGAACACGAAACGAGCTATATCTGCTTTCATACCCCTCCACCAATATAGTTTTCTTAGATCATGGTACATCTTGGTACTTCCTGAATGTACCGAATATGGAGTGTAATGAGCTTCAGTCATAACTCGACCTCTGATATCGCAGTCTTCGCTCTCAGGTATACATAACCGTCCGCGATACTTGAGTACTTTGTCCGATTCCAAGGTAAAGTCGGGATTGCACGTACCCTTCTCTAAGTCTTCCCCGCACTGTCTTGAGATATGGATCCTGTAGGACTGCCACCTTGACTTCATCAATTAGACCCGGTGAGATCTTCAATGCGGCGAACATCATAGTGAACTTATGAATCAAGCCTTGCTCAACTGGATCTTCCGCAGTTTCGATAATATGTTCTTTATCAACTTCCATTGAACTCGAGGCTGCAGCATACAATGCAGGATTTGTACTTGGTCCTGCCTCAGGTTTCGATGCCCACTTTCTGCTTAAGGCGTCAGCCACCACATTTGCTTTACCTGGATGGTACTGGATGTCGCAATCATAATCTTTTAACAATTCCAGCCATCTCCTCTGTCTCATATTCAAATCATTCTGAGTAAAAAGATAAGTTAAGCTCTTGTGATCTGACTTAATCTGAAACTTCTCACCGTACAAGTAGTGTCTCCAAGTCTTGATTGTGTGAATAACCGCTGCCAGCTCCAAGTCATGCGTAGGATAGTTTTTCTCATGCTCTTTTAACTGTCTTGATGCGTAAGCAATCAATTGTTCTCTTTACATCAGAACACATCCAATTCCCAACCCCGAAGCATCCGTATATAAGGTAAACGGTACGCTTGGTTCTGGGATGGTCAAGATAGGTGCAGAGACTAGTCTTGACTTCAAAGTCTGAAAGCACTTATCGCACTCATCTGTCCATATGAATTTCTCTCCCTTCTTGGTCAATCTGGTGAGTGGAATCGCGATCCTGGAATAATCTTCCACGAATCTTCTATAATAACCAGCCAACCCAAGGAAACTACGAATCTCCGCAACAGATTTTGGTGCTTCCCATCCTACTATAGCAACTATCTTACTTGGATCAACCTTGATACCGTCTCCAGATACAACATGGCCCAAGAAAGCCACTTCCTTCAGCCAAAACTCGCACTTCTTGAATTTTGCATAAAGTTTCACATCCCTCAGCCGTTGTAGGGCTGCCCTCAAATGTGTTGTATGAGTCTCCATGTCCTTAGAGTAAATCAATATGTCATCGATGAATACGATGACCGAAGTGTCCAACATATCATGGAACACTCGGTTCATCAGTTCCATAAACGACGCTGGAGCATTGGTCAACCCGAAGGACATAACCAGAAACTCATAATGCCCATACCTCGTCCTGAAAGCAGTCTTCGAAATATCTCCGGCCTTGATCTTCAATTGGTGATACCCCGATCGGAGATCGATCTTCGAGAAAACCTTTGCACCCTGCAGCTGATCGAACAGATCATCGATCCTAGGCAAAGGATACCAATTCTTGATCGTCAACTTGTTCAGATCACGATAGTCAATACATAGTCGTACACTTCCATCTTTATTCTTGACGAATAATACAGGTGCTCCCCAAGGCGATATACTAGGTCGTATGAAGCCCTTATGCAGTAATTCTTGTAATTGGGTCTTCAACTCCTTTAACTCGGTCGGGGCCATCCTGTATGGTGCTTTAGACACCGGCGCTGAACCCGGCATAAGGTCTATCACAAATTCCGTAGCCCCGTCTCGGTGGTAAACCCAGGGGAGATCTTCTGGAAATACATCTGGAAACTCCCAAACCACATCTATATCTTCCATCTTGAGTGACTCTGCCGTGAGATCGACTACAGAAACGAGATAACCCACTCCCCCTTTCTCCAAGCATCTCTTAGTTTTTTAGGGCGGAGAGGATCAGCTTCCGCTTCCTAGATAGCTTAATCCCAGCGAAACTATATTCCCTTCCCTCTTTGTCAGTAAGCACAAGCTTCCTTTCACCACATAAAAGGACGGCCGAATGATGGCCTAGCCAATCCATCCCCAAAATGACATCAAAGTCTGCCATCTCAAGTATTACTAGGCTTGTTTCTAAGTCTTGGCCCTCAATACTTACAGTACATGGTCCATAATACTTGGTCAAAGCCACTTCGACTCCTAGTGGAGAGCGAACTATCAAGCTTGGGTTCAAATGCTTGATTGGTTACTCCATTCGCTTCCCAAAAGAAATAGAAACAAAGGAGTGCGTGGCCCCATAGTCAAATAATACTCTGGCGGGTAAACCAGCTACATTTACAATTCTTGGAATATATTGCCCCTTAGTTCTACATGCTCATGCAACTGAAAGAATAAACCAAATAGTAAGGGATAGAGTCGTACTAGTTACCACATCAGGTGATGCGGCTGCCTCTTCAGTGGTGACCGCATAAACTCTTCCTTGCTGGGGAGCTTGCTTCTTAGGTAGTGTGCAGTTCCTTGCAACATGTCCCAGCTTGGCGACAAGTTATAACATTTGATATTTGGGTTGGGTCTAGCGAACCGTGGCACAGGTGGTGCCAAAGTTGTTTCTCGCAGTCTTGTGGCGGTGCGTGCCCCTGTATGGGCGGAATGGTCTAGTATTACCGCCACCCGAGCTCTCACCGGTTGGATCTCTTCACTCCCCGTTCCGAGCCGAAGAAGCTGTCCCTCTGACTGGACTCTATCACCCTCGCAACCTGCACCGCCTCATTGTAGGTCTTCTTGTCCAGACCCAAAAGGTGCTCTTTGATGCTTCCACGTAGTCCCATGGTGAACCTATGCGTCTTGGTCTCCTCCTCATGCATACTGGCTGGTGCGAAGAAGAATAGCTCTTCGTACCTCTGCTGATAAGCATCTACGGTCGACTGAGATTGATGCAGATTGAGAAACTCTCTCTCCATTTGATCTCTGAAGCTCTTCGGAAAGTATTTGTCGAAGAAAGCCGCTTTAAACACTTCCCAATCGACCAGGGTATACTTATTCTCCAGATATGCCCGAGTAGAATTCCACGAAGCATTGGCGTCTTCCTTTAACATATGAGTGGCAAACATAACCTTCTCCTCCTCAGTGCAAGTCATCAGTCGGAAGTTCTTTTCCATCTCTGCAACCCACTGTGCTGGCCACAATGGTTTCCCTGTCCGGCCCGTGAATGATGAAGGTTTCAACTTCAAGAATCTGTCCACTGACCTGTTCGGATCATGCGGCCCACGTGGTTCGCTCCGTACCATGGTGGTGGATACGGATAAGCTCCCGGGTACGCAGAAGGCGACGGAAATCGATGCGGTGGTGGTATATTCTGTGCTTAGCCCCTCGGCCTTGGGCTACTCTGCATCGGTTGGGTAGTATTAATTCCTCCTGACTCGGGCGTGTTTCCAGCGGGAACAGAACCTGTTGGCCTGAGCATCTTCAGTACTTCGCCCAGAAATTCCTTCTGTTGAGCCTGCATCTGATAAACCAAGTTTGTAACAATGGTCTCAGAATTCCTGTGAGGTAGGCCCGATAAATTTGTCGGTACCTCCGGGTCCTCCTCCACTTCAGGACTGGGTTCTCTAACCAAGTCTTGTTCAGCTTGCTCTTCTTCTAGGCGCATCCTGGCCTGATGACGCTTTTGCCCCCTTCGACCGTTTCCGCCTGCCATCTCAGACTATTTTATTTAGATCTGAGAAGAAGACATAACACGTGAGAACATCAATAATAGTAGTGTTAGCTCTGATACCAAGTTGTCACACCCCAATTCTGATCCAACCAGAATGGTGTGAGTGAACCGTCATTGAACCAACGATTCACGCCAGGATCTCGAATAGGCCATGTCCACCCATACAAACCATTACACATAACCACAATCAGAATATAAATATACAGCAGAAGATTTTAAATAGAATGAACTGAGTATCTATTGATAATTTAAATAAATATCCCATTATTCAAATTCAAACACATAAAATAATAATCTTTTACATCTCTTAATACCAAGCAAAAATAACTGAAACAATTAAATAAAAATCCATCACAGGTCCTTTCCTCCTTGTACGTCTAAAGCAGCCACACTCCCATACGCCGGAGCGTTCACGTAGTCATCCACAGTGTAACCTGCATCAACATCTAAAAACAATGTACGTACAAAGGGTGAGCTCACAACACGGCTCAAGAAGACAATCGGACAGTTTCACAATATTATGTATGAGTAACAATCATTTTATCTTTGTGGTCCGGTTTTAAGTTTGCAATGTGCTATAGAAAGGTTTGGTGGCCCCCGCACCTCTATACACGAGTGTGTGGCATCGCACGGGGATCACACTGGCCACCAATCCACATGCACCCATCATGGAATAGAGATAGAGCTAAGGTATACCCGCACCTCCCCGATACTCTACCCATACCAAGACCTAAGCCCCTATCGGCCGGGGCTCGCAAACTAGGCTCGCAACTAACCAATCCTATATGTCAACAATGTATGCTCTATCCCAAAGACACCGCCGTCACGGCATAGAGATAGAGCTAGAGCGTGCAGCCGTGATACCCTATCCGCAACTAACCCACTGGGATAGAAACAATACGCAGGTAGACCCTATCCCAACATAACTCCCTACGGCATAGAGATAGAGCTAAAGCATCGTGGACAAGCCGGTCGACTCGGAATCCACAGTACCACATAACAATGGCCGGGACAACATCAATATCGGAGATCACCGTACTACGACCTTCCCCTGATACCCCACCCGTACCAAGCATGTTAAGACAGAATACTACAAAAGGTGCTAATGTGAAGAGCGATCCCAGGCCCATGCCCCACTCCACACACCAACGAAAACAATCACATGCATAACAATCACATCCTATCAATGCATGAATAGTAATAATAACTGAAAGTAAAGGATAGCATGTGAATATGCACAAACATCATATCATAGATATTCAATGATTAACAACGATTTACTGTCCATTAATTATTAGGTTTATGTCAGATTCCCTTACCTGATGCTCGTTCGATAACTTGCTCCACGTCGCAAGATCCAAACGATATGTCACAAAGTCCTACAATATTATTTGAGTTTCATTAGAATACATTGCTTAGGGTTTCATGTTGGTCGGAAACCAACAGAGATCACAAACTACCCTCACAGAGCTGACCGGTGGCATATACCGGTCGCAGCTCCGTGGGGAAAATTGGCGACCGGTATGGTCAGCCGGTCCCCACAGACAACCTCCCGAGAGGTAGCGGTCGCAACATACCGGTCGCACTATGTGCAACCGGTATAGTTGACCGGTATGTCTCCGGAAGACCATACATGGGTTTTTTGACTGTCGACGATCATCTTCCATGGATTTTCAGGGTTTCTCCTATCCATTCTAAGTCTAGGCTTTGAGTTAGAGTTATCCCCAACTCATTCAAGTCTCGTTTCGATGAATATCATCTCGAAACTCGAATCTAGGGTTTGACGGCAACTTAGGGTTTATTGGCCAATTTAGGGTTTTAGATCAATACCTACTTTGCATGGTATTGATCCACCCACACAACTAACACAGAATAAGAAGATGGATTCAAGCACTTACCGTTGACAGGCGTAGCGTGAGCTTCGCCAAACGGTAATGGCGGCACCTCCTTCTTCTTCCTAGCTCCTTCTCCTTTCCAAGCTCTTTCTCTTCTCTAGGGTTTGTGAGAGACAATGGAAAGGATTTGAGGAGGCTTAAGGGTGTATTTATAGGGTAGAAATAGGGTTTAGTAACCCTACTAGGATTAGGAAACTTCTAGGATTCGAAATCAGGAAAGCGGGACCCGCAGAGATCAATTTCTAGATTCCCGCACATAGATGCGCAGGACATACCGGTCGACCGGTACCATCAACCGGTATACCTAAAATCAGGTATAATTGGTCGACTTCGGTCTGATTTTGTACCTGCTTGTTATCCGCTTGCCCCGTCTGGCCCGGTGATGATCGGAAGACCTGTCATGACACAAAACCAATGTTTAGACCGGGTTTTCAGAGTGCGGGTCTTACACATCTACTCTCTCTTCATCAATCTTTTTAAGCCTATCTTTCTCCATTTTCTTTTTCCTTCCCTCACTAAGCATTCTAGCTCTTTCCTCTGAATCCACAACTATAATATCATCACCAGCCATCGGAAGCCCTCTAAGGCCTTCAATCTCAATAGGCATAGCAGGTCGTCCCCTCTCTGTCATCCTTCCCAACATATCCCTAATAGCCCTTACCCTTCCCTACTGCGAGCCCACAACCACATGTTGCCCACATACTAAGGTCCCTGCCCTCACAATTGCAGTAGCCAAAGGGCCTCGACCACGATCAAGCCTTGCCTCCACTACATATGCTTGAGCATGCCCATCAACACGTGCTTTAATATCCATCAATTCAGCCTGAAGGAGTAATGCTTCCTCCAGTTTATCTAGTCCTATCTTCTTCACTGCTGAAACTTCAACCACCTGAAGATCTCCTCCCATCTCCTCCAGTGGCAAGCCCTCTGCACCAAGTTGGATTCGAACTCTTTCTGGGTCTGCAGCTGGCTTATCACATTTGCTGACTGCAACCACCATCGAAACATTTGCTGCTTTTGCATGGGACCCTCCCAAAAATGGGACCCTCCTAGTCTAGACCAATTATTGATAATTTAGCTGACCATTCTGCATGGGATCCTTCGGAGACTTCTACCTGAAATCCTTTATGTCCACTTTGTAGAGTACTAAAAATGGAACATAATGAAACTAAAATTACCTCATTTGGATATGAAATGATCAAAATATGAATTTTTGAAGATTAAATGACCATTTCCATATGTAATTTTGCATGGGACCCTCCGGAGACTTCTACCCAAGATTTTGCACGTCCACTTTGTAGGACATCACAAATGAAGAATAATGGCTTTGGAATCATCTGAATCCGACGTAGAACGGAAAAGATATGAAGCTTTAAAGTTCTAACGATAACTTTGCATGCAAGCTTGCATGGGGCCCACTGATGACTTCTATCGGAAATCCTTTACGTCCACTTTGAAGATGACTAAAAATAAGGAATAATGATACTTAAACCATATGATTCAGATGTCGGATGATTAAGATATGATGATTTGAAAATCAAACAATCCAACTTACGATAATTTATATGAAAGCCCCTGGGATTATTTATGATAATTTCAGAAACCTCCCTTGTACGTATCATCCGACTAGAATGATCATATCTTCTTCATTTGATGTCAGAATCGAGCAATTCTGGTCTCATTTTGAAGATAATTCCATGACCTAGGCATCCATGCAAAATTATAACCCATGACCTTACTGTGGGACCCATTGAAAACTTCTTCAAATTCACAGATCCATTGGAAACTTCCTCGAATTCACAGTCAAAAATCTAAACTTTCAATCATCTTTCTTCTTTTTGTTGTCCATATACCAGTAGGACTTTGTTTAGTTAGGATGGCAAAAATGGGGTGCTTATAGTGGTATGATTACATATGGGTATGTAACAACTCAAAGGGTAAGATGATAGTACATGGAGTAAGGGAGAAGGTGGAGGTGCAAGGTGGTGGCAGCATGCCTCTTTCTCTCTCTCTCTCTCTCTCTCTGAATTTTCCTTCTCTATTTTTTTCTCTTCTCTTCGGATATCTATATTATTTCTCACTCTTCCCCTCTCTCTCTCTTTCTCTCCCTCTCTCTATCTCTTCTCTTCAGATATCTCTATTCTCTCTCTTCTTGACCAAATAAACCCACCCCATGATTCATTATACACTACAACAGTTGTAGTAAGGATTTATGGGGATGAGAATTGGCGACGGTACTGAAAATTCCATTACCGAATATCATTTTTCTCGATGGTTTTTAAATTCATGTCGTAGAAAATAATTTTATCCAACAACATGTAAAATCTCATCGCCTAAAACATTTAAGCCGATGAGTGCTAAAATCCCGTCGCCAAAAATAATTTTAGCCGACGAGATCTGAATTCTCGTCACCACAAAGCATTTTAGCCGACAAGAACTTAAATATTTGTCGCCAAAAATGTTTTAGCTGACGGGTCCTAACATTCCCATCGCCAAAAAATTGATTTTGGGGCGATGGTATCTCAAATCCCGTCGCTAAAATTAATCTTACCCGATGGTATTTAAAATTTGTCGTCGAAAATAAGGCATAGATTCTCATTTATACTTTACCTTTCTCAACTTTGTTTTTCACCTATACCTGCACCCTTCTCCCAGCCCTCTCGCTCCCTCTCTCCAATGCTCTGCTCCTCCTTTCTCCCTCTCTTTGAAACTCTCCTCCTCTATCATTCGACGGTAAACGACCCTCCCATCATCTCTCTCTCCCTCTATCTCTCTTATCTATCCATCTCATTATTTCCATCTGCCTAGTTTAGGGTTCAAGGCTGCTATGGATTGGGGCCTGCAAGTGTCTACGATATGAGATACTTAAGTGCATTATGCTAATCGAATGCGAGCTCAATTTCTGGTTTTTTTTTTCCCAAGTTCTTTTTCGTTTGTGGGTTTTAGGTTTCTTGGTTTCCCTCTTCGACTTAAAATTTTGCTTAGTTATTTATTCGACCTTTCTAGACTTTTGATTTATGAGCTTTGTGATCCTTTCTTGGTTTTCTTCCTCTGGTTTTTTGCTTCCATGGTACTCTGTCATGGAAGACCTATTCCTCATAACGATGTCGATAACCTTATATTTCCTAAAGATGTTGTCCATGGTGCCGATTTTGAGCCCACTAAAACTTTCAAACTTCCCTTTTATAGCCCAAGTCCATTGCCAAGTGGATTCAAGAACTCACCTGCGAACTCTAGTGTGATTCAACCCATTTGGGGATCTTCAACTGACCATTCCCTCCTCCTTCCCCTACAAAGCACATTAAAGCCTAGCCTACTCGCAGGCATGGTTTTGTGAAGCAGAATGAAGCCACAATTCTCGAAGGAAGTGAGTGTGAAGTTGGATTGGATAAGAATTTTGGGTACTCGAAGTAGGTTTTGTCAAAATATGAGCTTGGAGAGGAAGTGGATTGTGGGCATTGAAGAAAGGGGAATCAAGGGGTAGGAAGTGGCCCTCAAGGTTATTTCCAAAGCAAAGGTTTGTTTTTTAATGCCCAACTCAAATGGTCTTGCTCTATATCTTATCTACTGTTTTAGAAAGTCTCTGCAATTTAAGTTCTTATTGAATTTTTTTGGTTTACCATAGGAGTATATGGCTATTGTTTCTAAGTGCTTCTGTTTATCTATTTAGTTATTGTCTGATCTTCTGATAAATTTTGGTATGGAACTCTCTCATCCACTCAAACTTATGTTGGGAATTGCTTTTATTAATTTGTTGAACACTTACTATTTCATATTGGACCTTATGGTTTTGTTGTGTCATTTACTTTGAGATTAACTGATGCGGTATTATAGATTTATGCAATTTATGTTATTTAGGAACTAGATTATAAATTATAAATATTATGTGGTCTATATGAAGGACTATATTTTTATATAATCCATTTTGCCTCATGATTCCCTCTATTCTGCTATTACAGTACAGTCGGTAGCTCCTCACTTGACCCATTTTCTTCATCCCCATCTAGCGCAGCCACAAAGGTTTCTTCGCCCTTCTTGACTCCCTTGACAAGCTGCAATGCTCCAATCATCAAAGGTATCTCCTTCTAGGCCTCGACTTCTGCCCTCTCTGTTGCTCTCTTCTCTTCTTGGGCAGGCGAAGCCATAAGAGATAGGCAGGCAATCAGGTAAGCGAACATTCCGGTAGCAGGCCTTCCGTTCGATCTCTTTCTTTAGCTCCCCCTGACCACACCTTCGCTATCGCCCCTCGTTATCGCATTGATTCTTGCCGGCCCTTCCTGTTTCGAAGGATAGCACATCAGTTTCCGATCCTGGGGGCACCTTCCACAAATGCTTTCCCGTTACCTGCTTATCGGGCTTCTATGTACAAAGCCTTTCCTTTGAAGAAAACATCCGGTCTAACTATAAAGCTCCAATCTTGATAGTAAGCATTGGGCAGGCGATAGGGAGGACGGTCTCTGGATTGATTGATTTCTGCTGGCAAGGCATAAGAGCCGTTACCGTATGGGAGATTGTTAAACTTATTGTTTCAAAGCGGCGAAAACTCTCGCGAAATTCCCACGGCGAAACCTCGAGATACTTTTCACTTGTCTTCTGCGAGTCTGAGACCTGACTTCTGCGTGGGAGGGGGGCCCGACCGTAGAAAACCATGTCTTTCGAACCGAACGCAACGCCCGTCTTCCAAATCAAGAAAAGGGGAGTTGGGTAAAGCAAACTCCCTCCTTGGACTAGCACGGGGCTTAGTCAAGTAGAACCGGGTTGCGCTGCTTGATGCTCCGATCGAAAACAAATCAGTCAGCCAGAAAAGAGACTTGCTTTTTCCCTCCGAGCCCCGCCGAAGTAGTTGGTATTCTTCTTTCACTTAGTCAGGTCTCGGTTCAGCCAGGACCGAACGCATCGGTGCCCCGGTGTGGGTAGGAGCGGGTCGAGTCCGTATCGCCGCGGAGCAACAGCAGCGTCCGGCTCGACCACCGGGAGAGAGTGCTCGTAGATCAGCTCGACCACCGGGAGAGGAACTCACCGACCGAAGAAGCCCCAAGAAGCATCAAACATTTCTGATGAGATCCATGGAGCAATTCTTAGATAGCAAGCACTAGCTCCCGGTGCGACTTCATAAAAAGGAAAGAGTGGTCAGTGGGACTCAAGAGCGTATTGATGTTTCAACCACCCTAGGCCTCCAGCTTTGCCGGTTCTGGTTTCAAAGAGCTTGGTGCATGTTCCCAGAAAAGAGTATCCAATTCCTGATGTCTCTTGTAGAGTTTTAGGTTAATACAGCATTGCATGCGCTCCCTAAAGGGCCCCTACTCTCTTCTCTTTTCTTTAGTTAGTTTTAGATTGAAGGGCCATTTCGGGGGTTATCGTAAAGGAACTGTCCGACATAAGGCAAGTGTTGAGCCACAGGAATTCTCCACGACGGAGAGTCGAGCGCGCGCCAGAACCAAGCTGAAAAACTACAGCGCGCGCGTTAGCGCAACGGTGCTCTACGATCAGCTTGACGGAGCCCAAGTGCTTGCTGGATTCGCGCCGTAAGGCGTTTTCCTGATCTACGACCACCCTCCGTTTGCTGGGCTGCTAAGCTGAAGAGGGATTTTTATTATCGAACCAGTTCGTCTGTCTATAAAATGGGATGGACAATTTCTTATGAGTTCGTTACGGTCAGCAAATCAGCCCCGCATCGTATCGATAGCGATTCAGATCACCTCCCCAAGCCTGCCTAACAAGTGAAGTAGTCGTCGTCTGACCAATCGGCTCGGACACCAGACCGCTCGTGCCCGCCCATTCTGTCTCGCCCCAAAGCCCCCCCTCCATACGCCTCTCATCGGCTTGCCAGGAAATAGAAAATTATTCATCGGCTTTTGCGGCAGTAGGGACGGAGGGAAAACTTTCAGTTCCCGGTTCCAAAAGTCAAGAACTTCTGCCTTACGTAAAGTTGCCAGAGCTTAGCTTACCATAACGGGATTGTAAAAGGTCAGGATCTTTCTCTCTTCCACCTGCTGGCTCTTTCTCCCATCTGAGGCAGAGCAGAGCTATGAAAATGAAAGAATCTTTGGTTTGTCTCCGGTGGTACCAAATCAGGCGTCCTTACCGGTTGACAGTCGTTATATTAACTCATGACGATTGTTGATATGGTATTGATTACCTGACCAATTGGGTCTATGGGCCTGGGGAAGGAATCTGCGGCAGAGACCGGTGCTGAAAAGAAAAGGAAGCCCCTTTCTAATAAATGAAGGTTTTTCAATCTCACACCCGGGAATGAGTTTAAGGCACGTCCCAACTACGGCTTCTACCTTTTCATAGTGTGCAGGCACGCCCCATTAGAAAGGCAATGTGAGCCATGCGAATAATCGCGGACAAACAAATTCCTTATAGCAAAGAACGGGGCAAGGAGGGCGGAGCAAGGGCTTCCGTTTTCTTCGCAGAGTTCGACGCTAACGCCCAGCGGAGAGACCGAAGGCTGGTTGTAAATCAGCAGCATCCATTCTTTCGTAGTCTTGTTTACGCGCTAGCGCGCTACAACTAGTAGCCAGCTAAAAAACTACAGCGCGCTAGTCTCGATCTTGGGTTTCTGTATCGATATGTTTCCGGTGCTCCCGGCTCTGGAACAGGGTCGAGTGAGACAGAAATGAGGGAAGGGCTTGACGTTGGCAACAACCACGGTAGTAGTTGCGGAACTACTGGGCCGGGAGAGGGTGGTCCCGTTCATAACAAAACACCACTAAACCTCGGGGCCTCTCGGCTCTCATGATCCGATCGGTTTAAAAGGGCACGGCACATACCGCAAAACATCGTGAGCGATCGGGACTCCCGCTTCACAGGTCGGTTTTGGACGGAGATTAGAGCGCGTGAAATGGCTTTTGTGGAAGACTTAACGGCGGTATTCTCTATTTTTACTTGAACGCTTCGGACTCGCGCCCCTCTTGGAGCTGGTCGAATATCTGATTCCGGTTGTAAAGCGGAAGAAGAGGGAGAATGGGCACAGCCCCACCAGCAGCCCGCATTTCCGACCCGAAAGGAATTGAAAATGAAACAAGAATCTGTTATAACTATCTCAACCGTTCAGAATGCAAGGCGTGTGTGGAAGCGAGCAGGCAGGAATGAAGGCTGCGAACGAGTTACAATCTCGCAAAAATTCCGCGTGTTTTTTCTCTAACGGAAGGTTACGCCAGAAAGAGTTTGGGATTGGGGCAAAAATCGGGGGGAAGGACAAAGGAAAAAGCGATGCCTACATTAAATCAATTGATTCGTCATGGTAGAGAAGAAAAACGGCGCACGGAAATTCCAAGCAATTGTATCTTTTCGATAAATGCCCGAAAGAGTAATGATTTCGATTTCTATTTCGAGTCAGGCAAAAAGATAGTATCAGCCCTCCCTCCTGTTTTGGGGAAACCCGTCGAGCCTCCTGAGGCTTTGAATCCCGAGCTGGTGGGGTACATAGCTGAGCATTGGTATTGGAAGTTCCATTACCACTTTAGGGGGTGGGGGTGAAGGGGGGGTTTACATACAACCGAGGCAAAGTGGTTTATGATTGAATCTCAGAGGTACTCCTGTTCGTCCGACGGTTCTATATGCTCCGCCCGGCTATGAGGGGTTTGTCTGAACCCCTGCTTGGTTAGGTAAGAAGCGCTAACGCGCATCCGTTTTTTGGGGTTCCCAATGCTTCTCCACACCCAACGAGATGCGCCAACCTCGGGATCCCCTCATCGGATCAAAAATCACGATTTTTAGTTCCTTTCCTTAGTGAAATTCGGGTGGCATCGAAAAATTTATTGCGAATGTGTATCAGGGAAGAAACGCAGTGCTGCTTTTGTTCTAATATGGTCTGTGCTGTTCTGGCAGATGACCACAGCTATTGCTATAGAGGATGTAAGAAGAGAAGTGTAAATTTTGCTTGTTCTAACAGGGCATAAGAACTTGGTGCAGTTATATGATGCTTATGAACATGATGATAATGTTTATATAGTGATGGAGTAAATTTTGTCTTAGTTTTGTTCATGAATATTTAATGAGGTATCATACTCTCTGAATTTGGTATGTGATGCTTGCAGTATTGTTGGGAGCTCTTGATTTGTGTTCTCTTTATTTTATGGGTTCTTTTAAATACTTGGTTTCATTTGTTGTATGTATAACTGAAACTGTTTGTAGATAATATGTATACTCACTAATGGGGTGTTTGATAACATTCCAAGAGTTGGATTCTGACTTCTGGAGCATAAATGGGGTAGAAGCCTATTTGGTAACCTGGTTCAGACTTCTGGAGAATCCATGAGTGAACCAGCTCAAAATAGTCTCCAAAATCCAATTTTTTGAAGCATAAAATAGATGCTTTTCGAATTCGGAGTAAAATTTTGGAGTAAAAAAAAAAAAAAAACCCCACACCACTACTACCACCAACCACCACTACCACCAACCAGCACTACCACCACAACCACCACCAGCCACCAACCACCAACCACCACCACCACCACTGCCACCACCACCACCACCACTACCATCACCACCACCACACCACCACCACTACCCACCCACAACCACCCACCGCCACCACCAACCACCGCCACCCACCGCCACCACCACCCACCGCCACCACCACCACCACCAACCACCAACCACCAACCACCACACCACCACCACCACCACCGCCACCACCCTCCACCCACCCACCGCCACCCTTCGCCACCACCTCCGACCCACCACCACCATCATCAACCATCACCACTCACCACTAGTGCCACCATCCGCCACCCACCACCACCATTATGGAGTCCATGACTAAATTAAGTTAACAAACATGTTTCTACTCCCTTATACTCTTGAATCCTTTTGAAATTGGAGAAGAAATTTGAACCAAAAATAAGAATCCCAGCGTTGAAGTTTTATCAAACAGCTCCTAAAGATGATCCAATCAAAGTCCTTGTACTTTGATTTAAAGGCCATATTCTCCGCCATAGTTTCATTGCTTGAATGGCCTTAACACTCTTTTCTGATGCAATATTTCTTCTACGAGAAGATATATATATATATATATATATATATATATATATATATATATATTCCAACTACTGATTATGCTGGAATGCCATAGAGGATGTGCAACAGTTGTCATTGCATGTCTGTTCTCTTATTTTATTTAGAAGATTTTCTTCGAAGATGCTCCCTATCAGTACTCAATTTTACCACCGTATCGGGTCCTCATTTCATCCCCTCACCCTGTGTACTGAGGTGGCTCATTGGCCATAAAGACCATAGTAGATGATAAGCTAATTTTTTTTGACCGTGTCAATAATAGATAAATTGTTAAGTTAGCCTTACATTATATGATTTTTCTTTCCTTAAAAGTTTATATATTTATTTTTTTATTATATATATCATTATATTATATGGTTTTCTTTCTTAGTATTATATATATTTCTTTAATATCTTTATAAGTTATAGTCATATATCATATATATGATTATATATATATAAAAAAAAAAAAAAAAACGAAATGAATTGAAATGATAAAATCCGATTAAGTGGGGAGGGTAGCTCGGGTCCTCTACCTATCTAGAGAGGGGTATGCTGGGTATTTCGGTCTGAAAGTGGATATACTACCCACTATCAAACCCTAAAATAAAGGGAAGGTCTCATTTGGGTGAGAGGGAGAGCAGAGCGGCGGATATCGGGAAAGAAAGGGAGAAAGCCGAAGGGAGGAGCTCGAATCAGGTGAGGGATTTAAGGTTTTTCCTTTAGGGTTTCTCAGAGGGGGTGAAGATACAGAGATGGGTCTTCCGGGTTTCGGTTGAGCTAGAGAGAGGGGAAGCTAAGGAGATGCCGGCGGGCTTGAGAATGCTTCAGCCAGATTGGGGAGAGACTGAGAGAAAAGATGAGGAAGATCAGTTAGGGCAGCCAAGATCGGAGGAGAGAGATCTGAGAGCTAGGAGAAGCCTGAAATTCGGAAAGGGAAGCTCCTCCTAGGTATTATCCCCATTCCTTTAATCATTTTACTATCTCTCTGTTCTTCGATTCAATTTTATTTTCCACTTATGTGATATCTATCTTCTTCATCCTTCCTTTGATTCTTTTTGATCCTTTAAGATGGGTTTCGTTGATGTGTTTTGGCCTAGGAATCTATTTTTGTTTATCTCTGTAGCTAATCCCATTTGGGTAGATTCTGCCATCGTTTCAAAAGAGAAAACTATATATAAATGGATGTTTATGTTGGTGTGGTCTCGGTTTATTTTTTTTTTATTTTTTTTCTGAATTGTTCCCATACTATCTCCTTTGTTTCTTCAAGTTTTCCTTTCATTTTTATTTTCTTTCTCCGTATCTTTTATAAGTTATTTTTATTTTACTTTCCTCTCTCTGTTACCTTCATTAGGAGTGATTCTGTGAAAGTGGTTTTTTCTTTTGGTTTCAGTTTCCAGTGTAACAACAAAAATCACGGACAAGAGAGTGGGAGTTTTCAAACAGAATAACTCCCACCTCACATGTGATAATGGCTGGCCCACGATCCAGCATTATCGCATGTCTTTCTCTCTCTCTCACTTTTGTAAACTACTCCAACTGCATTCTTCTCTGTAGAATTAACTGTAAATACCAGTATATGTAATCAGTGAATTCCGTAAGAAATAATAGTGAAATCAGAAAGATATTCTTCTTTATCTTCTACGTTAACAGTTTTCAATGGATATTTTTTTCTTTCACCTAATAAACTATTATTGTTTTTGTTGCAGGGAATGGGAGATATTTATAATTTCTATTTTTATATGTATTTCAGAATTTGTGTCAACTAAACCAGATTTTCTCCTAAGCTATTTGACTCAAAGATAATCATTTAGACTTTCTAAATGCAATTCGGGAATTCCTAGAATTGATATAGAATTCCTGATTATAAAATTGGCTGGATTCCCAGAATCTCAGAATTAGAATGCGAATCGAACATAGCCTTAGTAAGAATCAGAAATTTTGGGGCAGTATGTCTCACAAACGAAGCTGAGTACTTTCTGAAGCCAACGCAATTGCAAATTGTCTTCCTTCACTGAGGATTGTGACTCATTATTTAGAGGTTATGAATGTGCCTATCATTGGTGAGTTTTCTTGATCTCGATCTCTACCTTCAGTTTATTTATTTATTTATTTTATTGGACCTGACTATTGACTTTTTATGCTGCGTTATCTGCTTGAAGACCCCCTGCAAGGAGATTTTCCTGAAGTGATTGAGGAATTCTTGCAACATGGGGTCACAAAATGCATTGCCTTTAATCGCCGAGGAACGCTTCTGGCAGGTAACCATACTGATTGTTGCTTTTCTGCTACTCTACATTTTTGTAAATTTCCATACTGATTGTTGCTTTTCTGCTACTGTACGTTTCTTGTAAATTTTACTTATGGTGAAGGGAAAGTTTTTCATAATTGTTTAATATTGTCTTTTTAACATTTTTTAGATAATGTGAGAAATATCTGCTTTGCTGTTTCTTTCAACTTCAATGAGGGGAAAAAATAAAGCATGTAAAGGAAAGAAGAGGCACCAAAACTAAGATGAAGTCGGAGCATTGATGATTAAATTGATTATTAGGGGCACGGATTGTTGCAGTTAAATTGAGCTTGAGCGTATGTGTCTATAGGTTAACATTCTAAATGACAACCATACGGGTTGAAAGATTGATTCAAATTCCCCTCTTCGCACTCTACTCCAAAATAATCCTCACCTTCGTCGAGCCTTGTGGCTCTCCATCGCCCAAGATGGGCATAAGTCACTACTCTAGAGCTACACCTGAAAAATTGATGTAGATCCAACAGTGGGGTTCTGCTTGTTGTCCGCCGGGGGGGGGGGGACACAGCCGTAGCTGCCTCGCCTCGTAGGCACTTCCAAATTCTACATTCTTGTATATTTTGCCATGGTATATTTAAAGAACAAAAGAAGAAAATGTTATTAAGGGCTTTGAAAAGGACTATTAATATTAAGGGAAAATTTCACGTACTACCCAAAAGAAACATCATCTACTACCCAAGTTTTTTGAAAACATCATTTACCACCCAAAATTCCCAAACTTTACCCCATTAATTGACTGAAGAGAGCTGAAATTTTGTCTAGATGTTTATACCTTTTTCATTTTAAACTGAGAAACATCACCTATCACCCACTGGTTCCTTTTCCGGCAACATCCTACCACCCATTGGTTCCTTCTCCGGCAACATCGAATCTCCGGCAAGTGGTTAGTTTTTTTTTTTAGAGGAGAACAACTGCTGTGCGCCATTGCTGTTTTCCGGCGATTGAGGCCAAGCTCTTCATTCTCAGACTTTAGATCTGAAATGTTGCCGGAAGATGCACAAGTCTGTGATTGTGGGTTCGGAGTTTGTTTTCAACTAAGTCATAGCCGCTTATCTCTGGTCGTTATTCCAAATTTGGTTTTCACCTTCTTCTCCACAGCCCACATGCTTTATTACTCTATGAACTGCAGAACGTTTCATTCCAACTTGATTTAGCCACCTGTCCCTTGTCAACCACCAAGGATCTTTATAAGGGGTGACAGGTTTTAATGTGGGGATTTCTGGTGTCAAGCTCCCATTGATAGAGGCACTCGGTCTCGAAACTCAATTTCTCCTCATCCAAATATCTATTGGCTCAAAATAGAAATGAAACTTGAGGATCCGAGGAAACAACGAGATATAAACGGTTGTGAGTTTTGATGGTTCAAAATTCGAACAAACTCCAAACCCACAATCCCAGAATTGTGTTTGATTGATAAAAAACAAAAAATCAACAAACCACGGTTTCAAAAAGTGATATTGCATCCTCTAAATTTGTGATTTATTGTTGATGAGAAGCTTTTCTCATGAGCAATCTTGAACACCAACTTCTTAAAGGAGAGTCAGAGGCAGAGAAACAGAGCAACAGAGAGGAAGAAGATGATTTAGGCGTAGGGTTAAAAATTACTAAAGGGTAGATTCAACTTTTCCTTTTCAAATAAGGGTATTTCTTTCAATACAAAAATGGTTTTGAGCTGACATCAGCATCTAATGGCTCCGTCTTTACGATTTGGGTCTTTTGATAAAAGTTTTGGAATTTTGGGTGGTAGTTGATGTTTTCAGTAATCTTGGGTCGTAGGTGATGTTTCTAAAAGTATTTGGGTAGTATGTGAAATTTTCTCTAATATTAATCATAAATAAAAGAAACAATAACTCTTCTCTTCTCGCAGCCTTGAAAAAAAATCCTTGATCAATTCAAACACTAAATTAAGTAAAAGAATAAATTCCTAAATAAAGGGAAACAAAATAAATGAGGAAATTTTCCTCTTGCATGGGTAAGATGGGATTTTCCTAAACTACCCTAATAATTAAAATAGAAGTAGGAAAGATATAGATATCTTAGAAGCAATTAATAAATAGAAATAAGAGTCCTAAATTTTCCCATGATTTGCTGAATATCAGATTCCATTAAATCCTGGAATTTTGGAAACTGTAGGCCTTCTAAAAGATCTCTACCTGGCCCCAGGAGTTGTATGCTGATAAGTTTCCTGATTTTTCAGGAACCTCAAGCTTGAACTGTAGAGTGATCTTAGACCAGAAATTGAGCAAAACAGGGCAAATGAACCAACCCTATCTGAACTAAACCAGTCCTGCATTATTTCTCTCTGGTTAAAAAAAAAAATGGTCCACAAGTTTGAAGTGTGGGATCTTCATGCATGATAAAAAACTATCTGCCATCCTATAAGCACCACCAATCAAACCCATAGTTGTCAAGGCGACAAGGCGATCCAAGGCGTTTGGGGCCATCCTGGGCGCCTAGGCGCCCGCCTAGGCGTTGCCTAGGCGACCAAGGCTTCCCAGTGCATTTTTTTATTTCTAAAATATTAATGTTTATATATATGCAACATTCTACATAAATAATCAACATTTAAGATATAACTTAATTAATATGTGGTGTGGACCCAAGTTTACTAATGTACACTAAGACCTGGGATTGTGTCTAGAGTTAAGTAAACAATTATTTATGACTAACATTTGCGTACTTTTAACGAATTTGATCGGAGCGTAACTCCTTTAATATAGTTCGGATTCAAGCAATCTCGAATTCGTTGCAAAGCTAGCATAATCAGCTTTCCAACAAATCCGAGATTGCTTGAAATACAAATTATAAAGAAGGAGTTACACTCCGGTCAAACCTTGTTCGGAATACGGGAATGCTTTTAAAAGTCGTCTAAATGCAAATTATTTTTTGGGCATCAAAGCAAAAGATTATTTTGGCGCACTCTTGGTTTTTAGTGATGATTTATTATAATAAGATTTATAGAATTTTTATATTTAGAAAAAAGCCTAGCATTTAAAAGTTGAAAATCGCCCTCGCACCCAAAAATATGGTTTTTGTTCTTGAACAGGAGGGTTGACTTTTTTTCCTTCTGGAATTTGAATTTTAGACTATTTTTATTGGATTCAAATAGGGGGGTATTTGCTTATTTATGAATAATATCTCAAGTAAATGAAACATTTACTTAAATGATATTAGTCATAAATAAGTACTGCTTGATAAATGTTGTTCCTGTCTGGCCTGGGCAAGTACTGCCTGATAAATGTTGTTCCTGTCTGTGGTTGCCCAGGCGCCCAGGCCTGTACAAACTGCCCGGACGCCTAGGCGTCGCTTAGTCGACGCCTAGTCGACGCCTAGGCGACGCCTTGACAACTATGATCAAACCACAACCCTCATGTTACAAAATGAGCAACACAAAGATCGTTATGGAAGTAGCAACTTGGGAACATAAAATCGGGGAGCTCAATCCAACAATCAGTCAGTTTATTCTCTTCCACGTGTTGTTCTTCAACAACATCTGATGTGATTTCGTCCTCCATTATCAACAGCTCGGATCATCCACACTATGTTTAACGAGTGAGATCAATTTTTCAAAGAAAGATTCACGCAATCAGATGTGATCAACAGGTGGCTCATAATTTTTTCGTTTTGTCGCTGACAATCTTCGAGGTCCTCTTGCATGGCCTAAAATTGTTGATGGACAACAAGCAATAAGATAGGATCCATGATATATGTGGTCAAGTTTGGCTTTGATACCAAGTTGGTGCAACCCCAGGTCAAAAACCCTAATTTGGGTCGCTATGGGTATACCCAAGCTAATAAAACCCAATTATAAGGAGGTAGTGGTAATCTTGTAATAGCAACAATGTAAGCCTTCATAAAGTTAACAAGTAATGGGATTAAACAGTTGAAGGAATTTAAAAGGAAGGGCTATTCTGGTATTTAAATAGGGGGGAGGGGACTAAATGACATTGAAGTTCAGAACTAATGTATTGAATATTGAGATTTGAGTAATGGAATTAATATTGAGTTTTGGGTATCTGTGTGGCCTGTCGCATGTGTGTAAGTTGTGGCCCTCCTTGCCCTCTCTCTGAGTCATCCCAGCACCTTTTTGGTTCCTCTCTTATTTCTTCCATTCTCTTTGTTCTCTTCTTTTTTCTTTACTGTTACTTTTAGGTTAGTGTTCATGTTCCTGTAACCTGCGGACTTGGCAGTCCTATTTGTTCACCCTGATCTCTCTCACCTCTTCTCTTCTCCCTATGACATTGGATGTGAGATACTCTACCCTAGCTGACTCTAGTCCTAGGTTCCTGGCTGTTGAAACTTACCCTGCTGTGAGATATTCCTCTGACATCAGATCTGAAACCTGTTGTTACCTCTAGGTGTGGTTTCAGAATTTAAAAATCTTCGTTCAAGAGGATTACAATTACTGAAACGTGCCTTAAAGTTTCAGATCGATTGGGTGCGTGAAATAGAACTCTTTCCCACTGGATTTGGTTGTAATCATGGTTTTCAAAGGTTGAAGAAGACCCCATATTCTGGTTTTCCCCTTTTGCCCTTCACTTTAATTGCTTATTTTTATTTTATACTTCGTTTGTGTCAATACCCACACTACCCTGCTTCTTAAGTTACACTTAATTTTATTCCCTCCTTATCCTAAGAACCAGCATAGTCCTACCCCTTTAATTTTAATACCCATTCTCTGTTTCTTTAATTACCCATTCTTAAAGGGTTCTAACTTCATAATATTACAGCTTTACCATCCACCGTATTACGTGAGTATCCTCTTGTTTGGGTAGGCTCATCAATGGACCAATTAGGGTTTTTCGACCCTGGGGTCTGTACCAAAAACACCTCCCCCATTTGGGGCCTTGGATTAGGAACACCTGTCTATGTTTAGTTTTGGAATATTCACTGAAGGAGGTGGCCAATACGAAGCAACATTGGTACAATTACAAGCTAGGTTTGGTATTTTCACCATTTTCAAATCCTGAAGTGGATCTTGCTGGTTCTATAAAAGGTAGTTGCAAAAAGGGAATGGCTATTTACGCTTCTGTTTCTGCTGCTTCTAGAGCAGTATTTCATTCGAAAAGATTTCCGTGCAATTAAATTGAATTTTTGGCCTGGAACTAGCAAAAACAGAAGGGAAATAGGTGATCCCTTCACAAAATCTTCCAATCAATTTGTACTCCACGTCTCTATAGGGGGAAAGGAAAATCTCTGATATCATTAGATTCTGTTGTCTTTTCATCTTTTAGCTCGGACAAGGCTCACTTTAAGTTGTGTTGGCTTTTATTTTTTACATATTAATTAGTCATACAGCTTTTATTATTTTTTTGATTATTTTTAATATATTTTGTTCACGTTATTTGAATGGCTAGGAACTTAGAAGTTCATGGTACTTGAATGGCTAGGAACTTGGTAGTGCTTTCTGAGTCAAGAGTTTGGACTCAATTCTTAGCTGCTGATTAGTTGATCTTGATTTACTATATCTGTCACAGCTGGTTGCTATGATGGAAGTTGTGTAATCTGGGATTTTGAGACCAGGGGGATAGCAAAGGAACTTCGAGACAAAGACTGTGTTGCTTCCGTTACAAGTGTTTGTTGGTCAAAGTATGGGCGCCACATTCTTGTGTCAGCCACTGACAAGTCCTTGACACTTTGGGATGTTGTTAATGGGGAAAAAATTACTCGCATGACTCTGCAGCAAACTACACTGCATGCTCGCCTACATCCAGGTTCCCACACTCCTTCGGTCTGTTTGGCGTGCCCACTGTCATCTGCTCCTATCATTATTGACTTGAACACCGGGAGCACAACTGTGCTGCCAGTTTCAGTTTCTGATGCAGGCAATGGAACTGCCCCTCCATCACGCAATAAGTTTTCAGATGGATCTCCTCCTTTCACTCCAACTGCTGCATGCTTTAGTAAGTATGGGGATCTAATTTATGTGGGAAACTCTAAAGGGGAAATACTCATAATTGACTACAAGACCATCCAAGTGCATGGAATTGTTTCCATTTCTGGGGCAGCTGTGATTAAAAATATTGTATTCAGTAGGAATGGGCAGTATCTTCTAACAAATTCAAATGATCGCACAATCAGGGTCTATGAGAATCGTTTGCCTCTGAAAGATGCAGCTAGTGCTTTTGATGACATCTGCAAGAGCATGGATGAGCTGGAGGGTATTGAAAAGTTGAAGGCTGTTGGGTCAAAGTGTTTAATACTTTTCCGAGAGTTTCAGGATTCAGTCACTAGGATTCAATGGAAAGCACCCTGTTTCAGTGGTGATGGTGAGTGGGTGATTGGTGCTTCTGCTAGCAAAGGAGAGCATAAAATCTACATATGGGACAGGGCTGGGCATCTGGTAAAGATTCTTGAAGGTCCGAAAGAAGCCTTGACAGATCTGTCATGGCATCCAGTGCATCCAGTTGTGGTATCAGTTTCCGTATCCGGCTTGGTCTATATTTGGGCTAAAGATTATACTGAGAACTGGAGTGCATTTGCTCCAGATTTCAAGGAGCTGGAGGAAAATGAGGAATATGTTGAAAGAGAAGATGAATTTGATTTGATGCCAGAAACTGAAAAAGTAAAAGGGCTATCTAGATACATTCAACACTTTCTATGATCTTTTTTTTTTTTTTTTTTTTTTTTTTTTTCATTTTTTGAAATGCTCATCTGCAGGTGAAAGAATCAGATGTTAATGAAGGTGAGGAAGTTGATATCTTGACGGTGGAGAACGATTCAGCTTTCAGTGATTCAGATATGTCACAGGAAGAACTCTGTTTCTTGCCAGCAGATCCATGCCCAGATGTTCCTGAGCAACAAGATAAGTGTGTTGGAAGTTCATCGAAGCTGGTGGATAGCAATCATTGTAGATCCCCTCCTTCGGAAGGGGCTGGACAGAATGGTCAAGCAATTCAGCCTGCGTCAAGTCCAGCAGAAGGTAAGTTTTAGGTTTAGTGTATATTCAAGTTTACAACAACTTTTTATTTACCCCAAAAAAAAAAAAAGATTTATAGCAACTTCAATTTTAATTGTTAGTTAGCAACTAGACCATATGTCTACATCTAGGATCTCTTCATGTGGCTCACATGGAAAGGGATTGTGATTTGATGGGTTCTGCGGAAGAGAGGTCTTTTTGGAAAATAAAAGCCATTTTAATGACTATTCATTTCAAGCATCATCATACTATTATTATTAGTATTTTTTTTATGAGAAAACATAAATTAATGAAAAAAATCTTGTTTTAACCAAGGTTGGTGGAAAAAAAAGCTGTAACCTTACTTTCTAATATAACAGAATTTTTTTTTCTTAATTAGGGTAAATTCTGTCGTTTGCATGTCTACTTGAAAAAATGAGCAATGACAATGACAGATTTGATAATGGCTGTAATATCACTTTCAAATTGAATTTGAAGACCTTTTTTTACCCTTACCTGTAGTAATTTTTGGAAATAAGACAAAGGATAATCAAAACAAGGTTACAACTTTTTAGTTCACTTCTTTGGTGACAAGAGTTGCACCCTAAATTAATTGATATCATCAACACCCTAAATTAATTAATATGGACGTTTCTTTGGAGAACTTGTCTGAGGATCAGATGCTTTAGGTCATCCAGTTTGAATTTTGCCATGGGTAATCTCCGTGGCAGCCAACCAAATTCAAATTTGTTTTATGGAGTCTAGTTTGACACAAGATGATTAGGAATCTAATTGGATTTCGAAAAGGACATTTCATCCATCAATCATGACCCAGAAAATTCTTCTGCATTTGATTCAGTAAAATTCTATAGTTTACTGAGTACTTACAGAAGCAAGTAGGTAAAACGTTTCTGTTCATCATCTGAGCATTTAAATGTCTCCTGCATTTGATTAGATTTTGAATGTTTTTTGTGCATATGTTAATTGGAGAGTTTATCCTTTTGCAGTGGTTGATAATTCTGTTGCAGAGGGTACAGGTGGGGCACATGTGAAAAGAAAGCGGAGACCTTCAGAGAAGGGGTTGGAGTTGCAGGCTGAGAAGGGCAAAAAACCACTAAAGATCAAAGCTTCTAGCAAGTCATCAAGAGTTAAGAACAAGAGTATTGTTGGGCAAGATACAGATATCTCTGAATTCTTGGATGATGCAACTGATGAGTACCAGTAGATGATTCCAACAGTTACTGTTTTAACATCTGAAATTTCTTACTCAAAAGGAAAATTTTAAATCTCTCCACCCGGAAGAAAACATAGGACAACATCTGCCAAATGAGCCTCAAATCTACCAGAAAATGATTCCTCCGGACCTCTCCACCGGCTAGGCCGCCCAGTGAGGGATCGAGGCTGTTGGATCCCTCACCTTGTGGCCCTGCCGCTGGTGAAGATCCTGAACGCCCATCCCAAGATTTAGGACACCCAAAGTATTGTTCATCCTACAGAGAGAGGGATCCTTTGGTGGCCGTCCATTAAAGAGACCTGATTTGGTCAATTTAAACGTCGGATAGACATGGCTGCCTCAGTTTTCTGCATATCAGGTTTGTGAATAATCTCAACAGTATGCCCTCTGTATTTCTTACCATTGGGTTGATACTTGGTGGATCATGCCAAAAAAAAAAAAATATAATTATTGAAGGTCATGCCAACCCCATATGAGTATATACTTAGTATACTTAGTGTGTGTGTATATATATATATATATATATATATATATATATATAATATGTAGTATATGAATATGAGTACATTTATTGAAGTTCATGCCAACCTCACAAGTTTGAACTTCATGCGAAGCAAATTAGGTAACGAGATTAGTTCTGTTTGGGAACTTAATAATGTGTGATAGATAAAAGGGGATAGTTGAATATTTGAAATTGAATTATGGGTAAACGGAAGCCTTAAAGGGGTAGTTTTATCCCCATAGTCATCTTATTACTAATTTATATCTTATAATTTATACACAAATTTTTATCAAAAAACATAAAAGGAAAAATTTCACCCACTCCCCCTAAACTTTACTTTTATTCACGTAATCCCAAATATTGTCTATGATTTCATCCACATCCAATACAATTAAGTATTTTAATTGTATTTGACAATAAAATTGAAAAGTTTATTTTACCCTCATTGTGAAAAGCATAGATTTCTGTTTACAATAAATAATTAAATAAATAAGAAAAAAATGTTTACTTTCTTTTTTCTTCGTTGTCGTCGGCAGGTTCTCATGGGCTGCTCTTAAATCTATTGCCTTCGAAACTGCAAAAACAAAAGCAATCAGCTTCCACATTCACATCCCCTTTCAGGTGAAAATGTGATGCACCATTCTGCAGAGGAGATTACAACTGATTACGCAGGAAGGGAATCTTTGGTAGGCTACATCTCAGTGAAATTAATCACAAACTTATAGCTGATTACAAGGTACCACTCGCGTCTCGATCCCTCTTCTCTCTTTTTCTGGCGTCAATAAAAAACTGAAATATAAAAAGGGCGGAATGACGAATAAAATCATCTCGATTCTGTTGTCGATTCTCTTCCAGATTCAGAGATGGAGCCTAGGAGCTTTGGCCACATAGAAGTCCTCTCTTCTCCTCCTCTCTGCACTAACTTCGAATTAACTCCTCTGTTCCCCAAATTACGGAGCTTAACTACTCGTCGGAGGCAACGCTTCTGCATCGATAGCCATGCTTTTTAACTCTATGTAAATCTACTGTAATCGGAGATTCTTTGGTCTTGGATTCCTGAAATCCTTTCCAGATCGACTCTAGGATAAAAGTGTCAATCATTTTGTCTCGCCGGAAAACAAAACTTTCTGCAAATCCGATTTCCTCCTTCGTACTGTAGGTTAGAGATGAATTACAAAAAAAAAAAAAACCCTCTTCTTCTTCATTTCCCCCTCTCGTTTCTCTCCCTCTGTGTACTGCCTTCGTGGACCCAACAGCAACCGATGGCAGTTCTGTCGTCATCGTGGCATCGTCATTAACGACTTTGGAGAAGAAAACGAGAGGGGGAGGTTAAAACAGGAGAGGTTAAAAAAATTGGAAATTAAGATGGGTTAAAATAGTAAATTAATACTAGTAAAGGGTAATTTTGGTATTGTATTATTTATAACCTTGTCACGGACCGGTGTGATACATATTTCATATCTAGTGGGTGAAATTTTCCCAAAATAAAAAAATACACCCAGTGGAGATTAGGCGATGGCCTGGGCGTACAAGACGCCTTAGGTGACACCCAGAGTGCCTGGGCGCTTTTCTTACCGTCACAAGGTGAGCCAAGCTCTAATTGAAAAAAAAAGGAGAGTTTTTTCTCCATAATTTTTCCCACAAAGTTTAAAACTTTTCAAAAAATTTTCGGACCGGTGAAATTCGAAATAAACAATACCAGGTTGTAGTACACTGAAAGACGAGTCGACCGAAACAAAAATGGTCGTCGGAGGTGGCCGGACGTGCCCTCATGCGCCGCCTGAAAAAGCGCGTGAGATCCACGCGCCGACGGTTGAAAACTTAAAAAAAAAAAAAAATTGTTCTGACGGCGCCGAGTCATCTCTGGGTCTACTCGGCTCCGAATCGTAAACCCTAACTGGGTTTGCGGTTTGACTCTGGCCGAGTCCCCCAGCCCAGGCGCGCCAGGTCTAGACCGGCTCTGTCAGGGGTGGCCCAGCCCAGGCCTAGATCTGATCACGTCCAGTCCAGACCGGGCAAACGCAGCCCAGGGCAAGCTAGCCTGGCTAGCCAGACCCAGCCCAGGGCCGACCCGAAAACCCGAAAGGTGACCCAAGTTCATATGACCCGAACCCGAATGGACGACCCACTAACCCGGACCGGGGACCCGATAATCCGAGCCAGAAACTCGAAAGTTTGACCCGGATACCTGATTGGTTGAACCGGGCAAACTGGTTTGGTTTGGTCAGACCGGTCGGTTTGGTTCAGGTCGCGGTTCATCCCGGTCCAGACTTCTAAGGCTTGTTTGCCTTGCAGCTTTTTGACTGCGTTCACAATCCGACTTTAAACTGGATTTGTGGGAGCTAGGAAGGTCGGAATGACCTGCGGTATGTTCCGTTGGACTTGGTTTTCAATGCTCTTCAATCTGGAATATATATTATTACATTTTGATACATTGGAAATAGTATTTTTCCAAGTTAATGCTCTTTTATAGTTCGATTTGTAGTATTTCTGCTGGTTTTTCTCAATATTCTTGTATCATAATGATTGTTGAGCTAAAGTGCATGTTTATTTGACTGTTTAGACTTATAAAGTTGATTTTTGAAAACATTCATGGTTATATATATCCCACTAGAGCTGCAATTTGGAATTTATTCATATCATGGTGGAACTTAGAGGATCCCACCAAAGTGGTATACTTTGTTTTATCATGATATGTTCAAATTCAAACGACTGTGTTTGTAAATGCTTTAAAGAATGACAGTGTTCACCCAAGGGTGGCATTGTCCCAGTTTATTCAAATTATGATTTGTACATATTGTGTAAGGATTGGGTGGGACCACCAAAGTGGCAAGCTCAGTTTTATCATGATATGTTCAAATCCAGTACTTATGCATTTATAGACACAGCAAAGAAGGATAATGCTCACTCAAATGTGACATTATCAAGATTTTTACTTTTGTGGAAGCAGCAAAGAGTGGCATTGTCCACCCAAAGGTGGCGGTGTCAAAGATCATGTAAACTCATGCACATGGATGAAGGATCTTGACTTTAGGAGTTTCATACACCCAAAGGTAGTGGAATTTCGAGAGTCATTATCACTTCGCAGGTTCTGCACAGATAGTAAGAGAACCAATGCGCTCTTGTCCCAAAGGATAATGGTGTAGTTTCGGTTGACTCTACATAGATAGTAAGAGGACTAGTGTGCTCTTGTCCCAAAGGATGAGGGTGTAATTTCGGTTGACTCTTCAAAGGAAATGGACTTGCATATATTTAATAATTGTAAGTTTAACTTATCTTGTGTGTATGTTTGCATTATATCACACATATTAGAGAACATATAATGATCAAACACCTCATGATGCCTGTTATGGCGGACCAGTTCTATGAATTGGCATGAAAAATTGAATGCTAGTCTAGGAATGTTTAACCTAGTACTCAGCAAAGATTGTATTCTGATCTTTAGGAATATTCAATCCCTAAGATCAGGTAAAAGAAAATTCAAATAAGGAACATTGGAAATAGATGTTCAGAGAGAAATCCAAAGAAATTTTTGGTCTTTAAAATGGGGTGGAGAGATGTTGTATTCTCAAGGTTATCTGTACTAGTTTTGATGGTATAGGATGATAATGGTGTGAGGAAACACAGGTTAGACTATTAGCCATCACTAATAAGCTCTAAGATATGTGAATCTCTGTAGGTAACTCATTGGAATATTATAGATGATTCACTTGACTTTCACTTCCTTACCTAAACTGCATAGTTAGATCCTGGTGATCCATAAACCTAGTGGACAGAAGATGAGTTGATTTCCTTTATACTAAGGAAGAAATTTCAAAGAAAAGAGAAAGGAAGAAATGCCAATGTCATGACGTGTGAGTCATACTCTGACAAATGCAGTAAGTGAAAGGTAAGGTCTTACAGAAAGAAAAATATTTTTTCAAGGAATAGTAAGAAACTTTTGACAAGGAAAATGATTTTATGGAACTACAAGAACTCAGAAGGAACATGTGGAAAATGTTATAACTGGAAGAAAAGTAGAATCATGAAACTTTCAAGTGAGAAGGTAATGAAGATTGAAGACTTAAGTAGTAAAAGTAATCCAAACCTATAGGAGTAGCAAAAACCCTTATTTGCTTTCTGTAGTTTACTTAGCTATAGAAGTTAGACAGTATATCCTAATTCCATCCTTAGCATAGACATTTAGGACTCTTATCTAAGGAAAGACTGTAAAAAGGTTGTAAAGAACAGAATTCTGGAAACCCCTAAAGTTAATGACTTGCTTACTTGTAAGGATTGTTTAAGGGAAAAATATTTCATAAAAGGATTAAGACTGTTGGATCTGAAGGCGAATGTAAATTGTTAAGGTTGATAAGGTGATATTGATATACTCCCAATGATTTTAGTCAAATGTTTACAAGTGCTAAAGCTTATGGCTTAGCATCATGTGGATGAGATTCAACAACAAAAGAGTAACAAATAGATATGATCAAGAGAACTCGAGAATATATTAGCTCCTTTGGAGTGATCAATTCTGCAGCCTATAGTATTAATAGGGTGCCATGTAAGTTGATTTCAGTCCACGTTGTCTTCTTTATTGGAACTGTAAAAGTAACGTATATTCATAACACTCGTGAGAGAGTGATTATTTTAGGACATTGAGTTATCATTTTTTGGGATATCCACTCATGTCTGAAGAATTCAGCAGAATTCATTGATGATGTTGGTTAGCAGTCACATCCAAGAAACATAAGTTTAATGAGATCACATGGAAATTGTTGTGGAACAATTAGTTGAGGTATCAAAAATATTATCAGAGTGTAATGAGATAATTTTTGAAATTATCTTCATTCAGGTTGATGCATAGCCAAAATACCAGAGCTAGATAAGGCAATGAGGAGATATAATAGACCATGTAGATCTGTGATTTCATCACATGTTATACCTCAAAATAGATGTTTTGGCATTGGACAAGATGAAGATCCCAATAGTTTTGAGCAAGTTGTCAATAATGAAATTGTTTTTGAGTGATTACCAGTCATAAATGATGTATCGTTATTTATGAAACATCAATGAGATTTGGGATTTTATGCTCTTGTCATGAGTGGCGTACTCATAGGCTCAAAATGGATATATAAGAAAATGTGTGATTCTAGTGGGAGAATTGATTGCTACAAATTAAAACTTGTAGTGAAGTGGAATCACACAAAGAGAATGAAAAATATAGACTTCAAATCTTTGAGGTCTTAGTTGTGCATTTTATTTTGGAGTTGCACCAGATAGATGTGAAGATTGTTTTGATCAAAGAAAATCTGGAAGAAGGTGTTTATAGGCTTTACCCAGAAGGTTTTGAGGTAAAGGAGAAAGAAAATCTATTTTGTAAGACTTATAAAGTCAATATGTGGATTAAGCAAGCATCCAGGTAGTGGTACCTGAAGTTTGACAGAGTTGTATCTTCTTAAAACTTTGTTGAGATTATCATTGATCATTATGTATATATAAAGGTCAGTGGGAGTGGATTTATTTCCTAGTCATATGTGTTGTTGGTTAATCACTGACCAGCAGTGACATGGTTTACCTGTTAAAACCATAGTTTTCAATGTCTGATAAATTCGATATGAAGAATGTGTGAGTAAGTACCTTTGTACTTGACATTGAGTTTCCTCGTGACAAGAAAAATGGAACTCTGGGTTTGTCTCAAAGGGTATATGTTATTCGTGTTCTTGAATGATTGAATGTACATGCATAACAGTTAAGTTGCAGATGCTTAAATCAGTAAAGGAGACAAATTGACAGAGTTATGTTTAAGAAATGATGTTGAGAGAGAGCATCTAAAGTATAGAGCTTGGTATATGCTCAAGATTATATTTATTCTCACATAGCCTTTGTTTAGAGTGTTTTGAGACATTTTTAGTTGGATGCTGGTATAGCTCACTGAACAACGGGAATAGAAGGTCATGCGGTACTTGCAAAGGACCAAGGATTATCTACTCATTTGTGGCAGTAGTGACACTCTTGGCTATTGTGATGTAGTGTTTAGTGATTGCATTGGTGGCATGAATCCCATCTCAGAGTTTTTGTTATGATGGTAGATGTCCCCTTTAAGGAAAAATGTAAAGAAGTTTATCCATGCATCACCCTCTTGGTAAGGTAGATTTTATAACTGTATGCGAAACTAATAAGTTGCATATTTGGTTGAAGAGTTATCTTTCAGACCTGGAATGTTGTAAGTTTTACTTAGGCCTATTGAGATGTGTTGTGACAACGGTTCAGCTGTGTTGTTTTCAAAGAATAATGTGAAATCTAGTAATTCAAGGTATAATAGAGATCGGATTTCAAATCTCTTTAGGTGAGAGAAAAGGATCAAATAAATTATATCATTGTAGAGCACATTCGTTAAACAACTTGATTGTAGATTCTCTGGCGAATGTTTTGTCAATGGGAGTCTTCAAGGGACGATATGTTTAATATAGAAATGGTTAATTCATTAAATGTGCTTGGTTAGTGGGAGACTTTTCTCACATTGATAATGATTTAGTTCATTATGTTTATTTACATTGCCAATGGTTTTGACACAGATATTTATTACCATGGTTATTTTTATTTCAGCATTCATTTATTGCTATGTTGCATATTCATTGACATGTCATTGACAAGGGCAGTATTTAGCCAAATGAAAGAGGCGGTATTAAGCCAAATGAACGGGACGGTATTTAGCCATAGTTCACGGCGGTGTGCCAAAGTACAATATTGACCAAAAGGGTATGTGGCGGTTTGCTACAGTCAATATCAATGTTTATTACCTCTGAGGTTTTATCAAGGCAATTAGTACGATATTGACCAAAAGGGTATGTGGCAGTTTGCTACAGTCAATATCAAGGTTTATTGCCTCTGAGGTTTTATCAAGGCAATTAGATCGAAGGTTATTCGATCTGGACCCACATGAAATAATATTTTCATGTATACATGTCTCTAGGCGATTCATGTTATTAAGTAGACCCTTGTATGTAGCTGACAGAAGGTAGTACACCAGATGTGTTGGAGTATTTTCCGTTGTTGCTCGACATTGATAGGCTTGATGAGTGGATCAAAGTTTGATGACGGTTTATTATGTAATAGGATTCCATGACCACACTTTTCGACGGTGGTTTTGTAATTAATCTAGCCCAAGTGGGAGATTGTTAGAATCCTGTTGTGTGGGCTTGATCAATTACCTAACCAGTTGTTAAGTGGGAGTTCAATTACTGATTTGACCGACTCAGGTCTGGTTCGTCACTAGTTAGAGACTACTAACCCGGTCTACTGTGAGAATGGTTCTGGGTTAGGGATAGTATTATAAATACAATGGTTAGGGTCCCCGCAGCCATTGGTTTTATCTCTCTGTTGCTCCCATACGCACAGAGGAAAAAGGGATCCCAACGAGGCTGTGGATCCACACTCTAATCGAAGCGTTCAAGCTACAGAAAACAGTCGAAAATCAATCTACAACAAATGGTATGTGTTCTATCATCTCTTTTAATGCCCATTGTATTCTAGTTATCTGTGTGGTGGTTTCGTTAGGGTTCATGGGAAATCCCATGGGAAAATCCCTAATTTGTATTAAAAATTCTATCACTGAGAACTTCATGTTTTGTTGTTAATCTCTTAATTTTGTGGCCTGGTTTCTGTGGTACAATGTGTTTTGCAATGCATAGAATAGTTGTCCTTGTCCTCCCGAATCATTATTGTAGTTATCTTCTTTTTTTTCCCTAAGATTTGGCGGGGAAGGGGGCTGGACATGTAACTAGGAATTTTTATTGCTGAAGGAGAGACCAGATCAACACATATAACATAACAATAACGAAGGTTGGCATTGCCTACAAACTCACAAAGGGGACAGATCAATCAAAAGGGTAGTGACCCGAATACAAAGGATGTCTAACTGCCACGGGAGTTTTTTTCTCTAAGGTATGAATATTTGTTGTATTTTATCGATTTTTATTAAATAAAGTTTCAAAATAAAATATGTTTTGTTTTGGTTTTTCTCGGTATGAGGCTAGTAAAGTGAGGTTAGTGAGATTGGAACCCAAGACCCCTTGGATGGGTTGAGTTAGTTTTAATTTGGCTTCTATTTGGTCAATAACGGTTCAACCCGTTTGACTTAAAATTGTTGGGTTGGTAACGGTTCAACCCGTTTGACCCAGTTCATTAAAAGGTCTTTACAAGAGACACATCCTTTGTTTATAAAGACATGTTGGTTCAAAGGGTCACACCCTTCCTCAAGGGATGCCTTGAAAAGACATGTTCTCCTTTATAAATAGAGGAGGAGGAAGCCTTAGAAATGGTTGGAAGAAATGGTTAGAAGAACTAAGTTTTTTTCTTGATTCTTTCTCTCTCACTTTCTCTTCTTCTTTGTAAGCACATACCGAGAATATTCCCCTGTGTTTTTTTCGAAACATTGTTATTTTACCAAAATTGCATTACTGTCTTGCATTTGACCTAAGCACAACTCCGAAGTACTCGAAGGGGCGCATTAGACTAGTGCAGGTTTAATGCGGGAAACCAAGAAACTGCTTTATCTTGGAGCCAGATTTGCATTAAAACCCGGTTACACCATTGGGGGCAAATTCTGTCTTTAGGATAGTATCGCTTGTGATACGACCCAGCTTCAAACTCATTATCAATTACAGTTTTCTTCAACAGATCATTGGAAGCGTGACATCAGATAAGTGGTTCTCGTTTAAAGTTCTATTCCATCATATTTTTACAACAATCTAAAGACAGAATTTTTTCTTAAAAACTTTATGTGAGACAAATTCAAGAATTTTACTAAGTTAATTTCTGAATGTTTTGTTTAAATTCATATTTCCAACGGATGATTAAAGACATCATTGATAGCATATTGTTTGCTAAGTAGAGATTTATATTGAATAAGTTTGATGACAAATTTGTTAGTCGCTTTCGGGTAGAACGTGTCTCTCTTGTAAATCTTAGAACATAGAAACTGTGACTGAAATACCAGATCACTCCACGTAGTCTGTGTGGGTACTGACTACTGAGGTGGGATTAAGCCCATGGTATGAGAAGCCCGAGGCCAGGTTTTCAATCCCAATCATATCTTTGGGTTGCTGGTGATCATTAACATCGGATATATATGACTGTGGCTTGATCTTGGGTAATGATAATGTGAGTCGTCCACCAAAGTTGTTTCCCGTTCACATCTTGAAATTCTGTAGGCTCTCGTATGTACTTGTGCTTACCAATAAAAAAAATAAAAAAAAGAGTCCGCAATATCTTAATTACACATGTTCTCTTACACATGTATTGATCTTTTATATTGAAGAAGAGGAACTTTGTATAGCCCTTGACTGAAATAAGAGAAGTTATATATCTGTTCTCAGTCACTTTTTCCCAAGAGATGGGATGGATGCAAACGGTTTCCTATTATTGATGTTGCATGCCATTTGTCAAGGGTTGTGACTTTTCTTCTGGTCATCTCAGTGTGTGCATTACCTTACGTTTAAGCAAGGTTAACCAGGGCTTCAGTTGTGTTTTTTGGCCTTGAGGTGACAACTCTTGATCACGGTGTTGTTTCATGGATGAAAGGGTATTTTACCCACTCATTTAATAATTAAAATAATAATAATAATAATGTTTGAAAAATGGTGAATGGTAACCGTTGGGCAGGTATCTCATGGGGTGAAATTTGTTTTTACTTTTCCTCTGTTGATTGTGTTTGACGTAAATTTGGTAGGGGAATATTTAGTAGGTTTGGTTTTCAACCAAAAGGCGGACTGCCGGACTGACCTTTGGACCCGGTGCTCTTGTTAGTATTAGTGGCCAGATTATTGTCTGTGATCCCATATGATTATGGTTCTTCTTGTGGGAGATTGTTTACTCTTGAATCTGTTATGAAGTCTTTACATCCTATATTTTGTGTGATGATTTTATTAATTGTCAGACCATTTTATTTTTTGTGACGGGTGAAGTCTCAGCCCTTGCTTTATCTTATTAATAATTCAGATCAATTTGATTTGTAGGTTTATTTTGATTTGATCAATGTTATTGTATGCGTGAATAACAGTTGGATACCATGCATTGATGGGTGAATTTCACTATCACCAAACAGGCTTGTAGAATTTATTACCGTTTGGTCTTTTGTTAAAGCCTAGGTGTAAAGGGGTGTAATATTTTGAGATGTCGATTGGCACCTCTTGGGTAGAGAACGGTGTTCTTATCTTCCTACATGTGATTTTTCTGGAAAAGTTGACATGTTGAACACTTCAAGGTAGTGTGGTTTTGTCTTCCATATGTCCTCTTTGCATGATTATAAATTCATCTCTTGGTGTTGTAATTGGGAATACAAACTGTTGGAAAAAGTGAGTCTTCTTGTTACATAACAGTGGTTCTGATTCTATGAATATCATACCCATCAACTTCTTAAGTCCCAACTCAATGTCAATTTGAGATCACTCATTTTGACTAGTAGACACCTGTTGGTTGTGACTGTTATTATTTCTAGAACAAAATGGTGGCAGAAAGTCTATGGACCGGTTGAAATACTTCTAACATTAATCAGTTTGGACGAATGCAAATAGAAAAAAAAATGGAATACAAATGGACAGGTCATGAGGAGGGAAACGAGGTCTCTTGTGGGGAAGGAGGTCCTCACTTGTGATCTATGGACAGATGGAGTTACCAAGATATGGCCTTGGATATTCGTATTAAAAAAAAAAATTAAATAAATAAATTCTTTTAACAATGGAAAAGACTCTTGGCGGCTTTATTAAGACGTCATTTATAAGTGTTCGAGTTACATGTAAAGATGCAATTTTATGTTGTGGCTTCTGACTTTTGGTTTTAAGGTAACAACCTTTGATCCAAGAATTTGACTATCCCACGTGGATTAGTTATGATGATTTACGGTGCATTGTTCTGGACAAATCCAAAGGATAGCCATTGGATGAGAGAGCCAAGGATGAGAAAGTGATCTTCAAACCATCAGGGGTGATAGAATTTTGGAATAAAGGAGAAAGGACTCCCAATTCCAATTCTCAGGCATGCCAATGGTGGTCTGCACTTGCCATTGGATGCATGCCTTGTAGCCAAAAGACATGGTAGGTTTTGACAATGACTCTGGGGTTGTTATGGCCACTACTCTCATGGACAATTACAATGGTAGAATATTATATTGTTCTTGAGTTGTAGGTTTTGGAAGAGGCTATTTCAGTTTCTTATGAGTATTTCTTTAAAAAAAAATAAAAAATAAAAAACATCGTTGTGATGCATGTTGTTTTTCTAGATAAGAAAATTTTGAAGTGTTTTATATTGCATCGTGATTTTTAATAACATCTCTTCTAGGTTGTTATGGAAGTGTACCATTAGGTTCTATTTATAATTGTGTTTTTACTTGTTTTACAAGTGAGGAATCGATTAATGTTGTGCTGTTAACAACTAGTGGATTATTGGGTTATGAGGCACAAAGCCAAAAATCCAATTAACGGTTTGAATGAGTGGTTTACTAGAGACCTTGTTATATAAGTGGTTATATTATATTTTGTAAATCATTTTGCCTATGGATTAAAAAAAAAAATTGCTTGAATTATGCATTGGCACGTTTGATTGTCTATCTCAGACAACAGGTAGTGTATAATGCATTTTGGTCGGATAAATTTTATGCAAGTAATTATATGTATATAAAGTTACATGATCATATGCATGATAATTTTCTTATGTTGGCCAAAGTAGTTTAACTTGTTTGTTATATTTGATATGCTTATAATTGTGCATTGACAAATAAGAATGAAAATGTGGGGGTTGCAGAGTCACCCACTAAAGATATTTCCATTGGCATAAGTAAAGTATTTTAATGTAAACATGCCTTATTATGGTTTTTCATTGGTAATTTTATTTGGTGGATCCCTCTATAAAGCTTTGAATGGGCATTATGGAAAAGTATGGTCACCAAGTTTTGCATGGTGAATTTATTTGAAAAATAATAAATAAATTCAAGTAGAATGGTTTATCTCTTTTTAAGATTTCTGTGGTTATGGAATCTAGAGGATAAACTTAGATTCGGGAACACTACTATATGTAATAACAGACATGCATAAGCATGTGTTGGTGGGGGAGTAATTGAAACCTATGATATTGGTTCCACCATGTAAAATCTCATAAAACGTTGTGAGATTTAATGGTCGAGATAGGGACCAAGTGGCCAAATATCTCAATGATAGATATATGATGAAAATTGAAACCGGTTGTGCTATTTTAAGTAGCAAGTATACAAGCAAGAAGAACAAGTGTCAAGTAAGACAAATATGATTTGACCGGTTGCTTAAATGTCTAAGGGAATCTAAAATGTATATGTCTTAGGTAGTTGTATAATATCTCTGGAGAAGCTAAGAAGATAGCGCGCTTTTATTCAGTTGGGGCATTTCTAACTGGAGAATTATTTAGCTTCTAACCACTATTGTGGTATTCATTTAGAGGAATAAGCTCAAGGTCCGTGATTCATGAGTCAAGGTGATGGACACCCAACCTATGTGAGAGGAGATCCCTGAAATTAGGTTCAAAGGGTAAAAACGAAGTCACTGGATGACTTGACTAGTACTATCATTTATTGTTTATTTCGATTAGATGAGAATATAGTACTCAACATGATGATAGGATGATGAGTTTTAAAACTCTTAATTGACCAAAGATTCACAGATTGTGGGGGTATGTTAACAGTGGTGTATACTATGGGCTGACCTAAGTGAATGTAGGAAGTGTGACCGCTTTCGATGAGAATTTCTATGGACGAATTCTCTAAATATTCATGACCCAAGATAGGGACATGGCAAAAAATGTCCAAGAATAGAAAGGGTATACTGAGGGGTCGGACAGTAGGACATGACTGGTAGGACAGTCGGCTACACCAATGAGGAAAGGAAGGTTCAATGAGTCTGACTCAACCCGTACTCTGTAGCGTGACTTGCCAGACCTAGTGCAGATTCAAGTCCAAAAGACATCAGTGATGACGTATCCTATTATTCTAATGTTCTTAGGTTATCATTTGTTTTATTTGTATTTTGAAACTGGTGGGGGAATTGTTGTATTTTATCGATTTTTATTAAATAAAGTTTTAAAACAAAATATGTTTTGTTTTGGTTTTTCTTGGTATGAGGCTAGTGAAGTGAGGTTAGTGAGATTGGAACCCAAGACCCCTTGGATGGGTTGAGTTAGTTTTAATTTGGCTTCTATTTGGTCAATAACTGTTCAACCCGTTTGACTTAAAATTCTTTGGTTGGTAACGGTTCAACCCGTTTGACCCGATTCATTAAAATGTCTTTACAAGAGACACATCCTTTGTTTGTAAAGATATGTTGGTTCAAAGGGTCACACCCTTCCTCATGGGATGCCTTGAAAAGACATGTTCTCCTCTATAAATAGAAGAGGAGGAAGCCTTAGAAATGATTGGAAGAAATGGTTAAGAACTAAGTTTTTTCTTGATTCTTTCTCTCTCACTTTCTCTTCTTCTTTGTAAGCACATACCGAGGGTATTCCCCTGTGTTTTTTTTCGGAACATCGTTATTTTACTGAAATTGCATTACCATCTTGCATTTGACCTAAGCACAACTCCGAAGTACTCGAAGGGGCGCATTAGACTAGTGCAGGTTTAATGCGGGAAGCGAAGAAACTGCTTTATCTTGGAGCCAGATTTGCATCAAAACTCAGTTGCACTAATGGGGGCAAATTCTGTCTTTAGGACAGTATCGCTTGTGATATGATCCAGTTTCAAACTCATTATCAATTACAGTTTTCTTCAACAGATCATTGGAAACGTAACATCAGAGAAGTGGTTCTCATTTAAAGTTTTATTCCTTCATATTTTTACTACAATATTTCCGAGGCCCATTGGCATTGGATGAAAACCATCCAATCGTCATCGTAGAGCCTCATTCAATTGCAAAATTCACCCATCCATTATATATGGACTGTTCAGGGTCCTTGAGAAGTCCTTTAGCTCCACTGAAGTGGAGACCAATAGAAAATGTTTTTTGTGGTTCATTAGTGGCTCCTCTATACCAGATGGGTCCGGGGTACTAATCGGAATCAGCACGGCCACCGCTGATTCCGATCCTAATTGACATGAATCCGGTTGAATTTGTAGCAAAAAAAAAAAAAAAAAAACCTGGATTCGTGATAAATTTCCTAAAAAACCCATTCATTATCAGTTTGGCTGATTCCGATTCCCAAAACCCTACTCCAAAGAGCTCCCTCACGTTCAGTTTAATGCTGATTATTTGTATGCTGATGATGCCAATTCATGAAGTATCATGAAATTATTGATATTAGGTCCATGGTGAGGTACTTCTTGCTGGTCAAATGTCTTGGAAATCTGACCCATTAACTTTCCAAACTGAAATATTTCTAAAAGTGAGTTGGTGTAAAAGTCAAACCACCAAAAAGAATAAAGCTAGGAGGAAAAGGATTACAGCTTCTTCCCTAAACCTTAAAACTTAAATCCTAAACCCTAAACCCTAAAAACCCTAAAAATTCTTAAACCCTAAACCCTTAAAACTCTAAACCCTAAACCCCAAACCCCAAACCCTAAACCCCAAACCCTGAACCCTGAACCCCGAACCCCAAACCCCAAACCCTAAACCCGAAACTCCTAAAGCCTAAACCCCCTAAACCTCAAACCCACCCCAAACCCCAAACCCCAAACCCCTAAACCCCTAACCCCTAAACCTTAAACCCCAAACCCTAAAACCCTAACCCCTAAACCCCAAACCCTAAAACCGAAACCCCTAACCCCCAAACCCCTAACCCTAAACCCTAAAACCCTAAAACCCTAAAACCCAAACCCCAAACCCCAAACCCTAAAACCCTAAATCCTAAACCCTAAACCCTTAGGTGACTGCATGTCCAGCCATCACTACTTGAGCCCCTTACCATCATCAATATCTCCCACCTACCCAATCGACCGGTCTATCCCCCAAAACCAGCCGAATACCTCATCTCCTTGAGCCACGATCCACTATCGTACCTATCCAACCCAAATTTTTGCTCCAATCAACAACTCATCACCTAGCCATATTCATTGAGCCTCAACCTAAACCCAATTGCAGTAAGCCTACTCCAACAGTCCTTGAGCCACTCACTAAGCTTACCTCATCTCCTTCACCCAACTCCCTATAAATTCCTTCCAATCGAACACATAGGAGGAGGAGGGGATGGAGGAAAAGAGAGGCAGAAGAGGGGGAGGGGGGTTGGTCTAGAGAAGCCAAGAAGAAAAATAATAGAGAAGATACAGAAACGAAGAAACTTAGAGAGGAAGAGGGAACCTTATGAGAAAAGGTTTTTTTTTTTTTTCTTTCTTTGGTTTCGATTTTGGAAATAAAAGAGAAGAGAGGTGGCTTTGTTTCCAACCATGAGAATTAGAGATAAAAAATGGAAAGGAAAAACTGGGGAGAGTTAGAGAGGTAGTTTGAGTTTAGTGAAAAGGAGAAAAAAAAGGAAAAAGAAAACAAAGATTCAAAGAAAAGGATAAAATGAAAGAAGGAGGGAAAGCTTGTCGCTCATGCCGTGGATCTTCTCCAACCATCATCAAAGGCTCCACCTCACTGTTGGGGACAAGGTTGATTGTCACACCTCAATTCCGGCTGAACCAGAAGTGTGAGTGAACCGTCACTGAACCAACGATTCACACCAGGATCTCAATAAGATCGTGTCCACTCATACAAACCATTGGACATAACCATAATCAGAATATAATTAAATACAGCGAAAGTGTTAAATTAAATGAACTAAGTACTTCTATTGATAAATAAATTATCCAATTATTCAAAATATCAAAACGTAAATAATTATCCTTCCACCATTTATAAATTCAACTGAAAATAAATAAAATAAACAAATCAAATATCCTAGAGGTACACGCAGAAAGGGCACTCGCATGAAGCGTCATGATCGTCCTCCCCTGCTTTCACTTTCAGGGCAGTAGCTCTTCGATATACTGGAGCATCCACGTAGTCCTCGACAGTGTAACTTGCATCAACATCTAAAAACATGTATATATACAAGGGTGAGCTCACAACTTAGCTCAGTAAGACAATCAGACAATGCAACACGCATCATGTATGAGTAACATTCACATTATGGTCTGATTTTAAGTTTGTAATGTGCTATAGAAAGGATTGGCGGCCACCCCACCTCTATACATGAGTGTGTGAATCCGCCCAATGGATCAAACACGACTGTCGTTCGACATGCACCCACCATGGAATAGAGATAGAGTTAAAGTGTCCGAATCAAACACCGCGAACACTTCCCCTGATGCCCTACCCATACCAACACGTAAGCCCCTATTGGAAATGGCTTGCAAACTGGGCTCGCAACTAACCAATCTTATATGTCATCACAGTAGGCCCTATCCCAGCACAGCTCCCTATGGCATAACGATAGGGCTAGAGTCTAGTGGCCAGGCCGGGGATCACAGTGCCACTTCCTCCCCCTGATACCCTACCCGCACCAAGCATGCTAAGACAGAAACGATACGAAAAGGTGCTAGTGTGAGGAATGATTTCAGACCCCAGGCCCTTCCCATTCCACACACCAACGAAAACAATCACATACCTAACAATCACATCCTAGCAAAGCGAGTATGCATGAACAATATAATAACTGAAAATAAAGATGACATGCGAGTATGCACAGACATCATTCCACAGAATCATAATTATTAACAATGTTTTATTGTTATTAAGTTATTAGAGTTTATGTCTGATTCCCTTACCTGACGCTTGATTGCTAGCTTGCTCCGCGTCATCGAATCCAAACGTGCTAACACAGGGTCCTACACGATGTTAGGGTTGAATTATAATAATTTTCTTAGGGTTCACGTTGGTCGAAAACCAACTGGTATTGAAAAACACCCTCACAGTGTATATCGATCACAGGTTCCGATCGCAGCACTGTGGGGCAAGGCGTGACCGGTATGGTCGACCGGTCCCCCATAGACCAGTCCCCGAGAGGTACCGGTCGCAGTACCGGTCGCATATGGTGCGACTGGTATGCCTTCGGAAGACCACCAACTTACTGTTCGCCTTCCGTCGGTCATCCCCCATTGGTTTTAGAGTTTCTCCTATGCATTCTAGGCCTGAGCAACGAGTTAGAGTTGTTTCATGTTCCATTCAAGTCCTAGTTTCGATGATCCTCAGCCTAGAATGCGAATCTAGGATTCATCGATTGTATTTTGGTTTGACGGTAAATTTAAGGGTTTTAGATCAATACCTCGCCTTGCATGGTATTGATCAATTCATGATTAATCATCCATAATGTTTAACTTAGAGAGAAGTTCAAGCACTTACCGTTGGTTCGCAACTATGGTGTTCTTCGTCCAACGACGACTCCTCTCTCATCTTTCTTAGCTCCTTCTCCTTCTTCGATCTCTTTCTCCTCTCTAGGGTTTGTGAGAAGCAATCAAAGAGTTCTAAGGAGGTTTAAGGGTCCTTAAATAGACTAGGATAGAGTTTAGAAAGTTTCCCTATGTTAGGAAAGTCCCTAGGCTCAAGATTTGGAAAGCGGGACCCGCAGAGATCCGTTTTCGGATCTAACCAGTCTGCCCGCTCAGACATACTAGTCGACCAGTACCATCGACCGGTACCATAGACCGATATAAAAAATATCATACTTTTAGGTCCATTTTTGTACCTGTTTGTCATCCGCTCGTCCTGTCTGGCCCAGTGATGATTGGAAGATCTGTTACGACATGAATTAAAGGTTTAGAACGGGTTCATGGAGTGCGGGTCTTACATTGGTACCCCAAACTTTGATAGCTTTCATGGAGCTCAAATATCAAATTTTGCCCAATATGCCTATTTCGATAATCATGATATTAAATGCTATATGGCGGGTGTGTTGATGCCGTGATGCTCATCTTTGATGTAGTTTCATATTGGCCATCGATCTTAAATGAGTTAATGTTAAATTTGGTTCATTGATTATAAATTTTGATGTGATGAAATCTGGCCATTGATCTTAGATTTTTAGATGATTTAATATGATGTCATTGGATGTTGATTTGATTTTTTATCACATGATGAATGATGTAAATGAATCTGAACCGTTGGATCTTGTCATGAGGGTTTTAAATGAATAAGATCCATTAGATCCCCTAAGGTGCAGAAACCTAGATAGGTGTAATGTGAATCCAACCATAGATCTTTTAGGATCATCACTCGGTCCTATGGGACTAACATATTCCGACCCAAGCGGGTCACCCAATGAACAAGTTAACTTTCGAACTACGCGGATTCTGTTCTTAGGGCAATGCCCTGAGATACGTAGGTTAGAAACCCTTGCCTCGGGTTTGGGAGTTTTGTTTCAAATTCTTGGAGGCAGAGGTGGATCGACATTCGAAGGAAGGAGAGAGTTTTGTGGTTGGGAGAGGGATTTCATAAAAGTGACATGAAATTGCCTGGTTAACCTTTACCTTTTAGCCTTTTGAACATGTGCTCATTCGAGTTGAGCACGTAAAGAGAAAAAATTGATATTTGGCCATAACAAAAAAACAACTGTTCACCCTTTGTGCTATTCCTACTTATTTAAAGGGAAAATTTCTCGTACCACCCAAATACTTTGACAAAAATACCTACCACCCATGAATTTTAAAATCATCACCTACCACTCGAAAATCCCAAATATTTATCAAAAAGACCCAAAGTCTAAAGACAGGAGTGACATCAACAGTTAACAAATTGTGGTTTGACACTAATAACCCTTATTGTATGGGGAAAAGATGCCTTTATCCTTTATTTATTTTTTCTACCTTACCCCCCATTTCGTGTTTGGGAGAAACAGTAAAAATCCCAAACCCTAACTTCGTCTCTCTCACTCTCTCTCACTTTGCTAGTCTCTTCGCCGACGAATATTTCGTTCCTCTTTGTTTTTCTTTAGATTTCTGATCGTGATCACCGTTTTCCTTTTCAGCCATTTCCGTATACGGTTTTATTTTTCTTCCAGATTTAGGAATCACAAGACGAGGGGGGTGGGGGGAAAGCAAGTGAAGATCACGTCAATGAATGTAGATCTCATTGGCTATGGTTCCAACAGTATTTTAAATTGAAATTGTATTGGATCAAACTGATCCCATCTGTAAAAGCATGGGTTGTTAAACTATATAACAAGCCCAACACAAATCTTTTTATTTATCTCCTATTTAATCTAAGGAAACCCAACGCTGATCGGTAACAGAGTTCAATAAAATTCAAACTCTTATCTCTTTACAGATCAACTACTGAAGCTCTCATTATATTAAAAATTGTGATTGTTTAATGAGATACAAATTTTTTTTTACCAAGAATATACCAGGCAATAGATGCAGTAACCAGTCTTCCTTCGATCTAGGTTATTCCACTTTTTATGACACTGATATTACTCATTGGATCGATTCTCCTCAGAAATATCAAGAGAGGACAAATGCATAATAGCGATTCAAGAGCTTCAGATTTCGCAGTAATTTCTGGTTGAAACTGTGGACGGCTTCAAACATGTGAGTTTGGGAATTTGGGGACCCAACGTCCTTTCTAGTTTTGATTCTCAGATGGCAGACTCTGGTGCTTCGTCGCTTCGAGGGATGCATTTGATATTTCCATATATCTTCTTCCATTGTAGAATCAAATCCACTCTCTCTTCTGCTATTACTATCTAATGGACATGCCTCTATTTTTGTTATAAGGGCTAAAGAACAGAGCAACAGAGAGGAAGATGGGTTATAAGAGAGGAAGAATATATGGCATGAGAAGAAGCGAATTTTCCCAGGAATCGAGGCAGGAGTAATGCTGATAAGATTAGATAGGAGTTGAGGAGAGGAGAGTGAATGAGTTCAGTAATTTTTGAAGACGGGTTTCTCATCAATGTCAAGAGACCCAAAGAAAAGCTTGTGTCCTTGGTCGACGGCAGAAGAAATGAATTTTCAGGGAGGAAGGAGGAAGAAGGGTATAAACGTTTATAAAAAATTTCAACTCTTTTCCGTCAGTTAGTGAGGTAAAGTTTAGGATTTTTTGGTTGGTAAGTGATGTTTTTAAAATTCTTGGGTGATAGGTGATTTTTGTCAAAGTATTTGAGTGGTGTGTGAAATTTTCCCTTATTTTAAATAACAAGTCCCATAACTGATATCAAACACATAGAAAAATGAAAAAGTACAGAAGAACAAAATAAAAATGATACCAAATAGAACCTAAACTATCTCACTCGGATGGCTAGTTTCCTGATAAGATGATGAAACTAAACACTGAGCTGGCTAGATTCATTGAATCTGGACACTGGTGATAACTCTATTGGTCAGACCAGATTTGAACTACACCAACCCAACTTGAACCAGACCATACCAGATCCTTCGGTCGGATTTACTTTGAGTTATCTTCAGTTTAGTGATAGTATTAGATTAAGATCTCGTTTTTAGTTTCTTTATAAATATGATTGTACCCATCGATTATCAGAGTGCTATAATATTGAGTTTTACTAGAGTGCCTGATGCATTGCATGGCCTGACAGCAGTCAGATGGTCGACTGTTTCCCCTCTCTTTTCTTTCTCATGCTCCCTGGTTTGATCCCCCCCCCAGGTGAGTTTCTTCCTTCCTTCCTTCCTTATTTCTCCTTTATTCTGTTCAGTTACTGTTACTCGTCTCTTGAATCTTCTTCCTTTCTCCTCTTTTTCTGCTCTGTACAGGCAGATATTCTGTTTTCTTAACTTGTTTCTACCTGCTTTATCTGTTATATCTCATTCAATACAGAATAGTTTAATCTGAAATGTTGTGGTTAACTTTCTGATTGCATTCTATCTTGAAATATGTTCATAGTTTACAGTTATTCTACTCTTTCTCCATATATGTTCTGCATGGTCTGTTCTTGGAATTTCTCTGCAACTAGACTGTTGTTCCACATAAAGTTTATTAAAATATTTTTTTTTTCTGGCCTGGAATTCATCAGTAGACTGGATGGACTCTGCTGGTGAAATCTCGGCTATGTCTATTTTACGAAGCTACAGCCCACTTCTTAAATCTCTATTTAACATCATCTTCATCCTCCTTATTTCTAGAATCTAGAAAATATTTACTCTTAAATACATTGACAGTGTAGTATTTGGTAAATATTTCCATAAACAGTTATTTATTTTTGTTTTTATCCCAAAGTACCTTAATTCCTAAATACTGTCTAGTGGTTTCTCATTTTTCCATCAGGACATCAAGTCAGAATCTGTTTTCCTCCCCAAACGGTCTTATATTGTTTCAGAAAATTACAATATTGCTGCTGCCCACGTAATTTAAGTTTCTATCGATTCTAAATATCAAACAAAATAGAATTAATACTTTGACTTGTATCACTCACACTGATTAAAGTAAATATACTCAAAAAATAGAACTCCTAACTTACACTCTTCAACTTGGCTACATTCTTCAACTTAACACTCTTCAACTTGACTACTAATCTTGTTTACTGACCTTAATCCCACCTTATGGGCTTATATTTAAGGTTCGTTATAAAATAAACCTCATATACAAGTGGCCCAAGACACCTAGAACCCATCTATGCCCCCAAATAAATCCTTGGCCCAATCCGACAGGCTTGACTGCATCACTCTATCAGAATTGGATGCACTTCAAGTCCAAATACGAAAATACTCAAGTGGGACCCTGCAAATAAATCCATCTTTATTGAATCTATGGTTCCACTGCAGCATCACTCATTCAATAGGTGCATATTGTGTGAGCTTGAAGATTCTTGGTTGAACACTAATGGTTTTGTTTGGGGCGTCTGGTCTACCATGACTAGTGCGTCTACTAAATTGCATGTTTTGATATTATGTTCCGAATTTAATACTCTTACTTATTTGAATTAATTGTTCCCCCCCTCCATTTGATATGATTTTACCTATGTTTTCAAAATTTCCCTTGGGCTCTATCTAGTTTGATGTAATGACGTATTGTTAAAAAACAAAAAACCAAATGGAAACTGTTCTAATAATTACCAACAATAACTGTGAAATTAACTACTAATTGAATGGTAAGTAAACTCTTTTTTTAATTTTTTTTTCCTGTTTGAAACCGAATTACTTTTACTTGAAAAAAAGTGACAGTATAGAAATTTTACATCACTTTTCAACTGTGATTTAAAATTTAGGTATTATAAGCAATTAGTCTTTTCTTCTTAATTATTTTGCATTATTTTTCATCATTTATATGCAACTAGAAAGAGGCCTAGTTTTTTTTCTCCATTCTATTGAATCTTTTCTTATGTCACTTTGCCAGGTTTTTGTCAATATAATTCATATTGGAGTTGGCTCTATCTCTCAGTCTGATGTGGACTTGGCACAAGCTTGTGGTGCATGCATTGTCGGGTTCAATATAAAGAATCCACCCAGTTCTGTCAGTCTTGCAGCAACTCGAGCCAATATTAAGGTATTGATCCTCCATTATTCAACTACAAGTTATATACATCAAATGTTCTTTGAAAATGTTTTTAAGGTAAATAAAAGCATGTCTATATAATGCAACACAATCTACGATCGAGATCGTTTGGCTCCGGTGATTTTGATATTATAGGTTAAGATCTTATATGTAGGGGCAATATAATCCTTTAATTAAAATTGGATGGCAATTGTGTTATTTTTCTTGTTTTTAAGTTAAGAGTTTTAAGGCAGGTCATGGGGATCTTGTTTAGCTATTAATCAGGAGTCTTTTTAAGTTTAAAATATAATACTTCATTAGTTGTGGGTTGTTTGTTATAGGAAACTAGAGCCCTTACCTTATCAGAAAAGTTGGTTAGCTGCCTAGTTTCTGATGAATAGGAATTCAGTTTTCTATATTTAGATTTTCTTATCACCCCCTTGAGGTGTCAAATAATTTGTTACCTTTTTTTTTTGGCTCTCTTCGTATAACACACTTTTTTAGTGAGTAAAATCCCGTCATTTACCATCTGTATTCAAGCATGTGTGAGATAATAACAGCTTTTGATAATGACATAATGATAAGTGCACTTTCAAATTATTTTGGAAACCCTTTTTTTTTTTAACCATGACTTGAAGAATTTTTGGGAAAAAAGACAAGGGGCAATCAAAAGAAGGTTACATGTTCTAAATAATTTATAGAGGTGTCATTTGGACACTCGCTCCTTTATTTTTATAAATATATAACCTCAGAAAATAGATGATGGATTAGTTGAATGAAATTTGGATTCTTTTAGTTTGTTGCCAAAGAAGATGTGATAGCCCAAGCTGGCAGTACTCTTTCTTCTCCTTTTTCTCATTTGGGAAGAGGATTCTCTCTTTTCCTTAGCTATTTTCTCTCTTGGATTTTAATTTTCTCTTCTCTTATTTTTTCTGTTTTAATTGGACAGCTTAACAAGATTCTTTCTCTTGATATATATTTTTTTCTTTCCAAAATCCCCCCCCCCTCTCTTGATCATACATGTTTAGGAAAGAATATCATATTTGTCTCACCTCCAGCAGCCTCCAATCTTCTAATTTTCTCCTCCTAATGTACATCAACGCCTTTTTCTCCATCGAATTCTCATCTTGTGGTTGAATTATTTCTTAATCTTATTGAAAAAATTAACATTTGATTTCTGTCGGCATCTTCCCTTGAATCAAAACCATTAGGTTTAGATTCAGATCTGGCCATATCAACCATCAAGTAGGAATCTCTTCCTTTCTACTTTAGTTGGTCCATCACCAGCAGATCGATCTGCATCATGATATTAGTTATCTCTTGAATGCGAGAACTGGAAAGGAGAAGTGATTGTGCAGGAAAAAAACCTGAGAAATGTGGATAAGCTTGACATTATTGTCTTTCTTCAGATAATGACGCACCGCGTAATCTATCATCTTTTAGAGGATGTGGGCAATCTGATCTTCGCAAGGGCCCCTGGAACTGTAGAGACACAGGTTGCTGGGGAGGCTCAGGTGTTGAATATCTTTGAGCTGAAAGGAAGGAGCAAAAGCAAGGGGGAGGATGTGAAAATTGCAGGCTGCCGGGTGCTTGATGGTCACTTCACCAAGTCATCAACCATGAGGCTGTTGAGGAGTGGGGAGGTTATTTTTGAAGGATGCTGTGTGTCACTGAAGCGGGAAACACAGGATGTGGAGACTGTGGCTAAGGGTTTGGAATGTGGCCTGGTGATTCATGATTGTGATGATTTCCAGGTTGGAGATGTGATCCAATGCTTGGAGCAGGTGAACAGAAAACCCAAGTTTGTTTCATCCGAGAGTGGGACTGTTAGGATTGAGTGCTGACTGCAGTGGTATACACATGGATCTTTTGGTTATACAAAGCCGAGTTCTTGTAGCTTAATTTGAACGTGTACAATTCTTTGCATTGTCTGATACTTTGGGAAATAGATTACAGAGGAGGGATGCTGCTGTTGTTACAGTTCTTCAGATGTTATAGAACGTGTGAGCGATATTTGCAATTTTGACATTAATTTAAAGGTTGCTAGAAATCCGGCCTTTTTTGTTTGTGGAGGCATTGTCCTTTTTTTATTTATTTTTTATTTTTTTATTGCCACCCCTTCTGTTATTTATAGGTATTTAAAGGTGGGGCTTTGGGTGGGGGTGGTAGAAAGCGGTAATGAGGAAAGGAACAAGCATTTTCAGAGGCAGGCAAGAAACTACATATTAGTTGCGGATGATTTTATTCTCTATAAATCATGAGCAGTTGTAAATAACACTGAGGTGCCAAATTATGACTTTTTACTTTAAAAATGTCCTTGTTTATTTTTATTGCTGGAGTGGGGATTCCTGCTAATTCGAAGAACACCTTTTGTTGATTCTTATGGTGACTTTTCTTCCTTGATTTTGATGATTCATGTATAAATCGGTTATAGATTTTCTATTTCATTGTATGTAGAGATTCTTGACAATAAGCAAATAACGTTGTCTACATATTCAGTTTAGGGATATCAGTAATCACTATGTTTGTGAAGTTATTATTATAATGCATTTACACTTGGGTTACTTTCCTATTATCTTTTGACAATAAAAACTTTGCCATTATCTTAAGGGAAAAGATTCTTTCTCTGTTTTCCTTGAAATTTGGACTTCCTTTCTCTCTCCTCTAAGTGATCAACTATTGGTTCTTCTATTATTCTTATATTTCATGTTAATGTATAAGAATTTCAATAAGAATTTGGACTTCCGTTCTCTCTCCTTTATTCATCTTTTGTCGATAGAGCCATCTCTGGTGAGAGATTTGACCCACTGAGTCGAAAAAGAAGCACCTTGCCATATTGGAACCTCAGTTAAGGTATTCCAGTTGCATATCGCTATCTATACACTGTTACTTCACTTATATAGCTTGAAAAGGCTATATAATTGCTTTTCAAGGGGGAAAGAGAAAGCAGTACAAATTGTGGGAACATCAGCTTATGCCGGAACAACGGTGAAGAAAGCAGCATCTCCGCACAATATTCATATTGAATCCAACCCCAACCCCCTAACACCCCCCCCGCGTTTACCTTTTAGCAGGGGTGAAAGGTATCAGTCATTACCAATAGCTTCCAATCAACTAGATACAGATGGATTCGGTAAGGATCTGTTTAGAGCTTTTCTTTCAATCCTCACCATAATGTCATAAACATAATATCAATCAAATAGCACTTGGGTTATACATTCATCTGTTTATGAAGATACTCGCTTTGGTCTAATTAATAGGAGCCATACTTGAGATACACATATTTTGGAAGAGCATAAGTAAACTGCTGGAGATGAAGTTTCCATTAAATGGTGGAGAGGGGACCCTGCTTTCAATCAGCATGAAGTCCATACATCGTAGTTTTTCAGAGGATTATTTAATTTTTGCCCTGTCAGCATATAAACAGCTACAGAAATGAAATTGGAAAAATGATTACCACAAAATTTCTCTTGCTTGGATAAAGAAACCAGGGGCTCCAACTTGGTAGACAGGCCTTGAAATTTACAAAGATAGCTCAACATACAACCCTACATTTGTAGGGCTTTCTCCCTTCTGTGGGGCCCCATTAATGGGTGATGTTCATGCTAAAGTGGGCTGGTAAGAAAAATCGTCGGGCCCTATATTAATTTGACATTTGACTCCTGCATAAAATTTTAATTTAGTTATGAGTAATAAAATTACTTGGACTCTATTGCAAAGGAAATTAAAGAAAAGAGAAATAAAAAATTTTAAACCTAAAAAGGAAAATTTTGTTATCATTAATTATCTCACATGATTATATCAATAACTCCATATTTATTTTAAAAAGAATCATTGGATTCGAAAAATAAAATATAAATTCTGTCTTAAAAACTATCCTTATTAAATATGATAATAAATTGAGTAGTTTATACAATCATGTTAAATGATGATTATAAAAATATTTTTTTATAGGTTTGAAAACTTTCTCTTCTTTCTCTTCCTTCTCCTGCCTTTCCCTTCATCCTTTGCAACCATACAAGTTTTTATTTGTAACAACAATTGGATGTGTAGATTATCAGCTATTTGTTAGATTTCATTTACATACATGTGTGATTATGAGAAATAAATCCTCTCATGCCTTTCATGCCGGCATAAGAAAATCTAGGTTGTCATCCATTGTGCATGTATATGCCAATACATCAGTATGTGCGCACAGTAAACTACAACCACTAGATTTACTTATTCCGGCATGAATATGAAATCATAGTCACATATATATATATATATATATATATATATATATATATATATATATATATATATATATATATATATATATATATATATATATATATATATAGAGTATTGATGCATATTTTGGAAGTTCATACATTCTCTCCTTTTATCCATTCATTTTTTTATTAACAACTATATTTTTAATTTGTAGACATCTGAAGAGATAAAGAAAGTTTATGATGAAGAGGAGATAGATAGGAAGATTGAGTTTATGTTTTTGAACTTTGATTTTATATATGTATAATTTTTTTTTATTATATATATGTATTGGACTTTGTTGACTGAGTTTTCTTTTTTATATGCATTTTTACACATTGGTAGATAATCCAACTTGAGGATCTGCTGATCTGATC
>CM053268.1:44062005-44079823 GCA_028583415.1 Protea cynaroides
AAGGCTTCTGTTTTGGTATTTCTGACATTCGTACCCAATGGGGATGCCACGAATGGAACTGAATTTCTTCCAATTGTTTATTTTCATAGTTTTGTAGTTAGAGGAGACTTTAATTTGCTTTGTTTCTGGCCAGAAGTCCTATTCTAATATAATCTAATATGGAATGCTTGATTTTTGTCCTTTTCTCGTATCTGAAGTAAGATTCAAACTAGTAATAGGGGTTAAGGGTTTTGAGTGGCTACTTCACCCCTCAAATGTATTTGAAGTCCTTTATTGGCAATGAATATCAAATATCTCTGATTTTCTTTACAACCAGTGGAGTCTTGGTGTTTTATTTGTGGTATTTTTCTAGGTTTTATTTTTTTCTGGTCTGGGTCTATCTCTATTGGATCCCTATTGGATCTTAGTATCAATATTGAGGTCATAAATTCTTCCTAGTTATTTCTCCACTTTGTTTTCCGATACATATGCTTTTCCTTTCAATTTTCGTACTCTGCATTGGCTGCTATTTGATTATGTTGTTACATTTGGTTTTATCAATTTCAGTTTCTGCTTTGTTCTTTGAATCCATCTTATTGAACAACACCTAAATCTGTTTGATATTCTTCTGTTAAGAACAGTTCACTGCTATTAACTTAAAATCCTATTAAGTTTAGGTTTTGGAGGAGTGCATATAAAGTGGTGTACATTGTACCATAGAGAGCTCATAATAGCATTTGAGTGACATTGGCAACTTTAAAGCATTTGGACTGAGTTTTGTACTAGTATTGAGTAAATAAAGAAAAAAGCTAATGATTTAGGCATTTGGAATTTTTTCTGTTTTGTTTTTGTTTTACACTAATTGTGATTGGTTGGTTTCATGATTGTTTGCCTGTGTGTTCCTTTATGGTGTAATCTTAAATGATTTAGGTATGCATTCATGTTCTTAACTAGTAATTTTTATTTTATTTTAATAGTTAAGTAACCAATTCTCCAAATTGGCATATTTTCTGTCGAATGGGTTAAATAAAGACTTTTTGGATTCTTTAATTGCAAGTTTGAACATATTTGATTACCTCACTTAGTTAAAAAATGGTATTTTTCTTTTACCACTTAGATGCCACAACACTACAAAGGCCAAATCTCTTTGATATTTGGATGGACACCTTGACTGCTGAGTGCTTTGTGATGCATTTTTTTTGTTTGAATGAAACACTGTTTTTTCAATCGCAAGGTTCAAAGAACTATGTTGTGGGGATGGGGTTTGTGGGTTATTGGGTTTTCAGAATTTCTGATATTATCAGATATCGGGGATTTAGGTATCGTTTTTTTGGATTTCGGATAACGGATATCGGGGTTTATGGTTGCGGATAGTGCATATCGGATAGAGAGTATCGTTTTTTGGGGATGGGGTTTGGGTTCGGGTTCGGGTTCTAGAGTGGGATCGGAATGGAAATGGGTACGAAAACGGATTGGGGAGTGAAATCGGGTTGCGGGAACATTATCCGGGAGCGGGATCGGATCCGGGAACATCTTCCGGGAGCGGGATTGGATCCGGGAACATGTTCCGAGAGCGGGATCGGATCCGGGAACATGTTCCGGGAGCGGGATCGGGGTCCGGGAGCATATTTTTAGGACCGGGATCGGAATCCGAGAAATTGATTTATGAAGGTATTTTATTAAATATATTAAACCGGGTGCCGGATCCGGGAGCAGGATCCGAGAGCCGGATCCGGGAGCAGGATCCGAGATTAGGATCCGGGAGCAGGATCCGAGATTAGGATCCGGGAGCAGGATCCGAGATTAGGATCCGGGAGCAGGATCCGAGATTAGGATCCGGGAGCAGGATCCGGGAACGGGAACATACATCACATCAAAGAGGGGGATCAGTGATCAGGATCAGGGAGTGGGAACAGGGATCAGGATCAGGGAGCGGGAACATGGAACCGATTACGGGAGCTGGAACGTGGATCCGATTCCGGGAGCTGGAACATGGATCCGGGAGCAGGAACATGGGAGGGAATCTGGAGCAGAGATTTGGGAGTGGAATCCGGGAGCGGGATCCGGGATTATAGGGATCGGGATCCGGGAGTGGGATCGAGATCTGGGAGCAGGGGATCTGGGAGTGGGAGCCGTAGATCCGGATCTCGGAGCGGGTCTAGGGTGAGGGTTGGAGGGTTGGGGGGTTGAGGGTATAGGGGTTTTAGGGTGTAGGGTGTAGGGTTTAGGGGTTGAGGGTTGAGGGTTTAGGGTTTAGGGTGTTTAGGGTGTTTAGGGTGTTTAGGGTTTAGGGTTTAGGGTTTAGGGTTTAGGGTTTAGGGTTTAGGGTTTAGGGAGAGGGTGGTCCCGTTCATAACAAAACACCACTAAAACTCGGGGCCTCTCGACTCTCATGATCCGATCGGTCTAAAAGGGCACGGCACATACCGCAAAACATCGTGAGCGATCGGGACTCCCGCTTCACAGGTCGGTTTTGGACGGAGATTAGAGCGCGTGAAACGGCTTTTGTGGAAGACTTAACGGCAGTATTCTCTATTTTTTAAGCGCTTGAACGCTTCGGACTCGCGCCCCTCTTGGAGCTGGTCGAATATCTGATTCCGGTTGTAAAGCGGAAGAAGAGGGAGAATGGGCACAGCCCCACCAGCAGCCCGCATTTCCGACCCGAAAGGAATTGAAAATGAAACAAGAATCTGTTATAACTATCTCAACCGTTCAGAATGCAAGGCGTGTGTGGAAGCGAGCAGGCAGGAATGAAGGCTGCGAACGAGTCACAATCTCGCAAAAATTCCGCGTGGTTTTTCTCTAACGGAAGGTTCCGCCAGAAAGAGTTTGGGATTGGGGCAAAAATCGGGGGGAAGGACAAAGGAAAAAGCGATGCCTACATTAAATCAATTGATTCGTCATGGTAGAGAAGAAAAACGGCGCACGAAAATTCCAAGCAATTGTATCTTTTCGATAAATGCCCGAAAGAGTAATGATTTCGATTTCTATTTTGAGTCAGGCAAAAAGATAGTATCAGCCCTCCCTCCTGTTTTGGGGAAACCCGTCGAGCCTCCTGAGGCTTTGAATCCCGAGCTGGTGGGGTACATAGCTGAGCATTGGTATTGGAAGTTCCATTACCACTTTAGGGGGGGGGGTGAGGGGGGGTTTACATACAACCGAGGCAAAGTGGTTTATGATTGAATCTCAGAGGTACTCCTGTTCGTCCGACGGTTCTATATGCTCCGCCCGGCTATGAGGGGTTTGTCTGAACCCCTGCTTGGTTAGGTAAGAAGCGCTAACGCGCATCCGTTTTTTGGGGTTCCCAATGCTTCTCCACGCCCAACGAGATGCGCCAACCTCGGGATGCCCTCATCTGATCAAAAATCACGATTTTTAGTTCCTTTCCTTAGTGAAATTCGGGTGACATCGAAAAATTTATTGCGAATGTGTATCAGGGAAGAAACGCAATGCTGCTTTTGTTCTAATATGGTCTGTGCTGTTCTGGCAGATGACCACAGCTATTGCTATAGAGGATGTAAGAAGAGAAGTGGAAATTTTGCTTGTTCTAACAGGGCATAAGAACTTGGTGCAGTTATATGATGCTTATGAACATGATGATAATGTTTATATAGTGATGGAGTAAAATTTGTCTTAGTTTTGTTCATGAATATTTAATGAGGTATCATACTCTCTGAATTTGGTATGTGATGCTTGCAGTATTGTTGGGAGCTCTTGATTTGTGTTCTCTTTATTTTATGGGTTCTTTTAAATACTTGGTTTCATTTGTTGTATGTATAACTGAAACTGTTTGTAGATAATATGTATACTCACTAATGGGGTGTTTGATAACATTCCAAGAGTTGGATTCTGACTTCTGGAGCATAAATGGGGTAGAAGCCTATTTGGTAACCTGGTTCAGACTTCTGGAGAATCCATGAGTGAACCAGCTCAAAATAGTCTCCAAAATCCAATTTTTTGAAGCATAAAATAGATGCTTTTCGAATTCGGAGTAAAATTTTGGAGTAAAAAAAAAAAAAGCCCCACACCACTACTACCACCAACCACCACTACCACCAACCAGCACTACCACCACAACCACCACCAGCCACCAACCACCAACCACCACCACCACCACTGCCACCACCACCACCACCACTACCATCACCACCACCACACCACCACCACTACCCACCCACAACCACCCACTGCCACCACCAACCACCGCCACCCACCGCCACCACCACCCACCGCCACCACCACCACCACCAACCACCAACCACCAACCACCAACCACCACCACCACCACCACCGCCACCACCCTCCACCCACCCACCGCCACCCTTCGCCACCACCTCCGACCCACCACCACCATCATCAACCATCACCACTCACCACTAGTGCCACCATCCGCCACCCACCACCACCACTATGGAGTCCATGACTAAATTAGGTTAACAAACATGTTTCTACTCCCTTATACTCTTGAATCCTTTTGAAATTGGAGAAGAAATTTGAACCAAAAATAAGAATCCCAGAGTTGAAGTTTTATCAAACAGCTCCTAAAGATGATCCAATCAAAGTCCTTGTACTTTGATTTAAAGGCCATATTCTCCGCCATAGTTTCATTGCTTGAATGGCCTTAACACTCTTTTCTGATACAATATTTCTTCTACGAGAAGATATATATATATATATATATATATATATATATATATATATATATATATATATATATATATTCCAACTACTGATTATGCTGGAATGCCATAGAGGATGTGCAACAGTTGTCATTGCATGTCTGTTCTCTTATTTTATTTAGAAGATTTTCTTCGAAGATGCTCCCTATCAGTACTCAATTTTACCACCGTATCGGGTCCTCATTTCATCCCCTCACCCTGTGTACTGAGGTGGCTCATTGGCCATAAAGACCATAGTAGATGATAAGCTAATTTTTTTTGACCGTGTCAATAATAGATAAATTGTTAAGTTAGCCTTACATTATATGATTTTTCTTTCCTTAAAAGTGTATATATTTATTTTTTTGTTATATATATCATTATATTATATGGTTTTCTTTCTTAGGATTATATATATTTCTTTAATATCTTTATAAGTTATAGTCATATATCATATATATGATTATATATATATAAAAAAAAAAAAAAAAATGAATTGAAATGATAAAATCCGATTAAGTGGGGAGGGTAGCTCGGGTCCTCTACCTATCTAGAGAGGGGTATGCTGGGTATTTCGGTCTGAAAGTGGATATACTACCCACTATCAAACCCTAAAATAAAGGGAAGGTCTCATTTGGGTGAGAGGGAGAGCAGAGCGGCGGATATCGGGAAAGAAAGGGAGAAAGCCGAAGGGAGGAGCTCGAATCAGGTGAGGGATTTAAGGTTTTTCCTTTAGGGTTTCTCGAGGGGGGTGAAGATACGAGATGGGTCTTCCGGGTTTCGGTTGAGCTAGAGAGAGGGGAAGCTAAGGAGATGCCGGCGGGCTTGAGAATGCTTCAGCCAGATTGGGGAGAGACTGAGAGAAAAGATGAGGAAGATCAGTTAGGGCAGCCAAGATCGGAGGAGAGAGATCTGAGAGCTAGGAGAAGCCTGAAATTCGGAAAGGGAAGCTCCTCCTAGGTATTATCCCCATTCCTTTAATCATTTTACTATCTCTCTGCTCTTCGATTCAATTTTATTTTCCACTTATGTGATATCTATCTTCTTCATCCTTCCTTTGATTCTTTTTGATCCTTTAAGATGGGTTTCGTTGATGTGTTTTGGCCTAGGAATCTATTTTTGTTTATCTCTGTAGCTAATCCCATTTGGGTAGATTCTGCCATCGTTTCAAAAGAGAAAACTATATATAAATGGATGTTTATGTTGGTGTGGTCTCGGTTTATTTTTTTTAATTTTTTTTCTAAATTGTTCCCATACTATCTCCTTTGTTTCTTCAAGTTTTCCTTTCATTTTTATTTTCTTTCTCCGTATCTTTTATAAGTTATTTTTATTTTACTTTCCTCTCTCTGTTACCTTCATTAGGAGTGATTCTGTGAAAGTGGTTTTTTCTTTTGGTTTCAGTTTCCAGTGTAACAACAAAAATCACGGACAAGAGAGTGGGAGTTTTCAAACAGAATAACTCCCACCTCACATGTGATAATGGCTGGCCCACGATCCAGCATTATCGCATGTCTTTCTCTCTCTCTCACTTTTGTAAACTACTCCAACTGCATTCTTCTCTGTAGAATTAACTGTAAATACCAGTATATGTAATCAGTGAATTCCGTAAGAAATAATAGTGAAATCAGAAAGATATTCTTCTTTATCTTCTACGTTAACAGTTTTCAATGGATATTTTTTTCTTTCACCTAATAAACTATTATTGTTTTTGTTGCAGGGAATGGGAGATATTTATAATTTCTATTTTTATATGTATTTCAGAATTTGTGTCAACTAAACCAGATTTTCTCCTAAGCTATTTGACTCAAAGATAATCATTTAGACTTTCTAAATGCAATTCGGGAATTCCTAGAATTGATATAGAATTCCTGATTATAAAATTGGCTGGATTCCCAGAATCTCAGAATTAGAATGCGAATCGAACATAGCCTTAGTAAGAATCAGAAATTTTGGGGCAGTATGTCTCACAAACGAAGCTGAGTACTTTCTGAAGCCAACGCAATTGCAAATTGTCTTCCTTCACTGAGGATTGTGACTCATTATTTAGAGGTTATGAATGTGCCTATCATTGGTGAGTTTTCTTGATCTCGATCTCTACCTTCAGTTTATTTATTTATTTATTTTATTGGACCTGACTATTGACTTTTTATGCTGCGTTATCTGCTTGAAGACCCCCTGCAAGGAGATTTTCCTGAAGTGATTGAGGAATTCTTGCAACATGGGGTCACAAAATGCATTGCCTTTAATCGCCGAGGAACGCTTCTGGCAGGTAACCATACTGATTGTTGCTTTTCTGCTACTCTACATTTTTGTAAATTTCCATACTGATTGTTGCTTTTCTGCTACTGTACGTTTCTTGTAAATTTTACTTATGGTGAAGGGAAAGTTTTTCATAATTGTTTAATATTGTCTTTTTAACATTTTTTAGATAATGTGAGAAATATCTGCTTTGCTGTTTCTTTCAACTTCAATGAGGGGAAAAAATAAAGCATGTAAAGGAAAGAAGAGGCACCAAAACTAAGATGAAGTCGGAGCATTGATGATTAAATTGATTATTAGGGGCACGGATTGTTGCAGTTAAATTGAGCTTGAGCGTATGTGTCTATAGGTTAACATTCTAAATGACAACCATACGGGTTGAAAGATTGATTCAAATTCCCCTCTTCGCACTCTACTCCAAAATAATCCTCACCTTCGTCGAGCCTTGTGGCTCTCCATCGCCCAAGATGGGCATAAGTCACTACTCTAGAGCTACACCTGAAAAATTGATGTAGATCCAACAGTGGGGTTCCGCTTGTTGTCCGCCGGGGGGGGACACAGCCGTAGCTGCCTCGCCTCGTAGGCACTTCCAAATTCTACATTCTTGTATATTTTGCCATGGTATATTTAAAGAACAAAAGAAGAAAATGTTATTAAGGGCTTTGAAAAGGACTATTAATATTAAGGGAAAATTTCACGTACTACCCAAAAGAAACATCATCTACTACCCAAGTTTTTTGAAAACATCATTTACCACCCAAAATTCCCAAACTTTACCCCATTAATTGACTGAAGAGAGCTGAAATTTTGTCTAGATGTTTATACCTTTTTCATTTTAAACTGAGAAACATCACCTATCACCCACTGGTTCCTTTTCCGACAACATCCTACCACCCATTGGTTCCTTCTCCGGCAACATCGAATCTCCGGCAAGTGGTTAGTTTTTTTTTTTTAGAGGAGAACAACTGCTGTGCGCCATTGCTGTTTTCCGGCGATTGAGGCCAAGCTCTTCATTCTCGGACTTTAGATCTGAAATGTTGCCGGAAGATGCACAAGTCTGTGATTGTGGGTTCGGAGTTTGTTTTCAACTAAGTCATAGCCGCTTATCTCTGGTCGTTATTCCAAATTTGGTTTTCACCTTCTTCTCCACAGCCCACATGCTTTATTACTCTATGAACTGCAGAACGTTTCATTCCAACTTGATTTAGCCACCTGTCCCTTGTCAACCACCAAGGATCTTTATAAGGGGTGACAGGTTTTAATGTGGGGATTTCTGGTGTCAAGCTCCCATTGATAGAGGCACTCGGTCTCGAAACTCAATTTCTCCTCATCCAAATATCTATTGGCTCAAAATAGAAATGAAACTTGAGGATCCGAGGAAACAACGAGATATAAACGGTTGTGAGTTTTGATGGTTCAAAATTCGAACAAACTCCAAACCCACAATCCCAGAATTGTGTTTGATTGATAAAAAACAAAAAATCAACAAACCACGGTTTCAAAAAGTGATATTGCATCCTCTAAATTTGTGATTTATTGTTGATGAGAAGCTTTTCTCATGAGCAATCTTGAACACCAACTTCTTAAAGGAGAGTCAGAGGCAGAGAAACAGAGCAACAGAGAGGAAGAAGATGATTTAGGCGTAGGGCTAAAAATTACTAAAGGGTAGATTCAACTTTTCCTTTTCAAATAAGGGTATTTCTTTCAATACAAAAATGGTTTTGAGCTGACATCAGCATCTAATGGCTCCGTCTTTATGATTTGGGTCTTTTGATAAAAGTTTTGGAATTTTGGGTGGTAGTTGATGTTTTCAGTAATCTTGGGTCGTAGGTGATGTTTCTAAAAGTATTTGGGTAGTATGTGAAATTTTCTCTAATATTAATCATAAATAAAGGAACAATAACTCTTCTCTTCTGCAGCCTTGAAAAAAAAATCCTTGATCAATTCAAACACTAAATTAAGTAAAAGAATAAATTCCTAAATAAAGGGAAACAAAATAAATGAGGAAATTTTCCTCTTGCATGGGTAAGATGGGATTTTCCTAAACTACCCTAATAATTAAAATAGAAGTAGGAAAGATATAGATATCTTAGAAGCAATTAATAAATAGAAATAAGAGTCCTAAATTTTCCCATGATTTGCTGAATATCAGATTCCATTAAATCCTGGAATTTTGGAAACTGTAGGCCTTCTAAAAGATCTCTACCTGGCCCCAGGAGTTGTATGCTGATAAGTTTCCTGATTTTTCAGGAACCTCAAGCTTGAACTGTAGAGTGATCTTAGACCAGAAATTGAGCAAAACAGGGCAAATGAACCAACCCTATCTGAACTAAACCAGTCCTGCATTATTTCTCTCTGGTTCAAAAAAAAAATGGTCCACAAGTTTAAGTGTGGGATCTTCATGCATGATAAAAAACTATCTGCCATCCTATAAGCACCACCAATCAAACCCATAGTTGTCAAGGCGACAAGGCGATCCAAGGCGTTTGGGGCCATCCTGGGCGCCTAGGCGCCCGCCTAGGCGTTGCCTAGGCGACCAAGGCTTCCCAGTGCATTTTTTTATTTCTAAAATATTAATGTTTATATATATGCAACATTCTACATAAATAATCAACATTTAAGATATAACTTAATTAATATGTGGTGTGGACCCAAGTTTACTAATGTACACTAAGACCTGAGATTGTGTCTAGAGTTAAGTAAACAATTATTTATGACTAACATTTGTGTACTTTTAACGAATTTGATCGGAGCGTAACTCCTTTAATATAGTTCGGATTCAAGCAATCTCGAATTCGTTGCAAAGCTAGCATAATCAGCTTTCCAACAAATCCGAGATTGCTTGAAATACAAATTATAAAGAAGGAGTTACACTCCGGTCAAACCTTGTTCGGAATACGGGAATGCTGTTTAAAGTCGTCTAAATGCAAATTATTTTTTGGGCATCAAAGCAAAAGATTATTTTGGCGCACTCTTGGTTTTTAGTGATGATTTATTATAATAAGATTTATAGAATTTTTATATTTAGAAAAAAGCCTAGCATTTAAAAGTTGAAAATCGCCCTCGCACCCAAAAATATGGTTTTTGTTCTTGAACAGGAGGGTTGACTTTTTTTCCTTCTGGAATTTGAATTTTAGATTATTTTTATTGGATTCAAATAGGGGGGTATTTGCTTATTTATGAATAATATCTCAAGTAAATGAAACATTTACTTAAATGATATTAGTCATAAATAAGTACTGCTTGATAAATGTTGTTCCTGTCTGGCCTGGGCAAGTACTGCCTGATAAATGTTGTTCCTGTCTGTGGTTGCCCAGGCGCCCAGGCCTGTACAAACTGCCCGGACGCCTAGGCGTCGCTTAGTCGACGCCTAGTCGACGCCTAGGCGACGCCTTGACAACTATGATCAAACCACAACCCTCATGTTACAAAATGAGCAACACAAAGATCGTTATGGAAGTAGCAACTTGGGAACATAAAATCGGGGAGCTCAATCCAACAATCAGTCAGTTTATTCTCTTCCACGTGTTGTTCTTCAACATCTGATGTGATTTCGTCCTCCATTATCAACAGCTCGGATCATCCACACTATGTTTAACGAGTGAGATCAATTTTTCAAAGAAAGATTCACGCAATCAGATGTGATCAACAGGTGGCTCATAATTTTTTCGTTTTGTCGCTGACAATCTTCGAGGTCCTCTTGCATGGCCTAAAATTGTTGATGGACAACAAGCAATAAGATAGGATCCATGATATATGTGGTCAAGTTTGGCTTTGATACCAAGTTGGTGCAACCCCAGGTCAAAAACCCTAATTTGGGTCGCTATGGGTATACCCAAGCTAATAAAACCCAATTATAAGGAGGTAGTGGTAATCTTGTAATAGCAACAATGTAAGCCTTCATAAAGTTAACAAGTAATGGGATTAAACAGTTGAAGGAATTTAAAAGGAAGGGCTATTCTGGTATTTAAATAGGGGGGAGGGGACTAAATGACATTGAAGTTCAGAACTAATGTATTGAATATTGAGATTTGAGTAATGGAATTAATATTGAGTTTTGGGTATCTGTGTGGCCTGTCGCATGTGTGTAAGTTGTGGCCCTCCTTGCCCTCTCTCTGAGTCATCCCAGCACCTTTTTTGGTTCCTCTCTTATTTCTTCCATTCTCTTTGTTCTCTTCTTTTTTCTTTACTGTTACTTTTAGGTTAGTGTTCATGTTCCTGTAACCTGCGGACTTGGCAGTCCTATTTGTTCACCCTGATCTCTCTCACCTCTTCTCTTCTCCCTATGACATTGGATGTGAGATACTCTACCCTAGCTGACTCTAGTCCTAGGTTCCTGGCTGTTGAAACTTACCCTGCTGTGAGATATTCCTCTGACATCAGATCTGAAACCTGTTGTTACCTCTAGGTGTGGTTTCAGAATTTAAAAATCTTCGTTCAAGAGGATTACAATTACTGAAACGTGCCTTAAAGTTTCAGATCGATTGGGTGCGTGAAATAGAACTCTTTCCCACTGGATTTGGTTGTAATCATGGTTTTCAAAGGTTGAAGAAGACCCCATATTCTGGTTTTCCCCTTTTGCCCTTCACTTTAATTGCTTATTTTTATTTTATACTTCGTTTGTGTCAATACCCACACTACCCTGCTTCTTAAGTTACACTTAATTTTATTCCCTCCTTATCCTAAGAACCAGCATAGTCCTACCCCTTTAATTTTAATACCCATTCTCTGTTTCTTTAATTACCCATTCTTAAAGGGTTCTAACTTAATAATATTACAGCTTTACCATCCACCGTATTACGTGAGTATCCTCTTGTTTGGGTAGGCTCATCAATGGACCAATTAGGGTTTTTCGACCCTGGGGTCTGTACCAAAAACACCTCCCCCATTTGGGGCCTTGGATTAGGAACACCTGTCTATGTTTAGTTTTGGAATATTCACTGAAGGAGGTGGCCAATACGAAGCAACATTGGTACAATTACAAGCTAGGTTTGGTATTTTCACCATTTTCAAATCCTGAAGTGGATCTTGCTGGTTCTATAAAAGGTAGTTGCAAAAAGGGAATGGCTATTTACGCTTCTGTTTCTGCTGCTTCTAGAGCAGTATTTCATTCGAAAAGATTTCCGTGCAATTAAATTGAATTTTTGGCCTGGAACTAGCAAAAACAGAAGGGAAATAGGTGATCCCTTCACAAAATCTTCCAATCAATTTGTACTCCACGTCTCTATAGGGGAAAAGAAAATCTCTGATATCATTAGATTCTGTTGTCTTTTCATCTTTTAGCTCGGACAAGGCTCACTTTAAGTTGTGTTGGCTTTTATTTTTTACATATTAATTAGTCATACAGCTTTTATTATTTTTTTGATTATTTTTAATATATTTTGTTCACGTTATTTGAATGGCTAGGAACTTAGAAGTTCATGGTACTTGAATGGCTAGGAACTTGGTAGTGCTTTCTGAGTCAAGAGTTTGGACTCAATTCTTAGCTGCTGATTAGTTGATCTTGATTTACTATATCTGTCACAGCTGGTTGCTATGATGGAAGTTGTGTAATCTGGGATTTTGAGACCAGGGGATAGCAAAGGAACTTCGAGACAAAGACTGTGTTGCTTCCGTTACAAGTGTTTGTTGGTCAAAGTATGGGCGCCACATTCTTGTGTCAGCCACTGACAAGTCCTTGACACTTTGGGATGTTGTTAATGGGGAAAAAATTACTCGCATGACTCTGCAGCAAACTACACTGCATGCTCGCCTACATCCAGGTTCCCACACTCCTTCGGTCTGTTTGGCGTGCCCACTGTCATCTGCTCCTATCATTATTGACTTGAACACCGGGAGCACAACTGTGCTGCCAGTTTCAGTTTCTGATGCAGGCAATGGAACTGCCCCTCCATCACGCAATAAGTTTTCAGATGGATCTCCTCCTTTCACTCCAACTGCTGCATGCTTTAGTAAGTATGGGGATCTAATTTATGTGGGAAACTCTAAAGGGGAAATACTCATAATTGACTACAAGACCATCCAAGTGCATGGAATTGTTTCCATTTCTGGGGCAGCTGTGATTAAAAATATTGTATTCAGTAGGAATGGGCAGTATCTTCTAACAAATTCAAATGATCGCACAATCAGGGTCTATGAGAATCGTTTGGCCTCTGAAAGATGCAGCTAGTGCTTTTGATGACATCTGCAAGAGCATGGATGAGCTGGAGGGTATTGAAAAGTTGAAGGCTGTTGGGTCAAAGTGTTTAATACTTTTCCGAGAGTTTCAGGATTCAGTCACTAGGATTCAATGGAAAGCACCCTGTTTCAGTGGTGATGGTGAGTGGGTGATTGGTGCTTCTGCTAGCAAAGGAGAGCATAAAATCTACATATGGGACAGGGCTGGGCATCTGGTAAAGATTCTTGAAGGTCCGAAAGAAGCCTTGACAGATCTGTCATGGCATCCAGTGCATCCAGTTGTGGTATCAGTTTCCGTATCCGGCTTGGTCTATATTTGGGCTAAAGATTATACTGAGAACTGGAGTGCATTTGCTCCAGATTTCAAGGAGCTGGAGGAAAATGAGGAATATGTTGAAAGAGAAGATGAATTTGATTTGATGCCAGAAACTGAAAAAGTAAAAGGGCTATCTAGATACATTCAACACTTTCTATGATCTTTTTTTTTTTTTTTTCATTTTTTGAAATGCTCATCTGCAGGTGAAAGAATCAGATGTTAATGAAGGTGAGGAAGTTGATATCTTGACGGTGGAGAACGATTCAGCTTTCAGTGATTCAGATATGTCACAGGAAGAACTCTGTTTCTTGCCAGCAGATCCATGCCCAGATGTTCCTGAGCAACAAGATAAGTGTGTTGGAAGTTCATCGAAGCTGGTGGATAGCAATCATTGTAGATCCCCTCCTTCGGAAGGGGCTGGACAGAATGGTCAAGCAATTCAGCCTGCGTCAAGTCCAGCAGAAGGTAAGTTTTAGGTTTAGTGTATATTCAAGTTTACAACAACTTTTTATTTACCCCCCCAAAAAAAAAAGATTTATAGCAACTTCAATTTTAATTGTTAGTTAGCAACTAGACCATATGTCTACATCTAGGATCTCTTCATGTGGCTCACATGGAAAGGGATTGTGATTTGATGGGTTCTGCGGAAGAGAGGTCTTTTTGGAAAATAAAAGCCATTTTAATGACTATTCATTTCAAGCATCATCATACTATTATTATTAGTAATTTTTTTATGAGAAAACATAAATTAATGAAAAAAAATCTTGTTTTAACCAAGGTTGGTGGAAAAAAAAGCTGTAACCTTACTTTCTAATATAACAGAATTTTTTTTTCTTAATTAGGGTAAATTCTGTCGTTTGCATGTCTACTTGAAAAAATGAGCAATGACAATGACAGATTTGATAATGGCTGTAATATCACTTTCAAATTGAATTTGAAGACCTTTTTTTACCCTTACCTGTAGTAATTTTTGGAAATAAGACAAAGGATAATCAAAACAAGGTTACAACTTTTTAGTTCACTTCTTTGGTGACAAGAGTTGCACCCTAAATTAATTGATATCATCAACACCCTAAATTAATTAATATGGACGTTTCTTTGGAGAACTTGTCTGAGGATCAGATGCTTTAGGTCATCCAGTTTGAATTTTGCCATGGGTAATCTCCGTGGCAGCCAACCAAATTCAAATTTGTTTTATGGAGTCTAGTTTGACACAAGATGATTAGGAATCTAATTGGATTTCGAAAAGGACATTTCATCCATCAATCATGACCCAGAAAATTCAACTGCATTTGATTCAGTAAAATTCTATAGTTTACCGAGTACTTACAGAAGCAAGTAGGTAAAACGTTTCTGTTCATCATCTGAGCATTTAAATGTCTCCTGCATTTGATTAGATTTTGAATGTTTTTTGTGCATATGTTAATTGGAGAGTTTATCCTTTTGCAGTGGTTGATAATTCTGTTGCAGAGGGTACAGGTGGGGCACATGTGAAAAGAAAGCGGAGACCTTCAGAGAAGGGGTTGGAGTTGCAGGCTGAGAAGGGCAAAAAACCACTAAAGATCAAAGCTTCTAACAAGTCATCAAGAGTTAAGAACAAGAGTATTGTTGGGCAAGATACAGATATCTCTGAATTCTTGGATGATGCAACTGATGAGTACCAGTAGATGATTCCAACAGTTAACTGTTTTAACATCTGAAATTTCTTACTCAAAAGGAAAATTTTAAATCTCTCCACCCGGAAGAAAACATAGGACAACATCTGCCAAATGAGCCTCAAATCTACCAGAAAATGATTCCTCCGGACCTCTCCACCGGCTAGGCCGCCCAGTGAGGGATCGAGGCTGTTGGATCCCTCACCTTGTGGCCCTGCCGCTGGTGAAGATCCTGAACGCCCATCCCAAGATTTAGGACACCCAAAGTATTGTTCATCCTACAGAGAGGGATCCTTTGGTGGCCGTCCATTAAAGAGACCTGATTTGGTCAATTTAAACGTCGGATAGACATGGCTGCCTCAGTTTTCTGCATATCAGGTTTGTGAATAATCTCAACAGTATGCCCTCTGTATTTCTTACCATTGGGTTGATACTTGGTGGATCATGCCAAAAAAAAAAATAAATTATTGAAGGTCATGCCAACCCCATATGAGTATATACTTAGTATACTTAGTGTGTGTGTATATATATATATATATATATATATATATATATAATATGTAGTATATGAATATGAGTACATTTATTGAAGTTCATGCCAACCTCACAAGTTTGAACTTCATGCGAAGCAAATTAGGTAACGAGATTAGTTCTGTTTGGGAACTTAATAATGTGTGATAGATAAAAGGGGATAGTTGAATATTTGAAATTGAATTATGGGTAAACGGAAGCCTTAAAGGGTAGTTTTATCCCCATAGTCATCTTATTATTAATTTATATCTTATAATTTATACAAAATTTTTTATCAAAAAAACATAAAAGGAAAAATTTCACCCACTCCCCTAAACTTTACTTTTATTCACGTAATCCCGAATATTGTCTATGATTTCATCCACATCCAATACAATTAAGTATTTTAATTGTATTTGACAATAAAATTGAAAAGTTTATTTTACCCTCATTGTGAAAAGCATAGATTTCTGTTTACAATAAATAATTAAATAAATAAGATAAAATGTTTACTTTCTTTTTTCTTCGTTGTCGTCGGCAGGTTCTCATGGGCTGCTCTTAAATCTATTGCCTTCGAAACTGCAAAAACAAAAGCAATCAGCTTCCACATTCACATCCCCTTTCAGGTGAAAATGTGATGCACCATTCTGCAGAGGAGATTACAACTGATTACGCAGGAAGGGAATCTTTGGTAGGCTACATCTCAGTGAAATTAATCACAAACTTATAGCTGATTACAAGGTACCACTCGCGTCTCGATCCCTCTTCTCTCTTTTTCTGGCGTCAATAAAAACTGAAATATAAAAAAGGGCGGAATGACGAATAAAATCATCTCGATTCTGTTGTCGATTCTCTTCCAGATTCAGAGATGGAGCCTAGGAGCTTTGGCCACATAGAAGTCCTCTCTTCTCCTCCTCTCTGCACTAACTTCGAATTAACTCCTCTGTTCCCAAATTACGGAGCTTAACTACTCGTCGGAGGCAACGCTTCTGCATCGATAGCCATGCTTTTTAACTCTATGTAAATCTACTGTAATCGGAGATTCTTTGGTCTTGGATTCCTGAAATCCTTTCCAGATCGACTCTAGGATAAAAGTGTCAATCATTTTGTCTCGCCGGAAAACAAAACTTTCTGCAAATCCGATTTCCTCCCTCGTACTGTAGGTTAGAGATGAATTACAAAAAAAAAAACCCTCTTCTTCTTCATTTCCCCCTCTCGTTTCTCTCCCTCTGTGTACTGCCTTCGTGGACCCAACAGCAACCGATGGCAGTTCTGTCGTCATCGTGGCATCGTCATTAACGACTTTGGAGAAGAAAACGAGAGGGGAGGTTAAAACAGGAGAGGTTAAAAAATTGGAAATTAAGATGGGTTAAAATAGTAAATTAATACTAGTAAAGGGTAATTTTGGTATTGTATTATTTATAACCTTGTCACGGACCGGTGTGATACATATTTCATATCTAGTGGGTGAAATTCTTCCCAAAATAAAAAAAAATACACCCAGTGGAGATTAGGCGATGGCCTGGCGTACAAGACGCCTTAGGTGACACCCGAGTGCCCGGGCGCTTTTCTTGAGTACAAGGTGAGCCAAGCTCTAATTGAAAAAAGGAGAGTTTTTTCTCCATAATTTTTTCCCACAAAGTTTAAAACTTTTCAAAAAATTTTCGGACCGGTGAAATTCGAAATAAACAATACCGTTGTAGTATACACCGGAAGACGAGTCGACCGAAACAAAAATGGTCGTCTGGGTGGCCTGAGGTGCCCTCATCGCCACCGAAAAGCCGGAGATCCACGCGCCACGACTGGAAAACTTTAAAAAAAATTTGCGCGATACGCCGAGTCATCTCCCGGGTCTACTCGACTCGAATCGTAAACTCTAACGGGTTCTTGGTTTGACTCGCCGAGTCCCCGGTACCCCGTGGCGCCGTGCCTAGACCGGCTCTGTCGGGGTGGCCCGAACTTCGGGGCCTGGGATGATCGCGTCCGGTCGGATCGCAAAGCGCAGCCCGGGGCAAGCTAGCCAAGGTAGCGGCACCCAGCCCGGGCCGACCCAAAACCCGAAAGGTGACCCAGTTCATATGACCCGAACCCGAATGGACGACCCATTAACCCGGTGACCGGGACCCGATAATCCGAGCCGGAACCTGAAAGTTTGACCGGATACGATTGGTTGAACCGCAAACCGGGTTTGGTTCTTGGTCAGACCGGTCGGTTTAGTTCCGGTCGCGGTTCATCCCGTCCGGATTTCTAAGGCTTGTTTGCCT
>CM053268.1:44095323-44097985 GCA_028583415.1 Protea cynaroides
GTTAAGGGTTTAGGGTTTGGGGTTTAGGGTTCAGGGTTTGGGGTTTGGGTTTAGGGTTTAGGGTTTAGGGTTTAGGGTTTAGGGTTTAGGGTTTAGGGTTTAGGGTTTAGGGTTTAGGGTTTTAGGGTTTAGGGTTGAGGGTTTAGGGTTTAGGGTTTAGGGTTGAGGGTTTAGGGTTTAGGGTTTAGGGTTTAGGGTTTAGGGTTTGGGTTTTAGGGTTTAGGGTTTCGGGTTTAGGGTTTAGGGTTTAGGGTTTAGGGTTTGGGGTTTAGGACTTTAGGGTTTGGTGTTTAGTGTTTAGGGTTTTGGGTTTAGTGTTTAGGGTTTGGGGTTTGGAGTCTGGAGTTTGGCGTTTAGGGTTTAGGGTTTAGGGTTTAGGGTATAGGGTTTAGGGTTTAGGGTTTAGGGTTAAGGTTTTGGGTTTAGGGTTTTAGGGTTTAGGGTTTTAGGGTTTAGGGTTTCAGGGTTTAGGGTTTAGGGTTGGGGGTTTAGGGTTTGGGGTTGAGGGTTTAGGGTTTAGGGTTGAGGGTTGAGGGTTGAGGGGTTGAGGGTTTGGGGTTTGGGGTTTGGGGTTTGGGGTTTGGGGTTTGGGGTTAGGGTCTAGGGTTTAGGGTTTAGGGTTTGGGGTTTAGGGTTTGTGGTTTAGGGTTTAGGGTTTAGGGTTTAGGGTTTTGTGGTTTAGGGTTTAGGGTTTTGAGGTTTAGGCTTTGGGGTTTAGAGTTTACGGTTTAGGGTTTTGGGTTTAGGGTTTTTGAGGGTTTAGGGTTTAGGGTTTAGGGTTTAGGGTTTAGGGTTTAGGGATTAGGGTTTGGGATTTGGGGTTTAAGGTTTAGGGTTTAGGGTTTAGGGTTTAGGGTTTAGGGTTTAGGGTTTATGGTTTTGGGTTTGGGCTATAGGGTCTAGGGTTGGGGTTTGGGGTTTAGGGTTTAGGGTTTAGGGTTTAGGGTTTAGGGTTTAGGGTTTAGGGTTTAGGGTTTGGGTTTGGGTTTAGGGTTTAGGGGTTTGGGGTTTAGGTTTAGGGTTCAGGGTTTGGGGTTTAGGGTTTAGGGTTCTGGGTTTAGGGTTTAGGGGGTTTAGGGTTTAGGGTTTAGGGTTTGGGGGTTTGGGTTGGGAGGGTTTAGGGTTTAGGGTTTAGGGTTAGGGTTTAGGGTTTAGGGTTTAGGGGTTGGGTTTAGGGTTTAGGGTTTTAGGGTTTTGGGGTTTAGGGTTTAGGGTTTAGGGTTTAGGGGTTTTGGGGTTTTGGGGTTTTGGGGTTTGGGGTTTGGGGTTTGGGGTTTAGGGTTTAGGGTTGGGGTTTAGGGTTTGGGGTTTTAGGGTTTGGGTTTAGGGTTTGGGTTTGGGGTTTAGGGGTTTAGGGTTTGGGTTGGGGTTTAGGGTTTAGGGTTGGGTTTGGGGGTTTAGGGTTTAGGGTTTAGGGTTTAGGGTTTAGTGGGGTTTAGGGTTTAGGGTTAGGTTTGGGGTTTAGGGTTTGGGGTTTAGGGTTTAGGGTTTAGGGTTTAGGAGTTTAGGGTTTGGGGTTTAGGGTTTAGGGTTTAGGGTTTAGGGTTTAGGGTTTAGGGTTTAGGGTTTAGGGTTTAGGGTTTAGGGTTTGGGGTTTAGGGTTTAGGGTTTAGGGTTTAGGGTTTAGGGTTTAGGGTTTAGGGTTTAGGGTTTAGGGTTTAGGGTTTAGGGTTTAGGAGTTTGGGGTTTTGGGTTTAGGGTTTAGGGTTTAGGGATTTTAGGGTTTGGGGTTTAGGGTTTAGGGTTTAGGGTTTAGGGTTTAGGGTTCTAGGGTTTAGGGGTTTAGGGTTGAGTGTTTAGGAGTTTAGGGTTTAGGGTTTGGGGTTTAGGGTTTGGGGTTTAGGGTTTGGGGTTTAGGGTTTTTTAGGAGTTTAGGGGTTTTGGGATTTAGGGTTTGGAGTTTAGGGTTTAGGGTTTGGGGTTTGGGGTTTAGGGTTTAGGGTTTGGGGTTTGGGGTTTGGGGTTTGGGGTTTAGGGTTTAGGGTTTAGGGCTGAGGGTTTAGGGTTTGTAGGTTTTGGGGTTTAGGGTTGGGACCAGGGTTTAGGGTTTGAGGGTTTAGGGTTTTGGGTTTGGGGTTTAGGGCTTAGGGTTTAGGGTTTAGGGTTGAGCATTTGGGGTTTAGGGTTGAGCATTTGGGGGTTAGGGTTTAGGGTTTAGGGTTTGGGGTTTAGGGTTAGGGGTTTGGGGTTTAGGGTTTGGGTTGAGGGTTTGGGGTTTGAGGGTTTAGGGTTGAGGGTTCAGGGTTTAGGGTTTGGGGTTTAGGGCTTGGGGTTTAGGGTTTAGGGTTAAGGTTTGGGGTTTAGGGTTTGGGGTTTAGGGTTTAGGGTTTAGGGTTTAGGGTTTAGGGTTTGGGGTTAAGGGTTTTGAGGTTTAGGGTTTAGGGTTTTAGGGTTTAGGGTTTAGGGTTAGGGTTGAGGGTTTAGGGTTTGGGGTTTAGGGTTTAAGGTTTAGGGTTTATGGTTTACTGTTATGGTTTGGGGTTTAGGGTTTATGGTTTAGGGTTTGGGGTTTAGGGTTTAGGGTTTAGGGTTTAGGGGTTGGGGTTTGGGTTTGGGGTTTAGGGGTTTGAGGGTTTGAGGGTTGGGGTTTAGGGTTTTTAGGGTTTAGGGTTTAGGGTTTGGGTTTGGGTTTAGGGTTTAGGGTTTGGGGTTTAGGGTTTAG
>CM053268.1:44098485-44117477 GCA_028583415.1 Protea cynaroides
CCCTAAACCCCGATATCCGTTATCCGAAATCCAAAAAAACGATACCTAAATCCCCGATATCTGATAATATCAAAAATTCTGAAAACCCAATAACCCACAAACCCCATCCCCACAACATAGTTCTTTGAACCTTGCGATTGAAAAAACAGTGTTTCATTCAAACAAAAAAAATGCATCACAAAGCACTCAGCAGTCAAGGTGTCCATCCAAATATCAAAGAGATTTGGCCTTTGTAGTGTTGTGGCATCTAAGTGGTAAAAGAAAAATACCATTTTTTAACTAAGTTAAGGTAATCAAATATGTTCAAACTTGCAATTAAAGAATCCAAAAAGTCTTTAACCCATTCGACAGAAAATATGCCAATTTGGGGGGGGGGTTATGGCTGTGTAACTATTAAAATAAAATAAAAATTACTAGTTAAGAACATGAATGCATACCTAAATCATTTAAGATTACAACATAAAGGAACACACAGGCAAACAATCATGAAACCAACCAATCACAATTAGTGTAAAACAAAAACAAAACAGAAAAAATTCCATATGCCTCATTAGCTTTTTTCTTTATTTACTCAATACTAGTACAAAACTCAGTCCAAATGCTTTAAATTTGCCAATGTCACTCAAATGCTATTATGAGCTCTCAATCTATATGGTACAATGTACACCACTTTATATGCATTCCTCCAAAACCTAAACTTAATAGGATTTTAAGTTAATAGCAATGAACTGTTTTAACAGAAGAATATCAAACAGATTTAGGTGTTGTTCAATAAGATGGATTCAAAGAACAAAGCAGAAACTGAAATTGATAGAACCAAATGTAACAACATAATCAAATAGCAGCCAATGCAGAGTACGAAAATTGAAAGGAAAAGCATATGTATCGGAAAACAAAGTGGAGAAATAACTAGGAAGAATTTATGACCTCAATATTGATACTAAGATCCAATAGGGATCCAATAGAGATAGACCCAGACCAGAAAAAAAAAAAACCTAGAAAAATACCACAAATAAAACACCAAGACTCCACTGGTTGTAAAGAAAATCAGAGATATTTGATATTCATTGCCAATAAAGGACTTCAAATACATTTGAGGGGTGAAGTAGCCACTCAAAACCCTTAACCCCTATTACTAGTTTGAATCTTACTTCAGATAGGAGAAAAGGACAAAAATCAAGCATTCCATATTAGATTATATTAGAATAGGACTTCTGGCCAGAAACAAAGCAAATTAAAGTCTCCTCTAACTACAAAACTATGAAAATAAACAATTGGAAGAAATTCAGTTCCATTCGTGGCATCCCCATTGGGTACGAATGTCAGAAATACCAAAACAGAAGCCTTCAAACAATCGAAGAAATTCAGTTCAAAGAAATTTAAAAAAATCTACCACCAACGATTTTTCCAAGAAGAAACCTCACAAACGAATCTTTAAAAGAGAAAATTTCTAGAAAAGGTCTCACAAACCAGTCTGAAAATAAAAAGAAATGTAAATTCTGGCTTTGTGAACAAATAGGTCACTACGCAAAGTCCTAAAAGGAAAACCGTCCCAATGATACAGTTGTGGAATCTTGAAATTAAAAACTAAGCTGTCTTTAATACAAACATTTTTGAAATATTCTGCATAGAGAGATTGTTTCTCCATGAGTGGTAATTGCCGTTGGCAATTCATTTATTTTTTCAGAATCTGTTCGTTCCATGGAGGTGGAAGTTTGTGAACAAACATCTTTAGATATTCAGAATTTTGGGTTTTTCCTAGAGTATAGAAATACTTCGAGAATTCGTTTGCGTAATTTTCAAAATATCTAAGATTGCAAATTAACAGGTTTTTAAGTTCCTGTTTCTACCTACTTAGTGATTGACATCTCCACAAAATTCTTTATAAAACATTGCAGCAAAGTCTACTGCATTTTTGCTTTGGACAATGGTTTGCTTCCAAGTACCATATTCTGGTGTTTAGCTACAAAGCAGTGAACCATCATTTTGCCACTCCTAACCAAAATTAACTTGCCTCCCAAGAGGGAAAAAAAAGATAAATATTAGGAATTATCTAATTTGTAATGAATGAAAAATTATTTAGTAGGAGAAAAGAAGCAAAGATGGCATGTGTTCAAGAACGTCTGTTTTGATTATAATTGTCAATATTTTGGATCAGATGAATATTAGTTATCAAGGCACATCATATCAACTATTAGAATGGGTAGATAAGAGGGGTAGGAAATTGACCCATGGAGACCACGCAATAAGTATAGATCTTCTACCAAAAGTCGAGCAATAGTTTCACCCGAAAAATAATTTAACTATCATAAGAAAAATGGAAAAACCAAGGTAACCTATAGTGCACTCTTACGCTGTTGCGAGGGGAAAAAAATGACAGTTTAGGCACAGACTTCTAATCCATTGGGAGTCAATCAGGTTTCGGAGTCTTTAAAGTTGCCGGTTCCCAAAGACCATCAACAATAGTTATTTGGTCACGGTTTCAGGCTCTCTCTAGATTTGGGGGATACGAATGCCCTTAAGAAGGGCTTTGAGGAACAGGAGTCCACTTGGTCAACATGTCTGGTTGACAAAGGTCCTTATAGAGGCTTACTTCAATCAAGGTATGATCAAAGATGTTGAGTATAAAGAAAAAGGTTGACGAGCCTGACTTTAGGACATTGAATATGTTCAAGACTTTCTACTTGAAGAAGCAACAACTGAATTTGGCAATAAAATATGTGGACATTGTTGCTTTCGTTGTGGAAGTTGATCCAAGAAACTGAAGAAATTGAACCCCAAATGCACAAAAGGATTATAGGTTTCAGTGAATATATAAGGAAACTTACTTGATCTATGTTCTACAAAAACCTAAAATTGTATTGCATTTATGCAAAATCAGAAACTAAATATGATTATTTAGCCAACCCATACCCCTAAACCCAAAAACCTCAATTCCGAAAACACCAAAAACATTAATCCCCTAAACCTTAATGTTCTAAACTTTTAGCAACATTCCGAATATATTATCGATAAAAGTGTAGTCACTGTAACCAGTGACTTTCAATTCATAACTATATATAAGTTACATATTTCAATGACAGTACAAAAAATATTAACATCGCTATTAAGTTCACTCCAATTCAGGGTCAAACTACCCGCATGTCATTATTATGACTGGAAAGTGAATTAGACATGTTTAAGCGTAAATTAAAATTAGGCATGCTTGTACCACCCTGCTTTTGAAAGATAAGAAATATAATGCATACCTCCGATCCAGCTTGCGGCCTTATACACTTTATCTACTTTGACAAAATTGTAAACCTAAACTCACCTTGATCCTCGCAATCTCCAATATATTTCTACTCATACAAAAACATTTGTTTTATTTTCAAAAACAATAAAACATGAATATTATATTATCCACCCTCCCTATTCACTAAATATGTTTTCAAATTGTAGAAAAAGAAAAAGGTAACCTACCTACCTTTTTACCCCCATACAAAGGGCTTGCAATGTGAGGTCCTCTCAACTTAGGTCACATCAACTATTCCAACTCTCATGCTTCTTAGAGGATTTGTACGGAGTCTCGGCTCTCCAAAGAATCATGGGGACCCCTCAAGGCCATCTATTATAGTTTTTCTTAAGGCAAATGGGGGTACCTTATGTGATGTGGGATTTTCTAGTTAGGAAGGCACTAAAAGACTCTTCAACTGAACAAAATAGTCTAAAGTTAGACTGAATCCTGAACCCTAAACCATATTAGACACTTACCCAAACCAAACCAAACAAATCAAATAAGCATCACAAGACATAATCTTAACATGTAATCCAAACATATACCATCAATAAGCATTAATCCCAACATGCATCAACCTAAGCGTAAATTCTCTTCCTATAGATTTCGGTATTGAAATGCAGAGAAAAGTTTTCTTTTTCTTTTTCTTTTTTTTTTCTTTTTGTGGTTTTTTTTTATAAAAAAGCATTTTTTTTCCTAAGGAGAAATGAATTTCTGATTTTTTTAACTAAAGTTGGTATTCGATTGGTTTTCTATTTGGTTTTCGTGTAATTTTCCATCAACATTACATTCAATTGAATAAGCTGTCAAAAATCCTTTGCTTTCTATTGAACCCTCAAACATGGTCCAAATAAACATAATATAGCCAAATCATTTACTAAAATAACATACAAATCTAAAAGCAAAGTATGGGTGGAGCCCATATAAAAAGCAATTTGTAAGTGGGATAGATCTTTCTCAAACAAATATATCATTAATTAGCTGCACCAACCAACCAACAAACCTAATTATGAAAGAAAAAACAATATCTTCTCGAAGCCCTAAGCAAGTGAGTGCTATCAAACACATGTATTATAAACTTCTATGAAGCCGGAAGTGAAGAATACAAATTAATGACGAACTATGCCCTGGATATGTCAATGAAAGAAATAAACATGAATAGGCAGCCAAGGATCACAGATCACAGATCACAAATCACAATCATGGATCATGGATCATGGATCAGGGATCAGGGATCAGGGATCAGGGATCAGGGATCAGGGAGGTTTCTCATAAGAATTCTGATCTCTAAATTCCACAATGGCTAACCAAATCATTTCAGCTACATGGGGTTGTGTTTAGACAAGGAATGCTACCAAACACATGTACTATAAACTTCTGTGAAGCTGGAAATGAAGAATTCAAATTAATGATGAATTGTGCCATGGGTATGTCAATGAAAAACATGAAAAAATGGTTGCTTAAACAACCATTAAAGCACCTCCCAGAAGTAGACACTACCCATTCAAATAAATAATTAATGGAACGTCTTTCAACAGGCAGTGTTGTATCAAAAAAAAAAAAAGAGCAAAAAAAAACTCAGAAGTCGATAGAATACAAAAGCAACAGCTATCTTGATGGTTAGGATTCTTGGAACCCTTTGGGTGGCGGCGTGATGCAAATAACGAGTTTGACCCATCTAAGAGATACCCTACAATGCCTTTCTAGTTGATGACGAAATACATTACCCAATATCTAAAGAGGCAAGGCCCATCATCCATGATCATAATTCAAAATGTAACGACCTTGTTGTATTCTAACTAAAATAGGCGAAAGGAGGAGGAAATTGACACTAAATTTATAAGGGAAAAAAGGAAAAGCATACCAAATGTTTCAATATAATTTACCATGTGATAGACAGCCCCTTCGTAGCATTGACCATTGTAAACACTTTCAACTGCAGTAGGAACCAGTACGAAGTAATGAGAGGTGAGCACCGATAAGAAATGTCTAACAAAAATCAGCAGCCACAATAATAAAAGCAAAGAAATGTGTCGAACCCAAACAAATGTGTAATATTGTACAAAATTCAACTCAAGTTCATCACGGCAACAGATTAGGCAATTAATGGTTAAAGTTCAACCTCCAGAATAAAAAAAAAAACTCATCAAAATTACTTCAAAAAATTATCCCACAACCAAATATAAGTTATCCAAACATATACCATCAAAAGGGATTAATCTTAACATGTAATCCAAACAATACCATCAAAAGACATTAATCCCAACATGCATCAACCTAAGCATAAATTATCTTCCTATAGATTTTGGTATTCAGATGCAGACAAAAGACATTTCTTTTTCTTTTCTTTTTTTTGGTCACTTTTTATAGGGCATTGTTTTCTAACAAGAATTAGATTTCTGGTTTTTTTTTTCAGCTAAAGTTGGTATTTAATTAATGTTTTGTTTGTTTTGTAGTAAAATTTTCTACGCAAATGATATTTTACAGAAAATTATCATCCCTGTAAAATTTTCTATTTTTTCAATGCATTTTGCTTTAAAACAAATGCTGAAAAATAATCCCATTTTACAAGACAATTTTCTTTTCCCATCATTTTTCATGAAAACAAACAGAGCCTTAAAAAAACACAATATCAAACTTATAGGAAGGAATAATACTTCTCAAGGAAACCATTGGAGGCTCAGGAATCAGGCCTACTCTAAAACAAGGGTGGAAACAAGAAAATAACGATCTCTCTTAAGAGGTTAACTCCAAACCCTTAACCGTCACCTTAAGAGGTTGGTAAATAATACATAGGAAGGACAAGGCTTGCAATTAGTAAGAGATATGTTAAATAAAAATGTGGAATGGCATACTACCATATGATTTTCAATGCAAAAGGCAAACGGATATTAACAAGAACCACTTAATCACAAGAAAAATTCACAGGCATTCTTTATACAAAGAAGCAAAAACTCATACCATGTCAATAAGTATACTGCTAACACTCACACATTGATGGAAAATTTCTAATCCAAATTCCAAGATATGAATATCCAGTACACATTAAGAATAATGAAAGAGCTAATGAACCCTTAATGTATTGCTACTTCTAGCGGCCAATCAGTTTCATTAGGAGAGCTTACAATACCACTACATCTAGTTGTTGATGTTTCAGTAGGATTAAGGTGAAGTTACAATTCCTTTCTCCTCTTACTAATACTATTGATTCTATTTCAAATATAGCAAAAATTCATAATGTTAAACACGGGTGGCTAGGTCATGGTAGAAAATTGAAAGTTGGCTCAGTACCAATTGTAGGTACCACCGACTAGTATGAATCAACAACCAGCAGCATTACCACATTTTATATTAACCTCTGTTCGCATACTAAATATAAAAAAAAGAGGCAATGATGGCTCTAGCATGGATGTGAGGATGAGGCTACCTGAAAGAACTCGTCGATTACGAACTCCAGTGTGAACAGAAACCCATTCCTCTGCAGTTTCAACAATTTTTCCAAGATCGTTTTCGAGATATGAAGATTTGGTACTGCTGAGCCAGAACCAATTACTTTGCACCCCCTACCTACAAGCCTGTGGGAACTCCTTGTCAAAGATATTAAATTGAAAAGCAAACCTAAGGTCATGAAAGCATCCTTATCATCTAACACAGAAATTGTATCACCCCATGAAATCTAAAAATTAGAGATACATAGAGAGCAAGGGAAAAAATTCTTCATGTATCAGAAAAGTCACATTAAAATTGTTACTAAAGAAAAGTCCAACTAAAATTACATGGTCAATAAATCACAATCTGGATACACTATTTGATAGACACATAACCCAATAACAGCTACAGGATGCTACTGGTAAACTCGCTTCTCATCATCAGGCCTCCCATACGTGAAATTCGGTCCTAGTTCATTGTCAAAACTTACATCCATGGAACATTTAACAATAGACAACCCCCCCCCCAAAAAAATATCAAGAAATTCTACGAGGTTTGGGGGTGGGGGGTGTTGCTGAATGAAATCTTAGATTTGCTAATTAATTGAAAGCCATTGAATTTTAGATTTGCTAGGGAGAATTAATGTCATAGAATTGGACAATTCTGACCCTTGGAAACCTAGAGGGAGGGAGCAAAAATTGGTTAGTTTTATTTTTATTGTACCTCGTTATGGATCCTCATATGGATTGGGGAAGGTGAAAGGAAGGATAACAGGGTTCCTAAACTTCTAGCAGAAATAAATGTAACAAATAATAGAATCAAGAGAATCATATGATATAGGAAAGAACAATTGGTAAGTTTAGAATACAAATCAGACAAGTATGAAACTGTATTTGATCATTGATGGACCTGTTCGGCCGGTACAATAAGTTTGCAAAGTTTTCATAATTGAACCTGTAGGGAATCAATTGGTTTGCACATTCCAATCCCTCCAGGCAGGTACCTAACCCCCAACCCCCAACCCCCAACCCCTAAACCCTAACCCCTAGACCCTAGACCTATTCTATTTTTCAAGAATGCGTAATATAATTCTGCAAACGTATTCTCTCATTTAGCAATACGTTTTACTTTTTCCATAACACATTCTATCGTTTTCAAAACCCATTCTAATTTTTTAAAACCTTTTTTTTTTTCAAGAATGCGTTTTATTTTTCACCAAACGCATTCTCTTATTTTGGAATACGTTTTGATTTCCCATAAGGCATTCTATCGTTTTCAAAAACCCATTCTACTTTTTTAAAACCTATTCAATTTTTCAAGAATGCGTTTAATTATTCTCCAAACACATTCTCTTATTTTGCAATACGTTTTGCTTTATCCATAACACATTCTATCATTTTCCAAACCCATTCTCATTTTTTTTTCTAACACCTTCCACGTTCTCTACATCTCTACAACGCAAAAAAGAAAAACATCTGTAACACATTTCAAAAATTTTAACATCGCATTCTTAAAACTCATTCAAAGTACCTAAAATCTCCGCCCGCATACAGTATAGCATGTCTAAGTCACACAATCACCATTCATTTCCATCAATTTTTTTCTTTTAAGTTTATTTCAACAATATGCAGAGCACTGACTAAAATGATTAATTAAAATACCGACCAAGTAACTGAAAGTTCTTATTAAATAAATTGCAAGAATTCTTTAATGATGAACCACGTATGATTCTTTACCAACATTCATGTGAGTGGTTGGACTACAAAACAACTACTAAGCACTATCCATGGACTGATTTAATGGTGACACCGAAACAGTAAACTGTTATAATGATGGAATTTTAGAATAAAAAAATGAAAAGGATTAAAATAAAATGAGATCGATTAGAGGAAGGACCATCTCATGTTCTACTAATCAGTATCAAGGATAGAGTTTCTAAACTGAATGTGGTTTTAATTAAGAATGATATAATGCTTCTTCTTTAATTTTCAGATTTAAAATATGGTGTTGTGAAAGAAATGACTGACAAAAAAGGGGAAACTAAAACAAAAGCAACAGTCATTGATATGAAACTGAAATTATGAACAATAAACTACCCTCATCGAATTATTATAACCTTAACCAAATTGTAATAAACAGAAACAATGTGATTTAACTATTATGGGCTACAATGAAAAAACAAGATTTTGTGTAATGGATGATCAGGAGCCATAAATCTGTATATGGTTGTTAAAATAAAAAAATAAGGAAAAAGAAAATGCAATTTTTGTATAGAACAGCAAGTTGCTATTTTATAGAGAATACAAATGAAAGAACTATTATTGAATAAAACCTAAAAAAAAAGAATGTGAGGGGTTTATATAATATAGCAAATGTAGGGTCTTAGTTGTATTATCAAAAGTTACTTCTTTAAAGTGTACTACATGAATACTAAACCAACAGTAAGAACAATTCAATTCAGGTGAGAGAACTTGCCTATTTCCGCTACACTCAAACTGAGATTTCAAGGATGGGTTCCTAAATCAAATTCCTCACACCACCTACCAATATCAGGCCAAACCATCAACCAAAATTTGATTGATGAACTTCTGATGGGGGGACAGATTCCCAAATGCTAGAATCACAGTGAACTAGATAGGACCAAAATAAGGATAATAACATAGAATTTACCCCCACACATAAGGATCAGAGTTAGGACACAAGCAAGTAACATGATAATGAACACTATATCCCAAATCTAAGTAATCCAATGAAGATGCCAGGATCCTACAGTAGTAAGAAACAAAAATCTCTTCAGGGGTATATGTATAACTTTAAGGGACCCGATATCGGTAGCAGCTGAAACTTGAACTCAGCATAAAGAAAACCTATAAGCAGTGAAACTTACCCTCTGGGAAAGGACCTCAGCTAGAAATCCAAAAGCCTAAGTCCTCACGAATCAAGATGGATGATCATCAAAGATGTAATAAATAATAAAAAAAAAATACGCCTGCAATATCTTATGGCAGATCTGGCAGCCATTACTCACAAGCATCAGAAGATGAAGTGCTTCTGTTAAGCAAAGCCCATTACTCCCTCACCAGCATTTCTGCAACAGAATAAATAGAGCGTATATGCTAGTTTCAGAATATAATATTCAATATTCAGAAATTCCAACAAAGATAAACAGAAAAGGTAACCAGATGAAACTTGAGCACCACTGGAGCTAAAAAGAATGTAAGAATTCCATTAACTAAAAATATTGTGGATAAGATAACTAAAGGAACAATATTTTATAGGAAGAACACCATTTTTAAGATAACACTATCCAGGGATGTATTGCTCATGGATCCTATTTAAGAGCTGCAACATATTGGACCAGACACAAAGTCAGAAGTGTCCACCACAAAAGAAGAAAACTGGGGAAGGAACCACGCATAATTTTGAACATGCCAAAATTTTCAAAAACTAGTCCCAGTACCTGACCGTGTCAGAAACTTCAAACATACACACATTTTCATTCCAGGTACTGCCCAAGAATGCATAAAGTGGTAGATAGTTGCTAGCACAACATACAGTCATGGTTTCAAGTTCTAACAGCTCAAAAGTTCTCATGACCCAACGTTTTAGACTGGCATTAACCTGCTAATACAGCAGGAATGCATCCTAAACAAAAGATAGATTACAAAATCTTACTGCCACACATCCACCGCCCCCAAAATGTGCATTGAATTGTCAATGGTACGATCATCACCTGTTAGTCTCAACCACTGGAATCTAATGTTCACATTCTCTCTTCTTCATGCCTTATCCAATTCTTTTATCCATCTTCTAGCCTACCTATTCTATATTTTTCTACCCACCTGGAATACACATGTAATTAAAGAACAAAGTAAAGCCTTCAGATCAGAATTAGACACTGACCAAGTTTGCGTAACCTTTCTGGGAATGAGAACACAACCATCACTCTTCTCTATGTGTTTGAATAGCAAACAAGGATCTAGATCCTGATGTTATATCCCACCGCAAATGTGGGATATAATATAGCAAATGTAGGGTCTTAGTTGTACTTTCAAAAGTTACTTCTTTAAAGTGTACTACTTGAATACTAAACCAACAGTAAAAACAATTCGATTCAGGTGAGAGAACTTGCCTATTTCCGCTACAGTCAAACTGAGATTTCAGGGATGGGTTCCTAAGTCAAATTCCTCACACCACCTACCAATATCAGACCAAACCATCAACCAAAATTTGATTGATGAACTTCTGATGGGGGGACAGATTCCCAAATGCCAGAATCACAGTGAACTAGATAGGACCATAATAGAGATAATAACATAGAATTTACCCCCACACATAAAGATCAGATTTAGGACACAAGCAAGTAACATGATAATGAACACTATATCCCAAATCTAAGTAATCCAATGGCTAGATTGACAGATATGAGCAGTCCTAGATGAACTAATTAATGGAAGTATGCAAGCAATTTTTTATGGGAATTAATCTAGTTGATGAATAGATGATTAGTATATGTAATGATGCTGTAAAATATAATGGGAACAATGTATCAACACATGAGACTGATCTAAGGGAAGGATTGAAAAAAAAAATTAAGTCCTAGTGGAGGTAGGATGATGAAGGTATGAAGAACAGCAGCAATAGAACCCGCAATTAAGAGAGAATGCTTGAACCCAAAACCATACAAAACTAAACCAACCTTAAGTCCCCCTAAACCAGACCAGCCTAGACTTAAACATAATATGAACCCAATCTAATCAGACTAAACCACACACAATGGCCCAGAACCTAGACAATCTTGGACCATACCAGACCAAACCAAACAGAACCTAGAAATACCTGAACCATACCAGACAAAAACAAGCCTGAGCCAAATCCAAGGTAAACCAGGTCAGACCATACCTGAACCAAATCTCAAAAACCCAGACCAGACCCAACCAAAACCACTAGACTAACTTGACCAAACTCTGAACCAAACCCAAACCAGATCCCACCAAACCAAATGGACCTAAATAACAAAAAACACAAATGAAACCACAGCAGACCTACACCCTATTCGAATTTTCAAACTACACACAACCGATGTAACATAAAAACAGCAATAAAATGAAAATAAAGAACAAGATGATACACACATCAATAAGAAAAATTTAGATTAGAGTTAAACCTAACCTGCAATAGAAAGTCAACTTAAAATAACCCCAACTGCAGGACAGGAACAAACCTAACCGAATCATACAGTTGATGGCAATGGAGAAAACATATACATGAAGCACAAAATCTAACACATACAAAACACACAATCCCCAGTGGGAGAGGCAGCGCAAAACATGCTGCAGAACAGACAGATAAGTGAATTCAATTAAAACCACAACCGCATGTAGACATAGTCTGCACACCCTAATGAAAAACCCACTGGAAACTGAAACCAAAAGAAAAAACCACTTTCACAGAATCACTCCTAATGAAGGTAGACAGAGAGAGGAAAGTAACAGAAAAATGATATATAAAAGAAGCGAAGAAAGTAAAGAAAAATGAAAGGAAAACCTAAAGAAACAAAGGCAATAGTATAGGAAAAAACCACTGTCACATAATCAGTCCTAATGAAGGTAAACAGAGAGAGGAAAGTAAAAGAAAATTAATATATAAAAGATACGGAGAAAGTAAAGAAAATGAAAGGAATACCTGAAGAAACAGAGGAGTTGGAATAGGAGCTCTTCAGGGGAGGAAAAAAAATAAATCAAACCGACACCACATCAACATGAACATCCATTTATATATAGTTCTCTTTTGAAACGATGGCAGAATCTACCCAAATGGGATTAGCTACAGAGATAACAAAGAATAGAATCCTAAGCCAAAACACATCCACAAAACCCATCTTAAAGTATCATAAAGAATCAAAAGAACGATGGAGAAGACAGATATCAGATAAGTGGAAAATAAAATTGAATTGAAGAACAGAGAGATAGTAAAACGATTAAAGGAATGGGGATAATACCTAGGAGGAGCTTCCCTTTCCGAGTTTCATGCTTTGCAGGTTCCTTCCATCTGCTCACCTTCTCGGACGAAGCCCCGTTTGGATCCCTCTCTGTCGATTTGATCTGGCAGAGAAACTCTCACGCCCCTCTGTGACTTTGAGCTGGCCCGAGAGCTGCTCCCAGCTCTCAGATCTCAGATCTTAGATCTCAGATCTCAGATCTCCTCAGATCTCAGATCTCTCTCCTCCGATCTCGGCTACCCTCTCTGATCTTCCATCTTCTTTTGTTTCACCATCTCACTCTCTCCCCAATATGGTAAAGCACCCTCAAGCCCTCCTCTCAACCCTCAAAACCCGCCGGCCTCTCCTTAGCTTCCCCTCTCTCTAGCTCAACCAGAACCCAGAAGACCCATCTCTAAATCTTCACCCTCTCTGAAAAACCCTGAAATCCCGTCACCTCATTCGAGCTCCTCCTTCGGCTTTCTCCCTTTCTCTGCCGATATCTGCCTCTCTGCTCTCTCTCGCCCTTCCCTAATTTTCCCAAATGAGACTTTCTCTCTTCCACCTTCCCCAATGTCCCATTTAACATAACCTTCGTATTTCAAAATCTAAAGAAGTCGTCCGTACAACACGATAATAATGCGACTGAATGTTATTTCCAATTGTCCACTTCCGCCGAATTGAACCGTCAATGCTTTGGATTTCGTAATATGAATCCGGTTGCGCCGAATTGAGCTGACAGCTTTGAATTTCGTATCATGAATCTGATTGCGCCGAGTTGAATTGCGCCGAATTAAACCGACAGTGTTTTGGATTCTGTTTTGGATTTCGTAACATGATCTGATTGCGTCGAATTCATCTGACAGTATTTTACATGATCTGGTTGCGCCGAATTCATCTGACAGTATTTTGGAATTCGTAACATAAAACTGACAGCGCTTACAAACTTAATTGATTTTTTTAATTAAATTATTAAATTGAAAAAATTATGACGATGATGATTTGTAAATATGCCAACCACATAGGATCCTAGTAGAGGCGTGTACTTTTATTTTCTTGACTCAACCACAATCGTGGGACGTAGACTCACTAATGAGAGTGAAGAAATGAGATTCACTAATGAAGAAATGAAAATTTAAGAAAGAGAGAAACACAAAAGATTGAATGTTACATACAAGTTTTATTGCCCTCGAGCCACTACCACTGCTCGTTCCTAGATTCTGATATTGATAAATCTGTAGTTTCTGTTAACGTCAACCATCCTTTCACAGTGACAAGTGACAACGTTTTTCTTGTGAAGAAACATGAACCCAATTTCAACCAGATCCGATGAGTCAATATTTTCGATGTAAAGAAAAAAAAGAGGGATGTGGTCCATTAGATTTTAATCGGATGGTGCTTATATTATTACCTCTTCTAACAGCCGAAAATATTTTTTTCTTAATTTTTTTTTATTATTATTATTATTATTAAAGTGATAACGAAAACCATCAAGAACAATTCAATTTTGTGAAAGAACATGAGATGTATTAAAAAGAAAAATAAAAAAATGAGATGAAATCATGCTACAGAGAAGATTTCATGCATTTAATTACATCTCATTCAAAGAGATTTATTTACATTTATATGCCCGTACGACTGAGATCTCACTTCTTAAACAAATGAGCACCTCCTTTCTTAATGCGCGAACAAGTACTAATGTGGCTTCCCCTCGTTCGATACGATAGATAGATTTCTTATCATATATGTACATGTCTTACATTATTTTTTACTAGTGCAACTATCATATATGAATACATAAAAAACATTTTAGGTATGGAGACATGCTCCTAAACACCTACATGCACAAGTAAGGGTAAAAGAAAAAAATCCTAAAAGCCTCATTATATTTTCTCTAATAAATAAATAAATATCTTTTCTCTGATAAATAAATAAATAAATAAATAAATAAATAAATAAATATCTTTTCTCTGATAAATATATATATATATATATATATATATATATATATATATATATATATATATATATATATATATATATATATATATATAGGAACAGCAGCGAGCGACAAGACTGGGGATAGGTGTTGGTAAGTGGTGAGATGGGAGGTTGTGCAATTGACTTGGTCATGAACAAGTGAGTTGCAATGGACATGAGTTTGATCCGATGGTGTTCGACTGGGGGTACTGTAAGTAGGTGGAGGGAATTGGTAGGATGAGATGGAAGGTTGTGCAATTGGAAATGAAGTGTCAGGTGGAGTAGGGTCATGGGCTGGGTGGAGCAGTTTTTTTCAGTTTCATGGAGAGGATGACTGGGATGAGGTAGTTGTGGTTTGCTCAATGGAGAGAGGCAGTTAGGTTGGTTTGTGTAGGTCATGGCGGTATGATTACGTGTGGGTATGTAGCAGCTCAAAGGGTAAGATGATAGTACATGGAGTAAGGGAGAAGGTGGAGGTGCAAGGTGGTGGCAGCATGCCTCTTTCTCTCTCTCTCTCTCCAAATTTTCCTTCTCTCTTTTTTTCTCCTCTTCAGATATCTATATTATTTCTCATTCTTCCCCTCTCTCTCTCTCCCTCTCTCTATCTCTTCTCAATCCAGTCGCTCAAAATAATCTTATCCAATGGTATTTATAATTTGTCGTCGAAAATATGGCATAGATTCTCATTTATACTTTACCTTTCTCAACTTTGCTGCCACCTATACCTGCACCCTTCTCATAGCTCTCTCGCTCCCTCTATCCAATGCTCTGCTCCTCCTCTCTCCCTCTCTCTGACGCTCTGCTCCTCCATCATTTGACGATAAAGGACCCTCCCATCATCTCCGGTGAAGGTAACGTCTCTCTCTCCCTCTATCTCTCCGTCTCTTTATTTCCATCTGCCTATGTTAGGGTTCAAGGCAAGCCTATAATTCCTGAAGATATTGTCCCTGGTGCCAATTTTTAACCCAATAAAACTTCAAACTTCCCCTTTTACAACCCAATTCCATTGCCAAGTGGATTCAACAACTCACCTGCAAACTCCAGTGTGAGTTCCAGTGTGAGTTTAACCCATTTGGGGAAACATGTTCTGTAAAGGGAAAGAAAGGGGGATTGAAGAGGAAACTTATGTTGGAATTGTTTTTATTAGTTTCTTCAACACTAATTTTTTCAGATTAGACCTTATCTTTTTGCTATGTCATTCACTTTGAGATTAACTGATGCTGTATTATAGATTTATGCAATTTATGTTATTTGAGAACTAGATTCTAAATTATAAATATTATGTGATCTAGATGAAGGAATATATTTTTACATAATCGATTTTGCCTCATGATTCCCTCTATTACAATGCATCTTATTATTGCGAATGTGTATCAGGGAAGAAACGCAGTGCAACTTTTGTTCTAATATGGTCTGTGCTGTTCTGGCAAATGACCACAACTATTGCTATAGAGGATGTAACAAGAAAAGTGAAAATTTTGCATGTTCTAACGGGACATAAGAACTTCGTGGAGTTCTATGATGCTTATGAACATGATGATAATGTTTATATAGTGAAGGAGTAAGTTTGTTGTCATTCACCGCTGTAGCTTTGTTTCAGATTTACATTTGATGCTCTGGGTATGGAAGTTGTCAATGCCACAGTTTTATATTATAATAAGACAATATGGCAATGTTGAGGCTAGTTGTAGGGATCTATCAAGGATTAAAACTTGGCTTCGGTGTGTGACTTGGACAACAGAAAAATAAATATTTTTTAATGTCTTGTCTGTTGAGTGGCCTATGTCTCAGACAATAATACAGTTCTGATGGATGCACCCTACCTAATTTTGATGAATTGTTCATTGTTTACTTATATTAACTCATTATGTTATGCATACCCACCTTCATACCAACTGAAGTAAAGAATGTTCTTTTAATTATATTAAGGTTTTGTTGTGTCATTATATTAGTAAAGAATGTCCCACTTATATTAGTTCATTACTTATATTTGTCAGGGCATATCCACACCTCATTTACCTATTTTCAATTATTCCCTTCTTATAGTCACATGGTTCAAAATTCATGATGAACCAATTGATTCACTACAACAATATGTATTTTTTGCTAGGAAAATTTTTCGTTGTGTAAAACAATTTTCCGTTGCCAAAAACAAACTCCTACAGAAAAATTTCCATTGTCGTTCCGTTGTCAAAAATTTCGTAGCGATTTTCCCCTACGAAAAACTTAGTGCCATGGGTGTATATGTTTTCCACAACAGAAAAGCCATTCCGTTGTCGATAATGTAGATTTTAGACAACGGAAAAAGTCTCGTTGTCTATAATAAACATTCCACAACAAAAAAAGACATACCGTTGTCTATAATGTAGATTTTAGACAACGGAAAAAGTCCCGTCGTCTATAATAAACATTCCACAACAGAAAAGACATTATGTTCTCTATAATGTAGATTTTAGACAATGGGAAATTTGCCGTTGTCTATAATATTTACATTCCACATCAGAAACCGATATAGGGTGATTTATAATAACCTTTTTACACAACATAAAAAACAATCCGTTGTCTATAATATTGATTTTACACAACGAAAACTTATATTCCGTGGTGTATAATAAACATTACGCTACGGACTAAATTTTTCGTTGGGAAAAATCCTTTTTTTTTTTTAAATTACATTTCTCTACCACCCTGATAATATATCCCACTCCACTAATGGAGGAGTCAGAGGATAGAGCTGCATCTGCATTCAGTTCATCATAACATGATCAGATCAGGACATCCTCAAGTTGGGTCATCTACCAATGTGTAAAATTGCATATAAAGAAGAAAACTCAGTCAACAAAGTCAAATACATATATATAATAAAAAAAGCTATACATATATAGAATCAAAGTTCAAAAACATAAACTCAATCTTCCTATCTATCTCTTCTTCATCATAAACTTTCTTTATCTCTTCAGATGCCTGCAAATTAAAAATACAGTTGTTAATAAAAGAATGAATGGATAAAAGGGGAGAATGTATGGACTTCCAAAATATGCACCAATACTCTTCTTTAACATAAACTACATTACTAGGAGAGACACATGAATTGGTGCTTGTGACAGTTATAATGTCTAGCAAATAAGTCCTCTCTCAATTTACAATTATAGTAGAAGAAAGCAAAGTTAGAGCTCTCTTGATGATAAGACTTAATGACATCCAGCCGATAAGACTTAATGACATCCAAAAAGCTGAATATTAAGACGAGTGTTGAAAAACCTTATCGAGTGATTCCTTTAAAATGACAAAAACCAGCTAGTGGGTGGTTCAAAATAAATGTAGATGGAAGCTCTACAGAGAATACAGGAGATGCGGAACCGGTGGGGTCATAAGAGATTGTTCCGAAAAATTAATCTTGGCACCCTAAACCCTAAACCCTAAACCCTAAACCCTATTCTATTTTTCTAGAATGCGTTTTAGTATCTTCAAACGCATTCTCTTATTTTGCAATACGTTTTATTTTTTTCATAACGCATTCTATCGTTTTCAAACCCCATTCTCATTTTTTAAAACCTATTCTATTTTTCAAGAATGAGTTTTATTTTTCTCCAAACGCATTCTCTTAATTTGGAATACGTTTTGATTTTTCCATAAAGCATTCTATCGTTTTCACAACCTATTCTAATTTTCTAAAACCTATTCTATTTTTCAAGAATGCGTTTTATTATTCTCCAAACGCTTTCTCTTAATTTGGAATAGTTTTGATTTTTCCATAACGCATTCTATCATTTTCACAACCCATTCTAATTTTTAAAAACCTATTCTAATTTCTAAGAATGCGTTTTATTATTCTCCAAACGCATTCTCTTATTTTACAATACGTTTTGCTTTTTCCATAACGCATTTTATCATTTTCCAAAAATATTCTCACTTTTTTTTAACACCTTTCAGGTTCTCTACATCTCATCTCTACAACGCAAAAAAGAAAAACATCCACAACACATTTTCAAAATTTTAACAACACATTCTTAAAACTCGTTCAAAGTACCTAAAATCTTCTAAAAAATTATTCAACTATTCAACAAAACTCCGCTCGCCTACAGCATATCAGTATTAAGGATAGAGTTTCTAAACTGAATGTGGTTTTAATTAAGAATGATATAATGCTTGATCTTTAATTTTCAGATTTAAATTATGGTGCTGTGAAATAAATGACTGACAAAACGGGGAACCTAAAACAGAGGCAACAGTCATTAATAGATACAGCCTTTACAAAGGAATAGAATAAATCCCCCAAACTAGTTCTTTGAACCTTGCGATTGAAAAACAGTGTTACTTATACTC
>CM053268.1:44117977-44130477 GCA_028583415.1 Protea cynaroides
TAATAGTTACCATAACAAGCCAAATAAAATATTTTGCAAAACATCAAACTGAAAAAAAAATTATCATAATTCTATATCCAATGCCCATCCCCCCACCCACCCCCAAAATAAATAAAAGCAGCAAAAAGTAACAAATCAACCAATCCCCAACCCAAACTGGCTGAGAAACAATAACAAAAATAAATTAAAAATAACAGACTAAAACCCCAATCCCCAAACGAAACCTGCTAAGAAAGAAAAAACAAGAACAGTGAACTAAAAATCAAACCGACTCGAAACCCTTCTGAGAGGAAAAAATAAAACAAAGCAAGCAACCCCCTCCCAATCGAGACCACTGAGAAAACAAGAAAAAACAAAATCAAAACCAACACACAAGGGACAAATAAATCTAAAAACCAATATGATGCAGCTGTGGGATCTCTCAGGCATTTTTATAAACAAATCCAAGAGAAAGAAATAGAAATCAAATAGGAAGGAACCAACCATGACAAACCCTGGTGAGGAAACCAAGGGTTTACAATAAATATTTACACTAAACATCACATGTGACAAAAATTTGGACGAAGAGCTTACCGTGGAGACTTTAACCCAAATATGACTAAATCCAAATTAGAAAACATCAAGAAGTCACATCTTTAAACCAAATGGATGTGATGAAAATCCAAATAAGAGACAATCCAAATAAGAGACCTCAAAAGTTTCTACAGTTCTCGAAACCCTTAAAAATGCTCATCATTGAGATCACTCTAAAAAAAAGCGATTTAAAGAAGCATTCAGCAGCAAACCTTGAACTCAAAGCTACATGCAAAAAAGTCAAATATCCAACCTATCACACAGAGAAATGCACCAGTACTGGATTCGTAGTTCTCACAAGTCACAAACCACCCAGAAATGATAGTGAAGCAACAGAATCATAGAAAAGGGTAGTAGGACCAAATGTTTGTCCCACACATTCATAAAAATCAATATAATACCAAAAACTGTTCCTGTGTACATTCTTAGAAGATTGAAAACAAGAAACCAGGATCAAATGGACGATATTCACAGAGGGATAAACATGGAGAAAATCAAATCAAAAGGAATGGGAAGATAAAGAACAGAAATCCCCCATGAGAATTCTCGAGGATTCAAAAACTTATAGAATTGACATCTCATGGAAATCCTGGAATTGACATAAATCTCAGTGAATTTCTTATGAGAAATTCTTGAAACCAATATGATGCCTCGCAAAATATAAATCGTGTTCAGTTTAAAACAAAACATCGCCAAACGACGAAAAATGAACTATAAGAGGTAAACAAAAACCAAAAAAAATGTTAAAACCATCATTTGTGCAAGCACAAAATGTACCCATCCAGAGCATTCTCTATACAAAAACCAAAATAAAATCCAAAATGAGATTTATGAGCACCCATTAACAGAAACCAGCAGGTGACAGACCCAACTCAAACTGTACACTTGAGGGCAGAGAACTGAAGAACAAAGAGAAGAGACTTGTGCATGACAAATAAAGCTAGTAATATAACACACCTCAGCAGAATTTCAGAATGGAAACAAGAAACAAAAACAGAAATGAAGCCAATATGAATAAAGGATGAAAAAACTTAGGGCTTCTAAGGTTTGCTGGAACCAAGAATAGAACATCCTTCTTTCTTCAATTTCCCAGAACAGAATGATCCCCTTAAAATAACATCCTTGTCTATTTTATTGTAGCTGCCTATCCCAGGTGTTGACCTACTGATGTAAATGGACTAGTTTACTCTTAACTTTATTAGCGTGACAAATCAATCACATAACTTTTAAAAGAAAGAGTAGAACAATAGTAACAGTACATAAACAAACAAATTAAACCCAACTATTTTGAATCTAAGGCCATAAACATAAAAACTCCAAAGCATGCTGCCAGAGCTTGTGGACCCCATATGCTCCTGCATTACATTCTCTTTACCACAAAAGCTAAATAATACCACCCAAAATATGCCCGTTATACTGCTTTATATAGGTAATAACCAAACCCAGAGTCCCTACATGACTTTGACAAGCTGCCTGAGAGAAAAAGAATTCCTAATATGACTGTAATTACAAATTATCAACTATCATGAGTGTTTGATCCCTTTTTTAAAGAAATAAACTAATTTAAGAATGAAGTCCAAAATGAACTCCTAATTTAATTAGAATATCTAAAACAGAAATCCCGTCATAGATTGACACCTATCAGTAAATTGATCATAACTTTCATAACGTAGCTCGAAATCATATAATCTTGGTGTCATTAGAAGGTAATTGAATAAGCTTTTGAATGGCACCAAAATGCCCACAGAAGGGATGAATTTTAATCTTCCAAAAATATACCCAAAGCATAGAGACCGAAATGATCCAATTTTCACTAATATTATGCTCCCAAACTCCAATCTCAGTATGTTAGCCTGTAATGAAAAACGATAGAAATCATTCCCAAGGATGCTTCCGCATCGTCGCCATGGTTGAGAAAGACGCAACCTCAGAAGTGAAGAAGCAGAGCACATAATCAGCAGAAACCATCCATGTCAACTTAACAATTTCTCCATGCTAACAGTTTTGTGGTCGGCAACTTTCCAGATAATTATTTATTTACAGTGTCCAAACAAAAAATAATTCACCAAAATTCACCAAACAATCAAAACGCGTTTCTCACCAAAAATAAACTAGAAAAAATAGAACTGCATGTACGCTGATCCTTGATTTAACAGAATCATATCATAATTGAGATAAAGTAAGTAAAGCATCATTTACCTTGTTCCCAAAAGCTTCATTGAATCAGAGGCAAAGGTCATATCGGAAATGTATTCTTCAGGGGCATCAAAGGAATGACAACAACAACGTTGTTAGGTATCCCATACCTGGATAAAGAAAATTAAGATGGCATGATGAGATATAATGACAAACCCTAGAATGCAATCTTGACCAATCTCCGTTAGTATATGCTACAGCTAATTTAAGTAAATAAAAATTTTAAAGAAAAATTAAATCCAATCTCCATTAGCATAAGCTACAGCTAATTAAATAGTTCCATTTTTTTAAAGATAAATTAAATTTAAATAGTTACTCATGCAACAAAAACAACAATGATCAACAACATGCTGATGCAGTGCATGAAGTTCACTAATAAAATTTTCTAGAAATTTCAGCAAATTAGGTAAATGGCATAGGTGTGTATCAGTTTCAGATTCATACCTTATCCCAGCATAGGTATGTATCAGTTTCAGATTTTATATAAGTTCAGTTCACGAACCAGGTTTCATGATATCAGGACATCTCACAGAAGCAATAAAAAATTAACAAACAAAAAATTACCTGATAATGGTGATTTTTTATCGAATCTACCGAAGGAGAGATAAATCTGATGTTTACTCATCAGCATTCACACTGCAACCGATTGAAGGATGCGAATGGTCGCTCTGTCGATGCCGGAATTTGATCAGCCTATGAGGTGCACGGCGGCTAAGATTGAACCAGATCAATAACAAAAAAAATCATAGCAGAGGAGATAAACGGATCTGAGATGTTTCTCCGCCGGAAGAATGGATCAAATCACCAACCCAAATCAGAAGCACCATCAGATAACCGTCATCCGAAAGCATCTCTAGATAACTGCCGGAAGAGATGGATCAAATCGCACCTTAAGAATGGAGATTCAAGTCGCCACTGGAGTGTCGCCGGTGTGTCGCCGGGCTAAACCCCCTCTTGCTGTCGGTTTTATCCCCTCTACTTTCTTTCTTCCTTGAAAACCCCATTCTCTTTCCTGCGGCCGGATTTCTTCCGTCATTACTCCTGAAACTTAAGGCCCCCTTCTCAATCTTTTGAAAAACCCAGCAACAATCGCCCTCTCTTTCTTCATCTATCAAACCCTCCTTTCTCCCTCTTTTCAAAAAACCCGCACCTCTAATTACTTACGGCTCTCTCTCCCCCCACGTTTTTTCTTCAAAACCATCTTCTCAAACAAACCAACAGCTCTTTCTTCTTGCGGCCCCTAAAACCACCTTCTTTTCCTCCTTTTCGAATTCTTATTTATATATTTGGCGTTTTGAAACCCTTTTACTATTCTTCCAAAAACACCCCTCATTTTTCTTTTGTTCTTTTATTTTTTTGTTTTTTGTTTTTTTTTTATAGCCACCCTCGCCCCTTTCTCATCGGATCCGAATCGCCTCCTCCCTTAAGTCAGGGAGGAGGGAGACGCCCTCGTCGGATGGCCAACAAATGACTCTAGGAAAAATCCGAGCGTCACGTCCGAGTCGACACCTCTTGTCGATTCGACTAGTCGATTGGGTGTCGGCTCGAACAAGGGGCTTGAATTTTTCAAAAAACCACATATTGACCATCTGATGGGGGCATCTCCCTTAAGGGTGTCAAAAATGGGCCCGGCCAGGTAGCACGGACCGAGTCAGCCCGATATAACCCGAACCCAGCCCGGACCGAACCCTAATGGACAGGTTTCGGTCTCGGCTTGTAAAACTAGACATCGTTTCAATCTAAATCGAAACCAGACCGGACCAGCCTGTTAAGAAGTCTGAACTAGCCCGAACCAATAATACCTAACCCGAACACCGGTAAGGTCCATCCGAGCCCAGTTTCTTAATTTTGATAGATTATATTACACTGTTATAGTTCACTTCTTGATCGAAAAGATTATATGAATCTATAATTGAAAAGAATATGTTAATTGTTACAATTTACTGAATTACATGCATATAGAAAAAATGATGCTAATTTTATAGATATAAATAATAAAATAGGTTATATATCTTACATATAAAATATAGGCCCGATAAGCTTGATAAGTTCGGTCCAGACCGAACCAATCTAAAATCACCTCAATAAGCCCAATCTGATAACAAACTGACACCGGACCAGTCCGATAGTTATTGTGTCCAGCGCAGCCCAACCCAGCCCGAACTCGTAATGGACATGTTTTAGGCTGGGCTTATAAAATCTGATATCAATTCAATCCAGACCAAAACCAGCCCAGACCGACCCGTTGACACCCTTAATCTCCCTCCTCCCTGTACGATTTGAATGCCTTTCTCATCCCTCTCCTTTTCTCCAGATCTATAAATTAAAACCACTTCTATCCTTTTCTTACTTTTCAAACAAATTTTAAAAATGAAACCTCCTTTTTCTCTTTCAAATCATTTCTCTTTTCAATGAAATTAATTTTTTTTTCTTTTATTTTATTCATATACCTTGCCTTGCCATTTTAAACCCCGTTTAATAAAATGCTTACACTGTTTCCCAACAATGGCACTAGTAGAACCCATGTGTTGCCTGGTTTATGTTTACATTGTTTCCCAACAATGGCACTAGGAGAACCCATGGTTGTTGCTTCGTTTATTATTTTTTTCATGTTATAAGGTAGTTGACATTCATCTGCACACACTTTATCATTTTAGGATTTTTCTCAAATTAGACTGGACTCACTTGTCAAAGGGTGATATTTTAGTATTACCCACTCAACTACAGTTCATGAGTGGAGAGAGAGACCATTTTTTCTTTTTATTTTTTATTTACAATTGCATGTCATAAAGCATTTGTTAAATTACCAAAAGAGTAACATTGAATTCAAATAAGATAGAGGGAGAAAATGTGTTTAGGAATCTAAGTATAATTTTGCAAAAGTATTTCACAAGAGAGTATTGGTAAATATAGTCTCTAGTAAAAAATTTAAAGTTTTTTTACTTCTAGTACCAATAAAAGAATTTTCAAATATATTTGAATTTATTTCAAGAATTTCCAATACACGGTGGTTCATAAACTCCAAAATCTGATATGTGGCAAACCGTCGACCGAGAACCCCATGGAGACTCCGAAGCGATCTTGGATATGGCATGGAGCAAGTCATTGATTTAGCTCAGGAAACACTCTACTGGCTTCTCCTGAATGCGCTCGTACTATTTTGGAGATCAGATAGCTGCACTTTTCGATTTGAGGCCCTGAAAAGGTTTCGTCGAGGATTTCTTATGTATAAACTCTCTGTATGACTAAAACAAAAGACTAGCCTAGCTTAATTTATGAAGTGGGTAAATTGCAAACCCTTTCCTTATAGATAGAGAGGCAACCTAGAACGCGAACCCTAAACCTTTTCTTAACAAACAGAGAGGCAACCGAACTCCTAAATCCAAAACCCAAAACCTTAAACTCTAAGTCCTAAAGCCTAAACGTTATTGTTGAGGGTGGGGGTGGGGGTGGGGGTGGGGGTGGGGTGGGGTGGGGTGAGGATGGGGCGGCGGATTTTCCAAAATGCACAAATAGGTATACAAGAATTGAAATTTTCAATGGGGATCAACGTAAAGAGAGTGGGTGTAGGGAAGAAATCCCATAGTGGCATTGTAGGAGTGTTTTTGCCCTTAATAAAAAAAGAATATCTTCCTTCATTGGGGATGCTGTTACAAGAAGTGCAATAAATAAAACAAATTAAAAGAGTATTGATTTATTCAGTGTGCAACACCGATGACCTTCTTTGCACACGTATTGTCCATAACGAAAACCACAAAAATAAAGGGGATAGTTTTAGTATTTACGGTGGAAAGTTTGCGTAATTTGACGGCCACTGAGGCCCGGTATCAAAATGAAATTGCATTTATTGAGAGGGCGAAATGGGGATTTCGAAAACAAGGTAATAATTTAATAATTCTAAACCCTAGATGTTGCTATTGGGAGGATTTTCCACAATATATAAATAGGTATACAAGAATCAGAATTTTTGATAGGGACCAACAAGGTTAGGGGAAGAGAGAAACTCTTAGGAGAAGAGAGTGTGTGATTAAAGTGGGAGTGTGGGAAAGAATTCTCACAATGGTGTTGTAGATGTCTTTTTTCCTTATTGAAAACAAAATGTTCTCCTTTATTGTGGAATACTACTATAATAATTCCATTAACTCTAGAGGAAAGAGTATTGATTATCTTGAGGGTTCAACATTGATCACCTTCTCTGCACACTCATTGGTCATCACTAAAACTACAAAAATAGAAGCGATAACTTTAGTATTTAAGGGGGTTTGCCCTTGATTTGATAGCCATTGTGGCTTAGTGTCAAAAAGAAAATCCATTTATTGAGACAAGGTAATGCCGAATTCGAACCAAGGTTAGGGAGAAAGTGCTATGCAAGTCTAGGATTCTGCTTTTAACTATGTTAGCATCTAGGGAAACCAAGAAATTAGTGACAAGATACAGATGGGAGATTAAGAAGGAAGGAAAGATCTTTCATGTTTCATATGTATAAAGGATAGAGAGTTGGCGGCATTGAAGACCAAGTGACCTTACCCTATATATAGTGGAAAATAAAGAAATGTATAAAGGCCAATCTAATACAAGAATTAAGAAAATGTAGGTACATTCCTAAGTGTAATGAACAGATGAATGAAAAAACACAACATCAAATGAACCATAACGTGAGGAAACTATGCAATTACTATGACTGTATTATAGGTTAATGTAATGTATGAATTAAGTAAATACTTATATTAGGATACTATAATATGATTTTGAAATCTTTTCTACTATGGAGTTGCTTGTTCGTTGTCCGCCACTATGCGTCCTTGCCTACCTATCCACGAGTATTTGACGCATTGGTGGTAAGTGGATGATGACTTCCACCACGTCAAGGTGACACTCTACCGCTGAGTTATAAAGGCCAATCTAATACCCCTTCCCTGCCCCCATCAAGAAATAGAACTGACTAATCCTAAGGCGTACTGAATAGGTTCATCCCGAGCACGCCTGTTGTCAGAACCATAAGGGGCTTTTTGAAATGCTTTGTTATATTACTATGTTGTGTGATTTGTGTCTTCAAGACATGAAAGAGTAAGAAAACACCGTCATATATGATTCCATGATGGTGTTCTTTTAAAATTGGGTTCAAATTTTTAAAGATATTTTGCGTTGTTTTCTAGCAAACGCCATTATATATTAACGACATTTATTTTAGAACGCTGCTAAATATACTTAAAAGTTGCTATATATATTTTTGGCTACGGAAAATTTTCCGTAGCCAAAAATAATATACGTAAAAAGTTTATCAGAACAAAAAATAATATATGACAATGGACATATTTTCTACCATAATATATAATATTTTTATGCTTACGGAACATACTTTCTACCGTAGGGGAAAATCGACAGGATTTTTACAGCGTACTATTCCATTTTATCTTTTGTTTTTATAGGGTTGGTTATCGATCTCTTTGCTCTCTTTCTATCAGAAACTGTTTTTGCTCTTCTCCCGAGACTTTATCTGCTCTTTCTCTCCAATATAGTTCCTACAGTAAATCCCTCGTCTCCCAACCTTTTTTCCTGTTGAAATGCCTTTCTTTCGGTGAAAATTTTTTCTCTTGTTCGGTCGGCGTTTCATTTCCAAACTTTTCTCTGTCTTTAAATCGATTGAACTCCACCGTCGGCATCCCAGCGGCTCTGTCCTATTTTAGGGATTTTGTACTCCATCCTCTAGCTTCAAACCATAGGTAAGTTTGATTTGGAGAATGTGTTTATATAATTTTAGGATTTTTGTATTTCGTCTTATTGTCAGCACCCCAATTTTGCCATTGCATGGATCTCCTCTCTTGTTTCGACATCATGGGCAATGGGAAGGGTGCATCGGTCATTAAATTTTTTTTAATGTATAAATAAATAAATAAATAAATATATATATATATATATATATATATATATATAAAAAACAAAATATTAGAGGGGGGTAATCTGGTAATCACTCCGGGTTATGGGAAACTCGATTAAATCCTAATGAATAGGGTTTTTTGACTAGGATTTGGAATGAGAAGGGAAGAGAAGGGTGTGAGAGAGAACGGCAGAGAGAAAATAGGGGTTGGGGATCTATGGCTTTTGGTGAGGAGATGACCGAGAAGAGTAGGAGAGTAAGAGAGAGAAGAAGTGAGAAGGCTGTTGGCCTGTTGCGGCGGGAAGATAGAGAAGAGAGGAGACAGAAATAGAGAGGGGTTTTGGATTTGCAGAAGAAAGGCTACTGGGAGCCGTGAGAGTTGGTTCTGCTGGTATCTATTGACCAAGTAAGCAAAGAGGATTGAGAGAAAGGAAGACGAAGAGGAGATTGAGAGAGTGGAGAAGAAAGCCCGCGGCCAGTTTGAGAGAAAAATAAAACTAAGAGGGAGTTTCTTTTCCCTAATCGAAAGAGAGAAGAGTGGGGGGTTTTCTGATTTCGTCTTGGGGAGAAATCAGAGACCGAGAGGAGCAAGAAGTTATCGAAGGAGGGTGAAGAGGTTTTTTTCTTTCATGCGGCTGCTGGAGAAAAATCTGGGAGGTAGAGAAGAGATCCGCAGACTGTCGACTACCGTGGCTGCGAGAAGCCTAAAGAAAGAAGAAGGCAGAAATCATTCGTGGGCAGATTTCGATAGGAAGCAGATGCTCCATTCCTCGATTGTATGCGAGAAAAGAAGATGAAGAGCGAGTGAACGCTGCTATCTCAAACTACCCACCTTTCTTTCTCTGATCAGGTATGATTCTTACCCACATTTCTCGATTGCATTTGCTTCTTGCCTCTTTGTTAGATTCCTGCTTGTGATGTATTCGTTGCTTATCTCTTTCTCTCTCCTGGAAAATTTGATGTCGAACATATTTATATTCCTCATTACATCTTTGTTTCCCCTTTGATTCTCCCTTTGGAATATATGTTTCTGGAGATCTGTTTATTATTTTTTATTTTATTTTTCTTCTTTCTGGATCTCATGATTTCACTATACGTGACTGTTTCTCCCGGGTATTGATGTGAAAAGTTTCTAGCATTCCTCTTGGGAATCCTTGTGAAGGATTATGAGGTAAGCCTAGGCATTACTGTTTTTCCCGCTTGTCTTTTGTTTTGGATAAGAGGAGGGGTGGCATTTGGTCTGCTTTACTGTTTTACAATTCCGGTATTGGGAGTATGATTCTATGGACTGAATATCTAATTCACTCCTACGTTCTGATTTTTCTTCTATTGAACTTAATGTACAGTCTAGTACCCAGTTCAAGTAAATTCTAATTATTCAGTCTTCTAATAGTTGATGCTGCCACTTCTAAATTGATATGTAAACATTAAAGCTACTGGGGCATTATTCTTAAGAGGTAAGAATTTTTACTATTTTGTGGTTTCTTAATCCTTTATCTTGAATGTGTCATCATTACAAAGTGATATATCACTAGAGGCACATGCTTAAATAGCAAAACCAGTTTGTATTAGTGCTTTATTAATAGGCTCCAGTTCCAGGTTCAAAAAAACCTGTAGAAGATATAAAATATTTCTAACAATAGGTAATTACTATCATTTGTTTTATGATTCTTGGAAATCATGGTTAATGCTAATGCTTGCCAAACTAACTCAATCAATAGAGTTCTTGTTTGTAACAGACAGAAAAATATAATGGGCTGAGTTTCATTTCAATAAAATTTTATTATTAATTTGCAGGCCAGATCTAGTGTTCTATTGCAACTTGTAAAGAATATTAACATGGTCTTCAGCAAGAGGTAAGTTGATTGTAGTGTTACCATTGCAAGTAGTACAAAGGCTATGTGTTCTCTATACTATTAATGCCCTTTGTTTCTATTTAATATCCTGAGTTTTTACGCTTTATCTTGTTAAATTGAAGGGCTTGACCTTTTGCTCTCATGGGTTATAATTTTTTTTTTTTTCGAGATCCAATTCACTGCACCATTCAGCTGCATTGGGACGTCCTTTTTGTCTTTGAATAGGATCAAAGAATCATTGGAAACATATCAAACAAAAACGAACATGGATTAAGAAAATATTTCTATCTTCAAAGTTGAAAAAAACTGAATGATGCATCGACCAAAGAGATAACTAATTGACATCCTACACTTTCTAATAAGATGGATCAAATGGGTACACAGTTCAAAGGTGGACAATGGAGTTTCAGATGATAATGGTGGTTTTTGTCTTCGATGCTTGAGGGGATCACGTGCTTTTAGCACATGAAAGATAAAGAATGGTCACAGATACACAGACAACCAATCTTTCTCAAAATCCAACTTGGGGAATACTGGACAACAGTATATAGGCTGGACTAGCTAGAGAGAGAGAGAGAGAGAGAGTCAAATGTGTCTTTTATGGGAGCTACAGTAAAGGATTTCATGGTTTCAAGCATTTTATCAGCTTGTAGTTTATGTGAAGTTGTGACAGGGTCAGTTTACGTACCTAGATTGGTTGCTAGCTAGTTGTTGGTTCTTGCAACCACGCCTGTTGAAACCTTAATCAAGAGTTTTTTTTTCTTTTGGTTTTTTTCATTCACAAAAAAAATATATATAGAAAAGAGAAGTCATTCAATCCAGAAATAATTGTACCATATGAACTGTTAAAAGCAATATTTCTGTCGCTTTACATATTTTTAGATGGATTCAATGATTCTTTGTTCCATGCATTTTGCCATCTACTTTATGGAAAAAATCCAGCATAATAATAAATAACCACTTAATTTGTTGAATGATATATATCTAGTTATGTAAAGTTGTAACATGGTGATGCAGTCCAAGGACCAACCAGTAGTGGATCAGCCCAAGGATGTGTCAACATGGGCCCAACCCACACTGTTCACGTGAACACTGTTCACGCGGTACTGTTCACGTGAACACTGTTCACGCGGTACTGTTCACGTGAACAGTACCAACAACAGATTTTTCACTCTTTTTTATTTCTTTTCTAAAATATAGTGTTAGTTATTTGGAATTTTAATTGTTTGGAAACTAAGAACTTTCTTAAATTTAGTTTCCTGAAAGTGTTTAGAAACTTTCCTATTTTCAGATTTAGAAAGTTTTCTTTCCATTGTATTAAAACCTTCCTATGTTATAAGGAGGTTTAGTTTTAGTAGTTTTATCTATTTCCTATTTTAATTGTAAGGATTCTCATTATAAATAAGAGGAGTAGAAGCTGGCTGGTGGTTAGATTTAGACCAGAAAAAAGAAGAGAGTTTAGCTCCTGATTTTCTGGTTGAGTCTCATAGGTTGTGAGACTCAACCGAAATATTCTGTTTTATTTTTTTCTTGTCCTTCTGTTAATTCCTTCAAGTTCTTATTATTGCATACTGAATTGCGATACCATTAAGTGCTGATTTGATCAACGAAAGCTCGTGGGATTAAAGATTAAAATCATATCGACCAGCTCTAACTAAACCAGTCCCGTTTTCAGATGATAGGTAGTTTTCAAAAAATCACATCTCTCTCATCTGTGATCGGATCATCTCCAACTTTGGATATGTCTTCATAATCATTCCAAAGAGTATTTCCCATCAAGTTTCAAGTGATTTCAAGGGTTAGATTTCAAGATAAGTGGTTTCTTCATTACTTTTCTCTGCAGATTTTGTATTGGACTGAATTAAGATCCTGTATCAAAGAGGGCTTGTTAATTTGACTTGCTTTGAACCCTCTTTGCCATCACATGGCTATCATGGTTCTAAATATCAGTAAAGAATAGACTGTATCAGTCGATTCTTTTCGGTGTCAGCCTATAC